>CM056050.1:478393801-478711301 GCA_029574335.1 Rana kukunoris | reverse complement strand
ATTTTATGACTAGATAAGTGTCGTAGAACATATCTGGGTGATACCAAAGGCTATTTAATTTTTATTTTATTTTTATCTTATTTTTATATTTTTTTAGATAAAAAGGAGGTTGTACTTTTCTGCTCTGTGCAACAATATTTTATATAAATGTTTTTTCTCCTATTCTGGCCGTCCCCTGCTGGAGCTGCTGCTTCTGGGGCCAACCCTTCTCTGAGATATATAAAAGTAACTGTCTACTAATTATTAATGTTTGGAAATGTAAAACTGCCATGAATTAAAGTGGTTCCAAAGCCTTAGCCCAAGTTCACACTGGGTACGATTTGCTTCGATTTGAAATGCGATTTCACATGTGAAATCGCATCTCAAATCGGCGGCATTTGCCGGCAATTGTCGCGATTTACATTGACATCTGTGCAGAAACCCACACAGATGTCTCTTAAATCGCAGCCAAAATCGGGACTGCCAGCTGAACTCGCACGGCTTCACTCCCGCAGCACAGTGTGAACCAGGGCTTAAAGGCTTTTTTGCTTCAATGCATTAGGGTGAAAAACCTGTGCTTCAGGATCCACTAGCCCCCTTTTTTATACTTGAAGGAAATTGCAGCTTCAAGCCCAAAACCTCTGAAGCACACGCCCTGTTGAAACCTTCAGGTGCAGGCTCTACAACGAATTAGGGAACAAAGAAACAGCCCTGGACGGCCGCACACTGTTTAAGGCATCTTTATTGCAGGTAAAAATCCAATACAGTCGCTCCATATTTAGCAAAAGCAGGGATATACAGCTGAATTGTTTCGCACCATGTGTTGGTTCTTTCTTAGTCATGACTAAGAAAGAACTAACACATGGTGTGAAAGTAGTCAGATGTATATCCCTGCTTTTGCTAAATATGGAGCGACTGTATTGGATTTTTACCTGCAATAAAGATGCCTTAAATGGTATGTGCCCGCCCAAGACTGTTTCTTTGCTCTCTTTTTATACTTGCATGAGCCTAATCTTGATCCAGCGATGTGTCAATCAAATATATGAAAAGGAAGCAGGGGGCGGGGCAGAGCCGCACTATCTATGTCTATAGACGTAGACAGGACGGCTCAGGCGCAAGCCCACTTGAGTGCCCCCATAGAAAGAGGCTTTCTATGCGATCATTCACTGAAGAGGAGGAGCCAGTGGTGTCTGCAGAAGACCCGACAAGAGGGGGATCGGGCTGCTTTGTGCAACACCATATAGCACAAAAGAGTAAATGGCAGGACCTTACCCCTCCAGTCAACACGCGGATGCATTCATATATAGAAATGAGGGTTGCACCGATACCAAGCATTTGCCATGAGTACTTTTTTTTTTATTAGTAATTGCGGCGATCAGCGATTTTTATTGGTACGGCGACCTTATGGTGGACACTTGACACATTTTTGGGACCATTGGCATTTTTATAGCGATCAGTGCTATAAAAATGCATTGATTACTATAAAAAATGGCAGGGAAGGGGTTAACACTAGGGGGTGAGGAAGGGGTTAAGTATGTTCCCTAGGTGTGTTCTAACTGAAGGGGGGGTGGGATTGACTTGTGGAAATGACAGATCGCTGTTCATACGTTGTATGAACAGACGATTGGTAATTTCTCTCCCTGACAGGACCGGGAGCTGTGTGTTTATACACACACACACACACAGCTCCTGGTTCTCGCTCTGCAACAAGCGATAGCGGGTGCCTGGCGGAGATCGCGACCGCCGGGCACACGCGTCGGGACCCTATTGGCTGCATAGCGAGATGACGTAAAGCTACGTGATCTCGCACAGCCAAGCCGACCTGGTCGGCAAGTGGTTAAAGCCATTTATACCCCGACCAGCAATAATATTATGTTGTATGTAATTTTCCTATGTATCTATATATGAATGTATCTGTGTTCCCTGGAAGGTTAAAGTCCTACCATTTACTCTTTTGTGCTATATACTTTTAACAAGGATGACACCCTCCACTGGTACATATTTAGTTGAAACCCCCCCTCAATACACATCCAAGAAATTAACTTTTGTTACCGTAATCTGTGCAACACCAGTGAAACGGGTAAGTATGACATGTTTGTTCTAGATGGTGTGACTTTCATTTGCTTGTTTGTCCTTTTTACTGATTTTTTTCCCCCTAGGTCTTTAAAGTGGATATGTCAGCTTGTGGAATGAGACCAACGTGTAGCTCTTGTCTGTCTACATTTTTCAGTTATTTTACCTTCAATTAACTTTAAATTTGTGCCATGTAGCTGGGAGCAAGATAAACCCTGACCACCTGTACACCGGAATGCATACCGGACCAAGGTGAACCTGTTCTTTGCCCATGAAGGGCACGAGAAAAGGTTTACATAACTGTCACCACCTTGCCTTTTTATACATTCCTACCTTTCACTACTCTGCTGCTTAGTTTGTTTATTGGAACAAAGAGAACATGCTCTGGCTAAAGGTGGCCATGCATTAATTGATTAAATAATTCTATTAATAATTCAGTGCAAAGAAAATTACTGAGCTGACTAAGAATGGCATTTCACCAATTTTAAAGCTGACAAAGTTGATCAGCCTTTAGCCGAATTTTCTTAGTCATTTCTGATTGATCGTCTGAATATCGAATGACAGAGGCATGTAAACTGACCACGTTGTTGGGGCTCAGCAGCCATGATAAACCGGAGTCAGTTTACAGGGAGAGGACAGAAACTGGCAGGATCAGCCAGGTTTTTTACAGCTTCCAGGTTAAATAGCACAAGAGCCGTGCTGTTTAACCTGTTATAAGGGAACAGGATTTAACTTCCCCCTTTTTTTTTTTACCTGTTAATCCTGTCAGCAACACACTTAATCCTGTCAGCAACACACTTTCTGTCTTAGGACTTGTTCACATGTGTTGATTATAAAGAATGAAGCAATGCTCATTAACCACTTAAGCCCCGGACCAATATGCTGCTAAATGCCCAGAGGCGTTTTTACAATTCGGCACTGCGTCGCTTTAACAGACAATTGCGCGGTCATGCGACGTGGCTCCCAAACAAAATTTTTCCCTCACAAATAGAGCTTTCTTTTGGTGGTATTTGATCACCTCTGCGTTTTTTTTTTTTGCGCTATAAACAAAAATAGAGCGACAATTTTGAAAAAAAATCTATATTTTTTACTTTTTGCTATAATAAATATCCCCCAAAAACATATATAACATTTTTTTTCCCCACAGTTTAGGCCGATACGTATTCTTTTACCTATTTTTGGTAAAAAAAAATCGCAATAAGCGTTTATCGATTGGTTTGCACAAAATGTATAGCGTTTACAAAATAGGGGGCATTTTTATTATTTTATTTTTTTTACTACTAATGGCGCCGATCAGCGATTTTTTTTTTTTTTTTTTTTTTTTTTTTTTTTCGTGACTGCGACATTATGGCGGACACTTCAGACAATTTTGACACATTTTTGGGACCATTGTCATTTTCACAGCAAAAACTGCATTTAAATTGCATTGTTTATTGTTTAAATGACAGTTGCAGTTTGGGAGTTAACCACAGGGGGCACCGTAGAATTTGTGTGTTCCTTAACGTGTGTTTACAACTGTAGGGGGGTGTGGCTGTAGGTCTGACGTCATCGATCGAGTCTCCCTTTAAAAGGGATCACCCGAGCCTGCCTGACTATACGCGAGTGTACTGCGCTCGGTATATGCAGGCGCAGTACACTCGTGAATAGTCGGGCAGGCTCGGCCACTCTCGCGCTCACGTCCTGTACGTCCAGGACGTGAGCACGAGAGTAGCCGAGCCTGCCCGACTATACACGAGTGTACTGTGCTCGGTATATGCCGGCGCAGTATTCAAAATCGGCGTGGGAAAGCGGGTATCGGCGTATATCGCGCACCCACGATTTTGCCCTGATTTTCAGGGCAAAAAAGTGCGCGGTATACGCCGATAAATACGATATATATATATATATATATATATATATATATATATATATATATATATATATATATATATATATATATATATATATATATATATAATAATAATTTTTTTTATAAAGATGGAATCTTAAATTTTGATGTCTTTGACTCTTGGCTTGGTCCAGCTCACATTTGCTGACTAATAAAGCATTGGCAGTAATGCTTAACCTGGCGGTATGATTATGTAAGATTTTTGATGCTGAAAGCGGTACATTGTTTCGCATGGAAATTTGGCGTTTTTATATTGTAGGCCTGTAGTACTTAGGAATAACACACTTAAATGTGTCCAAACAAGAGTCTAGTAGACATCCCGGGTATAGGATTGCCATATCATCCCTTTAATCCAGGCTTAGGGGTAGACCAATATATCGGCCGATATTTTGCTTTTTTAAAGAAATCGGCATCGGCCGATCATTGTCTGAAAACAGGCCGATTGTGAGGGATCAGAAGCAGGGGCGTGCTTGGTGGAAATCCAGCCCCCCCCCCCCCCCCCCGGCAGCCCACCGTCTATTCTAAACGGCTATCATGGCTGCTGTTTGCTGTTTTTTTTATTATTTTTTTTCTCCCACAGTGGAGGAAGTCTGCAGCTGTGGCTGCCGATTGGCTGTTACTGGCCGCGCTACATTCTGGGGTTTGTAGTGGTGGAGGCAGAGACGGCGCGCACAGCACATCAGGGGACAAATGGAGCTCCACTGCCTCTCCCTCAATGCCCAGCTAACACTTTATACTGTAAATGCTTCACTAACATGCCATAAGTGCTCTAGGTGTTGGATGCGGTTATACAGCATTGAAATCAATGGAGGAAATCGTTAAGGGTTTATGCCTCATGAAAGCGACCTGCTGAGGATGTTGCTAAGAAGCTCAGCTGTTACTGTTTACCTTCCCCATCACAGGAGCAAGCGCTCAAATGCTGAGTTCAGAGCTACTGCATCATGGAAAAGAATGCATGTGAGGGGGTGTGATTCCGAGAAAGAGCTCACTCCTGTGATGTTGGAGATGAACAGTAAGCGTTGGGCATGTCTTCAGGTCAGGCTTCATGAGGTACGGAAATGGCCTATGGCCTATATTCAATTTTGGTCAAGCCTGTACAATGTAGATAAAAAAAAAAAGACGCCCTTTTTTGGTAAAGGTGAACTATGCCTTTAAGTATTTAAATCCACAGTCTCGGCTAGTGGTTTATGAGCCATTTATGGCTCTCAGCCAGCACTGGAAAATGTCATGTGACTTAAGGTATAGAGGTCAGATTTTTACAATGCCAGTCGAACAGCCAGAATATTCCTGAAGGATATCGACAATGTCAACCTCCTTGATTCTTTTTCTTTTGGGTTAGCTACTTATAGATGCTATTGGTTGGTGAGGACTGGGTGGCTAAATAGCCTGTCTTCTGTTCACTGCAAAAGTTTACATTGTACATAAGGCCTCATTTACATGGGTCTGCATGTAGGTAGCCTACGTAGGTCTATGACTACACAGTGGGCCAGAACCACATACAAATAGATTGGCGCAGTGTATCAGAGATGCACTACGCCGCCGTATCTTACCTGGCTTAACTTCGAATCCTGGAAGAATTCACGCGGTAAGTTACGGTGGCGTAGTGTATTTCTGCCGGCGGAATTCAAATCAGCGAGTAGTTGGCGTGATTCATTTAAATGAAGCGCGTCCCCGCGGTGATCAAATTGCTAATGCTCCGTTCAGAAATTTCCTGCCGTGCATTGAGCTAAATTACGTCGCATCAACGTTATTTTTTTGACTAGCGTAAATTACATGCATTCATGGACGACTTACGCAAAAATTATTAAAAATTCAAATTCCGATGCGGGAACGATTGCCATACTTAACATGGCAAGTCTAACTATAGGCCGTATAAAATCAGCTTTAACTATACGCCGGAAAAAGCTGACTAGAGACGCCGTAAGAGATTGCGACGGCCGCACGTACGTTCGTGGATCGGCGGAAAAAGCTAATTTGCATACCCAACGCGGAAAACGGCGTGAACCCCACCCAGCGGGCACCGAAGTATTGCATCTTAGATCCGAAGGCGTACGAAGACGTACACCTGTCGGATCTAACCCAGAAGCCGCCGTCTCTTGGTTTGAGGATTCAAGATACGACGCGGGAACTTTGAAAGTACGCCGGTGTATCTACTGTATCTCTCTGTGGATCTGGCCCAGTGTTTGCAAAGACGTTGACTGCATTCAGGGCCACTTACCCGCCCCTGCATGCCTGTTAAAGTAAGAAGAACACCTGTGATTATACAGCCAATGTATCCCAGCCCCCCCCCCCCCCCCCAGAGTTACATAGATTGCCAGCACACAGCTGCTGGAGGCACCAGCCACATAAACGGCGATTTACACTGTACCGGCCACAGCCCCCATGTTAATGAGGCCTACATGGAACAGTACACATGCAAATAATTGGTTGTAGTATTCCTGTGAGGACAGGAATTGATGGAAATTATCTCCATTTAAGACACAGACAAAAACAAATTTTTAGTGGAGTATGGAAGAGTTATGCCACATACCTACGATTGAAATTCCGAAAAGAAACGTTGGCTCAAACTTGTGTTGCATACACACGGTCACACAAAATTCTCACCGTCAAGAATGCGGTGACGTACAACACTACAAGTTTTTATATATAATATGGGAAAAAAATATTTGTCCGACAGCAAAAATTTGAGAGATGGTTCTCAATTTTTCCGACAAGAAAAGTTCTTCTAGAAAATTTTCAATTGTCTGTATGCAATTCAGACGCGCAAAAAAAAACACGCATGCTTGGAATCATTGAACTTCATTTTTCTCAGCTTGTTGTAGTGTTGTACGTCATCGCGTTCTTGACCGTCTAAATTTTGTGTGACCGTGTGTATGCAACACAAGTTTGAGAGAACATTCTGTTGAAAAAAAATCCACGTTTTTCTTGTCAGAATTTTTATATAATATATATTTTTTGGTTCAACCATAGGTGAACTTGTGTGTTGTGTTTTTTTTTTATTCCCTCAAACATACTATGCACCCATGGGGTTGATTTACTAAAGGCAAATTGTTGTAAATCTGAGGGGAATCTCTGTTGATTTTATCATCCAATCATGTGCAAGCAAGAAGCTGTTTTTTTTTTCCTTGCATGTCCCCCTCAGATCTACAGCAAGTGCACAGTGAATTTGCCTTTCGTAAACAACCCCCCCCATGTCGGATCACACATGAGTGCAGACAGATATCTGGCAACATGGCATTTTGTTTGTAAGTAGAGTGAGAGATTGCGCTATTTTCAGCACTCCTGGCATATGTGGTCTAAATCACCCTGTTGCATACATCACCCTTACCTAGGTGATAGTGGAAGGTGCAAAGGCAAGGTGATGGTGATGACCTTATGTAAGTTGTGGTGAGAAGTCCACTTTAAAAATCAGTAGACATACTTCCAATGAGAATAGAAGAGGCGAAGAAAAAATGTGTCACCTTGTCCATTTTAGTTCATGTGGTTTGTGTCCCCTCTGCTGCTTTTCTACAGTGTGTTTAACACGGTTTCAGATGCCTGCTGCATTTTTTTTATTTTTTTTATTTTTTTTTTGGTTCTGCGGCTGCCTACTTTTTAAATAGTTTTTAAAAAAATGTATATGAATGTTTTTTATGTTTAGTATTTTTAGCATGGCTCTCTAGAAATTTTGCAAATGTAAAGCTGTGATTTTTTTATTTCAGCATGCATTGTAAAGTATTGTGTATGGAAGTCCTCATTCTAAACCAGTCAGGAACTCTACAAGTATGTGAGTTATTTGTCATGTTAATGATGCTAGTTTGGGCATGACAGATTTGATTTCATGCCCTGGTAAACATTTAAAAGGAAAAACTGCAATTTTCACTAGAATGGCCTCTGTTATGCCAGAGTGGGGCATTCATCAACAGATCGTTGGCCAGTGCTCGAAACGCACTTTCTGCCAAATCTGTAGACTGTGTGTGTGTGTGTTTTTTTTTATTTATTTATTACCGGTAGTTATAAAAAATAAAAAAATTTCATAAAAAAAAAACATTAAGGGAGGCGTGTTTTGGGAAAGGGATGGCAGAGGAGGAAAGCGCACGCCTATGAAAAGCAAACCTTTTATAAGGCAAATGGATATTTTTAACTTTGGTACAGGTTCAGGGTTAATGATTAGAGGCTTGGCTTTATTAAAATCTTGGATATAGAGCAGTCAGTTAATCATATAAGTGGTGGGATTGGAGTAGGACCAAGTGCTGCATACACTTGCTTTCCTGGGGGATTTAACTACTTCAGCCCTGGAAGATAGTACCCCCTTTCTGACCAGAGCACTTTTTACAATTTGCCACTGCGTCGCTCTAACAAAATCCTGGTGGTATTTGATCACCTATAAACAAAAAAAACAACATTATTTTTAACTTTTTGCTATATTAACTATCCCCCAATAAAAAATAAAAGAAATTAAATCTTCCATTGGCTTAGATCATTATTTCTTCTCGGAAAGATTTATGGCGTTTTTTTATTATTTATTTTTAACTAGTAATGGCAGTGATCTGCGATTTTCAGAGGTATTGCGGCGGATAGATCGGACGCTTTTGACACGTTTTTGGGACCATTGACATTTATAGAGCGATCCATGCTATAAATAAGCACTGATTACTGTATAAATGTCACTGGCTGGGAAGGGGTTAACACTAGTGTGTTAACTGTGTGTTCCCGCACTGTGTTCTAACGGTGTGGGGATGGGACCAACGAGGAGAGATGACAGATCGTTGTTCCTACGTTGTAGAAACATATGATCTGTCTCCACAGGGGTTTGTGTGTTCTCACACACACACACATCCCCGTGCTGGCTCTGGTGCGTGCGATCGTGCCCACTGGCCACACACATCAGGTCCCCTGCTATGCAGCGGGCGCGCACATGTGCCTCCAGCGGCACTCGCGCGCCCTCTGGTGGCTCTCCTGGGCAAAGCCGTGTATATATACAGGTTTTCGCCCTGGATTTCTGTCGCAGTATATCTGCGTGAGCCGGTCAGGAACCGGTTAATAAAGATTTTAAAAAAAAATGAAGTGATACTAAAGTACTTTTGCTTGGTGTCTATTAAAGGTTCAATGAAGCTTACACCTCTGTAGTGTATTAATGTGCTTTACTGAACTGATTAAAGGCCCCCACATCCATTTTATATCGTGGGCAGGCTAGGGTAGTATATGGGCATATCAACTCTGCCTCCCTATCTGCAAAGTGCAAAACAACCTGGCCGGCCAGCCGGCTTTCAGGGCACCAGTCTAGCACCTATCCAGTTTTCCGGAGTGTGCAGCCCCTCTACAGGGAGCTGTGCAATGCCTTCATGTTCACACCCCCCCCCCCCCCATGTTGGCCAGCTCCTTCTCGTACTCATTCCTTTCTGAAGGAGACAGTGTCCAGGACAGGAGCCTATAATGGGGCACCCTAGTGGCCGCCCGAGTGGTCAGTCTGCCCCTGTTCTTGGGTCTCAATAGGCTGCCCTCTTAAAGTGCCGCCTGGGTCCAAGGTACCAATGGTGCATGGTACCTTGCTGCCTGGAAGCTGATTTTTCTGTACCCATTCCACCTACTGAAACTCCTCCTCCTCAGCACCTCTGTGGTTTAAAACAGCCAGGGTGCAATGGCAGAAAAAAAATGTAGAAACAAAGGCAGGTGGATCATGTAGCTTGATCCAAGCCCTATTCCCGTGCAGGGCTGCCTGCCCACATCCTACCAACCAATGACATAATTGGTTGCTAAAGAGCATGTCGACCATTGCGCAATGTCATTTAGTTTCCCTTACCTGCCTTTACAGCTACCAAAATTGGGTACAAGTCATGGGGGAGAGAGAGCATAGGATGCATTAAGGTGAAAAAACACGAGGGTTTACAACCCTATAAGCCTCATTCACATGGGTGTACAGAGCAGATGCATGGGACACCGGTGCATTCCCTTGTGGGCAAACGGCACCCCCCCCCCCCCCTGCATGGGAACAAGGCCTTTGACTGATGTGCCCCGAGACTGTGTATGATTTGAAAGGGTTCCTTGACTGGAAAAAAAGGTTGAGGAACACTGGTTTAGAAGGCAGGCTCTATGAAATGTGTGACACGGCAGTGCTTACTCGCAGGACATAATGGATGTGTAAAACAGAAGTAAATCTTCACAAAAGTGAGGCTCCATTCACACCTTGGCATTCCATTTTGCAGGCGGAATCGCCGCAATTCTTCCCAGTGATTCAGAAATGCCACAAATCGCGGGACACCCTTGCGATACCCGCTATTTTGCATGCCACCAGATCACGGCACGATTTTGCCACGAATGCTGCCTGACGAATCACGGTAAACTCCTTAACAGAATCGCAGGACATCTAGCAGAGAGAGACCTGATTTTTCTCTGCATTACTTACTACTTCCCTTTTTTTTTTTTATAGATCTTTTTCCTCCCCTAGCCTGAGACTGGACAGTGAAAGACAAAGCAGCCCTCCACATTCTGCTTCTTTTCTGTCAGTATGTCCACCACTGATTGGCACCTTGTGCCCCCCTCCCAGTCTGAGCTCTGTTCTACAGTGGGTTGCAAGAGGTTGATGCCAAGTCAGACTCCAGTACAATGCTTGAATTCAAAAATACACACTAAGCAAACTTCATTATTTGAGAAATACAGTGCCGCATTTATTTTAGTTTGTAAATGATTGCCATAAAAAGTTGGTTAACAGATGTTGTTCACTCAAAATTTTGTGCATCTGGTGAACATCTGTAGTGCACTCTGAGTCTGAGCCCGGTTGTTGTGAAGTCTGTGGCAATATATGTATTTTATAACT
This sequence comes from Rana kukunoris, assembly GCA_029574335.1. Taxonomy (NCBI): domain Eukaryota; kingdom Metazoa; phylum Chordata; class Amphibia; order Anura; family Ranidae; genus Rana; species Rana kukunoris. The sequence goes on along the minus strand of CM056050.1, from coordinate 478,700,565 downwards.
TCTGTCCCTCCTGACTTTTTGCCACCTTAGTTTTCCGTGGTAATGGCATATAGGAATTCAAACCTGGCACTGCCTGGACAGCTAGGAAACTTGCTGCAATTCAGATAGACCCGCGGAAAGGACACTGGGGGTTATTTACTAAGCTGGAGAGTGCAAAATTTGGTACAACTCTGCATAGAAACCAATCGGCTTCCAGGTTTTATTGTGAGAGCTTAAAGCAGGAGTAAAGCCATAGACTTGGACCACTTTCACACTGGGGCAGGGGGAGGGCGGGGAGGGCATGTTAGAGGTAAAGCGCCACTAGTTTTAGCGGCGCTGTTATAGCTGCACTTTTCGGGTGCTAGTGGGGTGCTTTTAATCCCCCACTAGTAGCCGAAGAAAGGGTTAAAAGGGGCCGCTTTGGTAATTTTGGTCGCGATGTATACACCGCTCCCAAACCGCCCTTATGACGCTGCTTGCAGGACTTTTTTTCCTGTCCCGCAAGCGCACCGCCCCAGTGTGAAAGCACTCGAGCTTTCAAACAGGGGAGGCATGAGAGGCGCTTTACATGTGTTATTTTTAACGCTAAAATGCCTGAAAAGCAGCGCCCCAGTGTGAAAGGGGTCTTAAGACACGTACACACTATAAGGCTGCATTCACACCTGAGCGTAGCGTTTTCGGTAGTTTTTTCCGGTGTTTTGTCGCACGTTTACATACAGCGTTGTCCGACATTTTTGAACTTGGAAGTTTTTTATTTTAGCCAAAAATGATCATCTCTTTCATGACTTGTTGCTATGTTTGTAGATTTTTTTATCTTCTGCCTGGGTGAAATGTTCTATTGACTAAAGCGACAAAACGCCCGTAGAAACGCTCATTGTCGCGCTAGACGCTTGAATCGAGCGTTTCCATTACTTTCTATGGTGATAGAAACATTCTAAAACGCCCAAATCTGCCCAATTTGCGCGACAAAAAAGGGTCCGGAACTTGTTTGAGCTTCTGGCGTTCCGCTTCAGGCGTTTTGTAGTGGAGATGTGAACCATCTCTATTGAGAATAATGTATTTTTTCCTCTCTGGCGTTTTGGAGCTTCACGCTTCAGGCGACAAAACGCTCAGGTGTGAATGCAGCCTAAGGCTCCATTCAGACCTAGGCGTACGCTGTAGCAGCGTATTGCAGCGACAAATCAATAGGCGTTTTGTCCCCGCGATTTGCGGCGACAAAACGCCTATTGGTTTTTTGCAGAAGAGGTGAATTAACATTGCCGGCTATGCCCGTACGCCCGATACGCCTGAAAAAAAGGATCCGGGCCTTGTTTGAGCTTCAGGCGTACGGGCGTTTGGACGTTCGGCGTGGAGATGTGAACCATCTCCATAGCCGACAATGTTAATTCGCCCCTCCAGCGTATCTAGGGCTGCTTCAGCGTCGGGCGTAGGGCGACAAAACGCCTAGGTCTGAATGGAGCCTTAGAGAATCGGGCGACCGTTTTCGTCCAAGAAACTTTCATAGGATTTTCGTATAGTGTGTGTACAGCAAATTCGGGAATTTTCATAAGAAAAGTTGGAAGGGACAAACTTTTTCAGGTACAGGAACAGGACGAACAATTTACATTTTTGACCTCTTGACGACCGCGCCATAGCCGAAAGACGGCTACATTGCGGTCAAGTTATTCTGGGAGGACGTCTATGGACCTGGTGCGCGTTCGCAAAATTGTCCATGCTCACCTGTTTCACGGAACCCGGCGCAACACGGATCACGGTAATGATGGTGGCCCTTTACCACGTGATCGCTCCGTCAAATGACGGAGCAATCACTTTTAAACAAACCGGCGCCCCCCCTTCCGCTGCCCTCCGGTGCTTCTACCAACTCACCCCTACTTTTTTGTTTTGTTTTGTTTGTTTTTTTATCTAGAGGCGAGATGTAGGGTCTTATTGACCCCATATCTCACTGTAAAAAGGACCTGTCATGCCATATTCCTATTGCAAGGGATGTTTACATTAAAAGCGATAAAATAAATATATTTTTGGGGAAAAAAGTATATTTTTGGGGAAAAAGGTATCTCTGCGAAGGTTAAAGTGCGAGCAATAATTTTGGCCCTAGACCTCCTCCGTAACTCAAAACATGTAACCAGTAAAACAAATTAAAGCGTTGCCTATGGGGATTTTTAAGTAGCAAAGTTTTGGCGCCATTCCACGAGTGTGTGCAATTTTGAAGGGTGACATGTTAGGTATCTATTTACTCTGCGTAATTTCATCTTTCACATCATGCAAAAACATTGGGCTTTACCGTTTTTTTTTGCACAAAACAGTCCCCCCCCCCCCCCCCCCCCCAAAAAAAAAAAACGTGTTAGAAAATTGCTGCGCAAATACCGTGTGAGATAAAAAGTTGCAACAACCTCCATTGTATAATTATAAAGAAGAGAGGGGGTGATTGGGTAAGGGGAAGGGTGGGCCAGGGGAATAGAGGGGGATAAGAAAATACAAGGGAATTGCACTCACATGGGCCACATCCGTATATATGATCAAAAAACAATAACTGTGGGGAGGTATTGATGGTCGGACATTGAGGCCAAGGGAGTAGGTAAAAAATATATTTTTAATATTACCAATTAAACATAACAGTAAAAATGCATAGTAACAATTATATAGCAAAAACAATAATTCATATACATGGAAAAACCGTTGTGTACAAAATCCCTAAAGTTGCCGACGCACGTTTCGCCGTGGGGCTTCTTCAGGGCAGTTGTAAGGATGTATAGTCAGAAAAACAAAGTAGTTATATTGCCGATGATCCTATACCGAATGAGTTTAAGGGCACACACCACAATCATGTAGTCAAAGGTAAGGTAGGTACTTGCTTCAAAAGAGTCCTCAGATCTTGTTACAGATCTTTAGTTGACAACAAAGTCAAGGTAGAAATCGCTTTACGATTCATGTGAAACGTGACACTATTGGCAACCTCCATTTAATAATGAAAGGTCCTGAAGCCAGCTGGGACAAATAACCAGTGTAGATTAAACTTGAATTCCTTCAGGTGTATTAAACCACCGCTAGATACGTCTATTTTTGAGGCTTAAAGATTTGAGCCAGGTTTTCAAGTGGTTGTTTAAACGTGAGGTCCGTGTCCCAGGGTGTACATCCGAGTGACACACGGATGAACACCCTGGGACACGGACCTCACGTGTCCGGTACCTACCTACCTTACCTTTGACTACATGATTGTGGTGTGTGCCCTTGAACTCATTCGGTATAGGATCATCGGCAATATAACTACTTTGTTTTTCTGACTATACATCGTCTTACAAAATCCTTAACAACTGCCCTGAAGAAGCCCCACGGCGAAACGTGCTTCGGCAACTTTAGGGATTTTGTACACAACGGTTTTTCCATGTATATGAATTATTGTTTTTGCTATATAATTGTTACTATGCATTTTTACTGTTATGTTTAATTGGTAATATTAAAATTATATTTTTTACCTACTTCCTTGGCCTCAAAGTCCGACCATCAATACCTCTCCACAGTTATTGTTTTTTTGTTTTTTAACCTCCATTGTATTCTCTAGGGTCTTTGCAAAACAAACATATATATATTTTTTGGGATTCTATGCAATTTTCTAGCAAATAAATGATGATTTTTCCATGTAGGAGAGAAATGTCAGAATTGGTCCTGGGTGCTCCAGAACGCCTGATGGTGCTCCCTGCAGGTTGGGCCTCTGTATGTGGCCATGCTGTGTAAAGGTCTCACACATGTGGTATCGCCATACTCGGGAGGAATAGCAGAATGTGTTTTGGGGTGTAATTTGTGGTATGCATATGCTGTGTGTGAGAAATAACCTGCTAATATGACGATTTAGTGGAAAAAATAAAGAAAGAAAAATCATGATTTTTCGAAAAATTGGGGGAAAAAATGACAACTTTTAAAAAACTCACAATGCCTCTTTCTAAATACCTTGGAATGTCTTCTTTCCAAAAAGGAGTCATTTGGGCGGTATGTGTACTTTTCTGGCATGTTGGGGCTCTTTCACACGTCCGTTCAGTTTTTTAGATCATTTTTTTCCCCCTTCAGTTGAACGGACGTGTGAAAGAGCCCTTAGGGTGTCAAGAAATGAGCTAGGCCGTCAGTACTTCAGGTGTGATCAATTTTCAGATATTGGCACCATAGCTTGTGAACTCTATAACTTTCACAAAGACCAAATACTATACACCAATTTGTACTTATTTTTTACCAAAGATATGTAGCAGTATAAATTTTGTCCAAAATGTATGAAGAAAAATTACTAATTTGCTAAATGTTATAACGGAAGCGAAGAAAAATTATTTTTTACAGAATTTTCAGTCTTTTTTTTTTTTATACCCCAAAAAATAAAAAACCCAACGGTGATTAAATACCACCAAAAGAAAGCTCTATTTGTGTGAAAAAAGGACACAAAGTAATCGTCATTCAAAATGTGAGCACCGAAAGGTGAAAATAGGTCTGGTTAGGAAGGGGGTTTAAGTGCCCAGTGGTTAATGTGTAATGTTTCGTACAAGAAAAATCGAAAAGACTGCACATGATTAGAGACCATAAACGGCACATACCAAGAATGTAACTGTCACAGCAGGACGCAATCAATGTGTTACATTCCTGGTATGTGCCGTTTATGGTCTCTGATCATGTGCAGGCTTTTTTAGATTTTTCTTGTACGAAATGCTACACATTAAAAAGGAAAATCATTCGTCCTGTTCCCATACGAGAAAGTCATGCAATAGAAGCTGCCATCTTGGTCTCTGTTTAAGCTTCAACTGCCATGGTGCTGCACATGTGATCAGTTAGGACGTCCGCCATTGGATGTTTTGACAGTTTGGCAGTTGAAGCTTAAACAGAGACCAAAATGGCAGCTTCCATGGCTTTACTTCCACTTTAATTGAACAAGCTGAAGTTAGAAGCTGATTGGCTACCATACAGCGGTGCGATACCGTTGGAATTGTGGCGGTATTCGGCCGCTAGCGGTGTGGTTTTAACCCCTGCTAGCGTCCGGAAAAGGGTTAATAGCAACGGCAATGCGCCTGTGCAGAGGCGCTTTGCTGACTGTATAGCCGCGGTTTCCCATTGTTTTCAATGGGAAGAAGCGGTGGAGGAGCAGTAAACACACCGCTTCTCTCACTGCTCCAAAGTGTGAAAGCCCTCGATGCTTTCACACTGGAGAAACAACAGCTGATGCTTGGGGTCGGGTTTGCTGGCACTATTTTTAGCGCAATAGCGCCTGCAAGCCATCTCAGTGTGAAAGGGGGCCTAAATCTCCTCTACACTGTTTATAGACTGTTTACATGGCCATTCTGTACAGGTACAGTATAGCTAAGGTTCAGCATTTCTATAATTTTTTGTCTTGTTGAAGCTGAACTCGGGGATAAGAAAATCCTATGTAATTACTAGAGGCATGTGTATTCATAATTGAATATTGGTGTGCTGTGTATATTTCTTCCCGATCTGTGCAGTAATCCAGGGCCGGATTCAGAAAGCATTTACATCAGCGTATCTAGAGATACGCTGCGTAAATACTAAGAATAGCCGGCGTATCTTTTTTTGCTATTCAGAAAAAAAGATACGCCGGCTTTCTTCTAAGATACGAGCGGCTTAATTCACTTACACCGTCGTATCTTAGTTGCATATTCACGCTGGTCGCTAGGTGGCGCTTACTGCGGTTTACGCATTCAAATATGCAAATTAGCTATTTACGGCGATTCCCGAACGTACTTGCGGCGGCGCGGCGTATTTTACGTCGTTTGCGCAAGCGTTAGAGCGGCGTAAGGTTACCCCTGCTATGGGAGGGGTAGCCAATGTTAAGTATGGACGTCGGGACAGCGTCGAATTGAACGTCGGTTATGTCGTTTGCATAAATCGTTTCGGGAATGGGGCTCGACGTTAGTTACGTTCACGTCGTTTACGCGCATGCGCACTGGGAAGTCCATGGACGGCGCATGCGCCGTCCGAAAAAAAAAAATGGGAATTACGTGGGGTCATGATTCATTTACATGAATCACAACCCCACTTCATTCATTTGAATTGCGCGGCCTTAAGCCGCAACACATACGTTACGCCCCCGTAAATAAGGGCGCAAGTTCTTTCTGAATAAAGAACTTGCGCAAATATTTACAGCGGCGTAACGTATCGGGGATACGTTACATGAACTGATAAGATAACATAGGAGAGTTCAGGGGCAACTGAAACAAAAAACGCCCAACTGCTCCAACGTCCGTTTACCAGCAGCAGTGTACATGAGGCCTACAAGTCTAGTATAAACACCATATTATAGCAGCTTGTAGGCATATTTAGCTGCTTTAACTGGATAAGATGTTGTTGTTGCCTGTGATACATTTTCCGTATTATGTACTTCCACACTCAGCGGCTATGGCACACATGAGCGCGCCCGCAAGCTAACCCCTTTGGGAGCGCGCTTCCCAGAAGGGGGTTAGCTCTTGCGGGGAGGAGCCAAGGCAGCCGCCGAGGGACCCCAGAACACGAGGATCGGGGCCACTCTGTGCAAAAAAAGCTGCACAGTGGAGGTAAGTATGACATGTTTGTTATTTAGAAAAAAATAAAAATAAACCTTTACAACCCCTTTAAGGAGGGGGGCTAGTGAGTTGTGTTTAGCATAACAGTCTGTACTCTGCTGGCAAATTTTTACTTTTCTTTTTAAAATGCATGTGTACACTGTCTAGCGCCTAACAAAGGTTAAAAGATCGGAAGGTTTGGGTGGTACATAGTATGTTCATGCACTTATAAAACACCTGGCCTTACAACTGCCTATAGGATCATATATAACACTGGTCCAAAAAAAATAAAAAATAACAATTTGAATGAAAATATTAATTGTGTAGGTATGGCGTCTAAATTGGAACATCATTTATTTTGTGTGGGTTTCAAAAATTTGACTGCAAAAGCGTAATTCCATTTTAAGAGAAGATTGATTAATATGGATTGGCAGATGTGATAATAGACTCATACTGAATTTCTCTGTCTTTTTTTTTTTTTCCTTAGGACCCAAGACTGTGTTTTTCTGGGCTCCTATAATGAAATGGGTAAGTCTCGGTACTGAATATTAGCATTTTATTATTCGCTCTACTGTAGGTATAAGTCGCATGAAAACACATCGCTGTAATTGGAACAAAAAGGAAAATGTGTCAATACAGACTGGTCAGCAATATATCCCAGAATCCAAAATTATGGTGCACAAGTTATATGATCTGACTTTGGGGTTTAGGGGAGCTAACCTTTAGGGAAGGGAGAGGCAGCCAATCGGCAGCTGATTGTTTAGCAGGGATTCCACCAGAGAGAAGAATTTCGAATTCTGCAGAACCATACTTGGCTAATTGCATCTATGATAAAGGTCAGCTTTAATTGCTGTTCATTTTGTCCACTAAATTATGTACTGTAAGGTTAAAAAAAAAAAAATTCCGGGCTCCCCCTTCTAACAAATCACACGTCAATTTAAAAAAAAAGTCTAAAAAATGAAATTAGTGTTTTTTTGATTCCAAATATTGTATTGAAATTTTTGAAGAAGAACAATAATGAATAACAAATTCACATTGTGTAACAAACGATAATAGATGCAATAAATACAATAGATAGCATTGAATAATCAGATTTATAACTTTGCCATATATAGTAAGTTGTACAGCAAAGGAGAAAGGAAAAAAAAAAGGGGGGGGAGGTTGGAAAAAAAGAGGGGCAGAGAAGTGGGATAGAAATCATGCATCACAGTGTCAAATAAAAGTATAACATGCAAGATAGCAAACAATCTGAGAATGTTATGAAGAAGCATTAGATAAGCGACGAAATTCTGCAGTAACCTTAAAATTCAGCCAACATGCCCATTTATCATAACATTTAGTGGGAGTGTCCTTAGTCTAATTAGTGTTTTTTTACCTCTCTAAATCTGCGGTTATGTAATGCTCCAGTTCGTCTTTGGATGTCCAGATTGGTACCTGGCCTTTTCAGTGAGCAAAAGGGGACCAGCCAGCTGGGCACATCTACATTTATAGATTACTGTTACCCCCCGCAACCAGAAAAAGTGCTGGCAAGGGACCCAGACTGTGGATTTATGTAAGTGACACATGCATCAGAACGTGAAAAAAAAAAACTGGGTGAACGCTCAGAGGAGGGTCCCAGGGCTGGGGATTGAAAAGGAAGGTTAGGTGTATTTGCAGGCAGATTATGCTGTTGACAGTCCCATCTAGATGTCTGTTTATATCCAAAGAAGAGGTTACATTGCTCCAGGTGAGACTGCCATTCATATCGCACAATCTCCAAGGGGGGTGTCCGCCCCGAACGCCACCGCCACACAGCAAGATAGAGGAAACTGGCTGCACACCACTCCTGTAGTTGCTAAATGCTTTATTTCTATTATCGGATAAAGACAACACAAAGACCACAGAGTATGCTGTTGCTTGTTAACCTGTTTCACACAATATGTTGGTGCTTATTCAGAATTGTTTTAAGTGTGAAACGCATCATACTTTGTGGTCTTTGTGCTGTCTTTATCTGACTATGGAATATAGGATTTAGCCTCTACAGGACTGATGTGCGGCCAGTTTCCTCTATCTTGCAGATGTCTGTTTACCTTTCCCCTTCTCCCAAAGATTTTCTGTAGTATGTAAGTGTCGGTTCGCACTACTGCGACTTGGGTTCCGACTTGTGTCGCCCCAAATCACGCGACATGAGAAATTCCATTGAAGTGAATGAGCCGTCTTAATGTAAGTTGCTCCGACTTCAGAAAAGGTTTCTGTACTACTTTAAGGCAACTTGGACCCATTGATTTCAATGGAAGTCGCCTCCAAAGTGGGATCACTGTCTTAACTGAAGCAACTTTTCAAGAAGAGAAAATAGTTTTCTCAGGCAAACCCCTCCCTCCCACAGAGCCCATTATTGTTTCATTGGCCACTGGCAAAGTCGCCTGTCCTGGAGACAACTTGAAGTTGCGCTAAAGTCGTCTCGCAAAGTCACGCTGGAAGTCGTGTTGCCCCTGTGTGAATGAACTGGCACTAAAGGAAATGTGCACAAATATGTTACCGAAACAATAACGTTTCTGGGTGTGTTTTATTTTTATTTATTTTTTTATATATCCAATCAAAATAATAAATGAAGCCAATACTATTTATTGCTTAGTTTAACTAATCAAGGTGGAGGATAGACTTTTTTTTTACCTAAAGGATTTTGACAAAGGGCCAAAAGTTTACGTATTCTAGAAGGTTGATGCTGTTCCAATATAAATGGAGCAGATGCTGCTAATTAACAAAGTGGCACAAGCCCCTTTTGTTAGCTGTGATCAGTTCTCTGTTCTGTGGCTGTGACACACAGCATTGTGACCAGAGAGCTTAAACTACATGCTCTAATGTCTCTGCCCATCCTCCCTTCCCCACTCAGCTCAGAGCAGAAGGGAGAAGGAGGTGTGTTAACCCTGCAGGCTCTGCTCATGTAATGTAATCACTGCACGAGCAGAGAGATGACCTCAGCCAGGGACCTATTGTTTCCTTTTGTACCTTCAGTGTTTGGCTCCTTTTCACACTGGGGCGGGAGGCGCGGTGGTGGTATAGCGCCGCTAAAAATATCGTCGTTATACCATCGGAATTGCCGCAGGATTCTGCCGCTAGCGGTGCAATATTAACCCCCGCTAGCAGCCGGTAAAGGGTTTATACCGCCCGCAATGCGCCTCTGCATTATTGTATTACTGTGGTTTCCTATTGTTTTAAATGGGAAGGAGCGGTATACACCGCTCCAAAGATGCTGCTTGCAGGAGATTTTTTTCACTCCTGCCAGCACATCACCTCAGTGTAAAGGCCCTCAGGCTCCTTTCACATTGAGAAGGCTAGGCAGGAGTTTTTCATGTGGTATAGCAGCGCTATTTTTAGCGATGTACCGCCTGAGAAACTCCTCAGTGTGAAAGGGCCCTTAGTGTTTTTTTTTTTTTTTTTTTAATTATTACTCTTTAGGCTCGATTCACACTGCTGGAGATAGCAAAGTCATACGACTTTACCTGCCACTTGATCTGATTTTGATGCCATTTAAGAGCCTGTCCAAGGTCTGAAATCGCATCCAATTTGGAGCAAAGTAGTGCAGGAACCTTTTCTAAAATTGGAGCAACTTATGTAGTATCGGTTAAGGCGGCTCTCGTAGGGAAACATTTAATTTGACTTGTCATAGGACTTGGGGTCTCACAAGTCGGATCTCATGTCGCAGCAGTGTGAACCGAGCCTTATGCCCTGCACACGACCGGTTTTCCTGACATGCCAAAACCTGACGTTTTTCCCAACGCGATTCCTCTCAAGCCTGCCTTGCATACACGCGTTCAGTCAAAAAAAAAACTCGACCAAAGTGCGGTGACGTCCAACACGTATGACGGCACTATAAAGGGGACATTCCATTCAAATGGCGCCACCCTTTGGGCTGCTTTTGCTGATCCTCGTGTTAGTAAAAGTTTGGTGAGAGACGATTCGCGCTTTTTTACTCTTCATGCTTTACTAACGCTAGTTTTACCAGAACAAGCGTTTTCGTCTCATACTTGATTCTGAGCATGCATGTTTTTTTTTTCCCCTCGGAAAAGCATACACACAAGAGATTTTCGCGACGAGAAAGACTGACGGTAAACGTGATGGGGGGGGGGGGGGGGGGGGGAATAAAGCAGGTTCAAATTTTTTTTGCAGGCAGTTTTCTCGTCGGGAAAACTGCTATAGAGCATACACACTGCCGGTTTTCCCGACCAATCTAAAAAATGGCAGTTTTCTTGTCTGGAAAACCGGTCGTGTGTACGAGGCATTAGGCTTTCATTGTAGTTGATTTGACAGTAACTGCAGCACACTCCAGTAATGCCTGAAAAAGTGCTCTTTTGATGTTTTCAGTAACTTCCATTTTGTTCTAGTCACAGTGTGTGTGTGTTTTTATCCCATTGACTTGTAGGGTCTGGTGGCTGCTGGATTAGCTGACATGACAAGACCTGCAGACAAATTAAGTCCTGCCCAGTCTGGTGTACTAATGGCTACAGGTAAATGACATTGCTGAAATGTACATTCTGCTAATATATATGTATATTCATGATGTATGTGCCTGGTGTTTTTAAAATCAAAGCAATTCATATGCATTGTTTGTTAACCCCATTAATAAAAGCACATCCCTAAAAAAACATAAGAATTGTTTAGGTATACATACTAATGTTGCCAAATTTGGCCAGGAAATCTAGACATCAATGACTCCTGGTCACAAAATGTTTAATAGTGACATTTTTAACCCCCCCTACTTTACCAGGCTTTTTTATTTTATTTTTTAAGTGCTGTAATACTTTGACAATTACTCTCATTGTACCCAGATAGCTAGAGCCCTTTCGCACTGGGGTGTTTTTCATGCGGTACAGCGCTAAAAAGTCCTGCTAGCCGCATCTTTACAGCGGTATAGGAGCGGTGTGTTCACCGCTACTATACTGCTCCTTCCCATTGAAATCAATGGGAAACCGCGGTAATAACGCCTGCAATGCGCCTCTATAGAGGCGCATTGCGGGCGGTATTAACCCTTTTTCGGCCGCTAGCGGGGGGTTAAAACCGCACCGCAAGTGGCTGAATGGCGCGGTAAATGCGACGGTATAGCAGCGCTAGAAATCGTGCTGCTATACCGCCACCGCGGGTAACGCTGCAATGTGAAAGCAGCCTTAGTTTGTTTTTTATTTTTTTTGTGCTCTCTTTAACCACTTAAGGACCGCCGCATGTACATTTACGTCGGCAGAAAGGCACCGACAGGCACATCAACGTATATATACGTTGGTGCCTTGAGGTGGGTCGGGGGTCCGATCGGGACCCCCCCCCCCCTGGTACATGCGGCGGTCCCCGCGGCTGGCCGAGCGATCCGGGATGAGGGGGCGGCTATTAGTTTTTGTCCGCCCCCTCCGGATCGCTCTCAGCCAATGCGCGCGCCCCCCCGCCCTGTCACTTCCTCCTCCTGTGTAAACACAGGAAGGAGGAAGCAATGTGATCTCTCCCTCGGCGGTTTTTTCAACCACTGCTGAGGAGAGATCACATCACAAGTAAGTCTGCACTAACACTACACTAACACACAGACACATAGGCACATTTAACCCCCGCGATCGCCCCCCCTCCCCCCTGTCAGTGTCACTGAATGCAGTAATCATACATGTATGATTACTGTATTTAGTGTTAGTGTGACAGGCAGTTAGTGTTAGGTCCTGGGTAGCCCCCGTACCCCACCCTAATAAAGTTTTAACCCCTTGATCACCGCCCTAGTTAACCCTCTCACTCCCTATTGCCAGCATCACTAAGCGATCATTTTTCTGATCGCTGTATTAGTGTCGCTAGGTAGCTAATTTTTTTTTTTTTTTACTAAAGACATGTGGCTAAATAAATTTTGGCCTAAATGTTTGACTGAAATTTAGTTTATTGATTTTTCTTATAACAAAAAGTAAAAAATATTGATTTTTTTTTTTCAAAAATGTCGCTCTATTTTTGTATATAGCGCAAAAAATGAAAATCGCAGAGGCGATCAAATATCACCAAAAGAAAGCTCTATTTGTGGGAAGAAAAGGGCGCAAATTTTGTTTGGGAGCCACATTGCACGACCGCGCAATTGTCTGTTAAAGCGACGCAGTACCGAACTGTAAAAACCCCTTGGGTCATTTAGCAGCCTATTGGTCCGGTCCTTAAGTGGTTAAACAGTATTTAAAGCAGAGTTCCACCCAAAAGTTTAACTTCCGCTCGTCTTATTCCTCCCCTCTTCCGGTGCAACAGTTGGCACCTTTTGGGAAGGGGGACAGGATACCTGTCTTTGACAGGTATCCTTTCCCACTTCTGGGTGTCCTTGCTGTGGAGCCATGACATCACCGCAGGGCTCCCTCCTCCTCCCCCGGCCGACAGGCCAATAGGAGAGAGGAGCGGGGGCCTCACGCATGCGCAGTAGGGTTCCTGGCGTGAAGCCGAAAGGATACACTACCAGGTTCCCGTACCCGCAATGACGGCGGAGCACTGGACAGCTGGTGGAAACATCAGCTGCGGGTGCCGACATCGCTGGACTCCAGGACAGGTAAGTGTCCATTTATTAAAAGCCAGCAGTATGTGTTTACATTTTTTTTTTTTTTTTGGTGGAACATCCTTTTTCTTGTGCTATATGAAGGGGGGAAAGAATTACAAAACCTTTCCCTTAATATCTGTTATAAAATAACTACAAATGGCAGGACATTACAAATACCCCAAAATTACCCCTTTTTATTTTTGGAAATTTGACGCCACAAGGTAATGGTGCATAATTTGCAGGGCATCATTAAAGCAGAGTTCCAGTCCCCCCGTTCCCCCCCCCCCCCCGACACTCCACTCTAACGCGATCTTTAGATCGTGTTATTCTAGTAGTCATTTTTTTTTTTTTCAATTAAAAAAATAATAATTATCTTGGAAGCTGGCAGGGTCCATCTCTCCACTGTGGGCATCCCTCTTCAATCCATTTTTGGGAATCGGTGCAGCTGGCTACCCAGCATGCACCTCGAGATCTCGCGCCTGCGCAGTAATGCCAAGGCACGGCGCTCCTTCCTCTTTAGTCCTGAGACATTGCCACATCGGTGTTGGCAGACGTTCCCGTCAATCATCATGAGATTTTGTCACTAGGAGACTCGCAAGGACTGCTGGGATACATGACACCGTTGTCCCGGGGGCCCTTTCTAATCGCCTAGACGGAGACTGACGAAAATGCAGGGAAAAAAAAGATAATTAAGGTGTGCCCCCCCTTATTATTTATTTTTAAAGAATTTCCATGGTGAAAAGGGTGCTCCCAGGGAATACCAGAGTGAGGACATGTTTAAAATGGGTGGAACTCCGCTCTAATGTACAGGTCATACACAGGAGGAGGAGATGAAGAGGTAATGTACAGGTCACTTATAGTGGGGGGATAACGATGAGGTGGTTAATGTGGAGGATACGGGAGGCTATGGGATACTTTCACTACCAAGACAGAAGGGAGATGAAATGAGTATGATGAAGTAAAAAAAAAAAAATTCCACAACATTTGTTAGACCCCCACCTTAAATATGCTGCTGGCTAACTACTATTGTGTTGATCTCTGTGGTTGGTCACAGTTGATCACATAGTACAAAGGACAATCTCGGACCGTCTGTGCCATGTGATTAGCTGTGGCCAGTCACAGCTAACCTCAATAGTAAACACGGAATGAATCGACTTTAATTCTGTAAAAATGGTTGGTTATAGCAGTGAAACTCCCTGGTATAAGTAATTTGCAATAGGAAAAAAGGAAAAAAAAAATCCTGATCACTTCCCCAGAGTTGTACAGTGTTACTTTTGTAACACTGTATTGCTCTGGTCGTAGTGTGTTAGAAAAAAAAAAAAAGTAATAAAGAACTGACCGGTCACCAGTCAGAGTCCCTGATCAACCTCACACCAGTTATGATGCTGTACTGCACTGGCGACGGTAAAAAATAATAATTGTGACACAGAATTAGAACTTGGGGGGAAATCTCCATGCCTCCTTATTGTCTACTTTCCAAAAAGTCATTTTGGGGGAAATTGGTTTTGCATAAAAAAAAAAAGTTACTTTTTGTAAAGCGGTTATAAATCATATCAACATAAACCTGTTACTTGCAGTTATGGGAAAATGTTTTGCTTATGTGTAAAGGTTTGGTTTCCTTATACTGACATTTTTCTGTATATTTTAAAATGTTCTGACAGGGTTGATATGGTCACGATATTCTCTAGTGATTATACCGAAAAACTGGTCTCTGTTCGCTGTTAACTTCTTTGTTGGCTGTGCAGGAGGTACCCAGCTGTTTAGAATATGGAGGTACGTATTCAAATCTAATTGGTATAGGTAAAGTATCATTACTAATCCTATAAAAACTGGATGACTGGAGTGTCATGTGACGTATAATATTGTAATTGCAGGTTTTTGGTTGTAAATATATAGTAGTTGAAGTGTGGGCTAACAAGGCCACCTAATGAAGCAAATTGTTTCTGGTTCATCAGAATCTAGCCGAAATTCACAAAGGTTTTGGCCAGCGATAATCTAAAATGTGGTTGCCACAAGTTACTGCACTGTGCACTGCACTGTGCTTCATTAGCATTTGTTGTGTTTACATCTGAAACTGAATGATGCCAATTATCCTTTTTATGCTCAAACATTTTATAATTTTAAGTTGCCTTAAAGTTATGTACCGTTCCTATAAATTTTAAATTCACTGAATTTGTTAGATGAATTTATTTGTAATTTAAAAGAACATAATTTACCAGAGCTATCTCTGCATAATATAAATATTCGAATACATTGCTTTTAAAGCAAAGGTTCTGTCAGTAAGTTTCTGTTAGGTCGCGTACACACAATAGAATATATCTGCTGAAACTGGTCCGCAGACCAGTTTCAGCGGACAGATTTGATCATGTGTACGGACTAGCAGACAGGTTTCCAGCAGACAAAAGTTTTAAAGCATGCTTTAAAACTTGTCTGCTGGAAAGCTGCCTGTCGGATATGTCCGCTGGTTAGTACGCCTAACCAGCGGACCGAAATCTCCCGCATGCGTCGAATGGATTCGACGCATGCGTGGAAGTATTTTACTTCCGTTCATAGTGGAGTAAGCACATTCATCACGGTGTAACAGACTGAAAAGTGTGAATCATCTTTTACTAACACCGAATCGGCTAAAGCAGCCCAAAGGCGAATAGGACTTCCCCTTTATAGTGCCGTCGTATGTGTTGTACGTCACCGCGCTTTGCTAGATCATTTTTTTAAAAACGATGGTGTGTGGGCAACATAGTTTTTAATGATGAAGTTGGGAAAACTTTGTTTTTTGGACATGCTGAAAAATTGTGTGTAAGCGGCATTATGTACCGACACAACCAGAATCCTCCAGAGACAACATCGGTGCCATACTGACACAACCAGAAACCTCCAGAAACACAATTGGTGTCCTACTGACACAACCAAAAATCTCCACAGAGACACAATCGGTGATGTACTGACAACACCAAAAACATGTCTGTAGTGCCACAATCAGTACTGGACTCACACAACCTTCACAGAGAGGCAATCTGTACAATGACACAACCAGAAACCTCTACAAAGACACAATGTGTGTCATAATGGCAATCAAAGAGTAGCAACGATTAAACATTCATCGTTCACTTGTCGATCGTCTCAAGCCACATGGCACGGTCAGGCAAATGGACATATCTGTAACTCGATGTTCACTGGTGGCCCACGATCGTGAAACGCAGAGGCAGAAAGTAAATAAGGCATTTCTCTGTTCTCCCTAACATGACATGGATCCACTGCTTCCAGTCAATGGGAGCAGTGATCTCTGTCATGTTGTACTGAGTCCATCCCCTCTACAGTTAGAACACCTCCCTAGGACACACCAAAGCCCTTGATAGCCCCCTAGTTTTTAACCCCGTTCCCTGCCAGTGACCTTTATACAGTAGTAAGCGTGTAGCTCTGATCGCTGTATAAATGTCATTGGTCCCAAAATGGTGTCCAAAGTGTTCGATGTCTCAATAAAAATAGCACATCGACGCCATTGCTAGTAAAAAATAATAATAATAATAATAATAATGACATAAATCTATCCCCCTATTTTGGAGACGCTATAACTTATTTTTGGCAAAAAAAAAGTAGAATACATATCGTCCTAAACTGTGGTAGAATTTAATATTTATTTATTTATTTATATATATATATATATATATATATATATATATATATATATATATATATATATATATATATATATATATATATATATATATATATATATATATATATATATATATATAAATAATTATTTTGAGATATTTATTATAGCAAAGAAATTGCTTTTTTTTTCAAAATTGTCGCTCCTTTCTTTTGTTTATAGCGCAAAAAATAAAAATCAAATACCACCAAAAAGCTCCATTTGTGGTAAAAATAATTTTTTTTTAGCTACAAACGTTGTACGACCGCAATTGTCAGCTAAAGTGACACCGTACAGAATCGCAAAAAATGCTCTGGTCAAGAAGGGGGTAAATCCTTTTGGGGCTGAATTGGTTAAAGCACTGCTTCACTTCTGGTGGCCATTGAAAATGTCCACACTTTGAAGAAAGACTATTTTTGAACAGTGGAGAAAGAAGTTATTTCAATTATATGAAGGACCGTTGTAAGCTTCTGTTTTTAAAGCCTTAATGGTCTTACTAAGTTTGTTAAAACAAAAATAGAAAGGGAGCGCTATGTGAACAGCAGCAGCTAGCACAAAAGAGTGATCATTCAACTCCCTCAAGTAACAAATAACACCAATGGTGTGCCGCCCTTCATACAAATATTGAATCCTATATAAGAAAACATATGCGTAAAAGTCCAAAGTAAGATAATGTAGATCCAAAATATTAGTGCAAAAACAGTCCGTAATGTGACTTGGGTATCCACCGTGTGTAAGAAAGGTCATCCAGTGGTCCAATGTAGTACATCTATGCAGACTCACCAGAAATAAGTAAATGTACAGCCTTAAACTACCATTGCGCCTCATCCGGTATTGTAAAAAATTTATCAACATCTGTGAGCCTCCACCAATGTATGCACTCACTAGAAGCAAGGAAAGGATATGCCTCTCTGCTCCAGGAATCTCTCAGCCTTTCTTGCTAATTGGATAGAGGAATCCGGAAAGCTGTTAAAATGGTTGTAAAGGCAGAAGGTTTTTTTATCTTAATGCATTAAGATAAAAAAAAAACCTCTGTGCAACAGCCCCCCTAATACTTAACTGAGGTCCCAGTCTGTCCAGCAGTGTCCACGAGTTTCTCAGCCACCCTAAATTCTCCCTCTTGATTGGCTGAGACACAGCAGCAGTGCCATTGGCTGCCTCTGCTGTCAAAGTCAGCTAGCCAATCGGGGGAGAGAGGGGGCGGGACTAGGTCAGGGCTCTGTGTCTGAATGGACACAGGGAGCTGTGACTTGGCTCGGGGTGCCCCCATAGCAAGCTGCTTGCTGTGGGGGCACTGAACAGGAGGGATGGGCCAGAATCACAATAGAGGGACCCGAGATTAAGAGGATTCGGGCTGCTCTGTGCAAATTAACTGCAACAGAACAAGTAAGTATAACATGTTTATTATTAAAAAAAAAAAAAAAAGACTTTAGAATTCCTTTCTTAAGCTGCATAAAAAAGCTCACCACCGGGAGCCCAAAAAGTACTTCTTCCCGTATGGAAATATAAACCTTCTCCAGGTAAAACAAACTTTGTCTTGTCCTCCTATGAATCTCGGGGTAAGTTGTCCTGGAAATATCAGTCCCAGCAATGCTTTACCGTTGTAATATCCACCATGGAAGTCTGTGATGGGATGGTAACCTGGATGCAGATCAAGATTGGGAAGGTCAGGCCAGACCCCACAGGGGATAAAAACAAGAAGTAGAGTCCCAGTAATGGGGAACAAACGCTCGGAAGGACCCACACAGGTAAAAAGTAATCGTAGATTGTTTTATAAAATGTAGCATATAGTTAACACAAGGTGAAATATCTGATATATTGTAACTTTGTGCCAAAAAGCTTTGCATTGTTGCACATATCACATCACTAAGGGACCCTAGTTAGATGCTAGCGTCTTATCTACTACTCATTTAACAATGCAGCAACTGGCTCTGTATCCCATGTGAGTTTCTTCCTGGCAGAAAGCGATTTGAGCTACAAAACGCTCAGGTATAAATGGGGCCTCGAAAGCAGCGTTTCCACTTTTGTATTGATCACAAAAAAAAGGATTGCCGTTATTTCTTTCTGTTCCTGTTCATTTATATGAAGATATCATGTGTGGTCCTATCTGGTAATAACACAGTTTATGCAATATCTAGTGACTGTCCTTTTTTAGACACTCTGCATTATCCGTTTTTACAAAATGATGTAGTATGTACGTACACTACGGGATTCCAAGAGGGGGATGGTGTGTAAGATTTACTCCATTTTTTTTTCTCTCCCTTATTTCCTCTTTTTAGTTACCATCAAGATCTAAAATCGGGTGCCAATGAAGAACAAAAGAAAGCAGAGCCTTGAACAATTTTGCCTAAAAGTCATTTTAATATCGAAGAAGTCGATGTGTTATCAGTTTGGCCAAACATTTTGCTGTTTGACACACAACAGAGCGTTCTATGTGTACTTGTAAAATAACATTAAATGGTTTGTTGGACTGATTTTTATAAACCTTAATGTTTCTCCTTAAATTAATAAACATAACTTTTTAACAGTGGCAAGATTACTTTTTAAAGATTCGATTCTCTGGTATTAAATGGAGGTTGCCGATGCCTCTCTCTCGACAGATAACGGTTTACAGTATTCCAGCTGCAAACATATAGTTTAGGGCCCTTTCACACAGGAAGCCAATCGGGTCCACCTGTGTTTTTTTTTTTCTTCAAGTGAATGCGGTAGGACCCTCCAGTCTCTTCTATGGAGCTGCAAGTGTCAACGAACACCCACTGACGATCCTGTTTTTTTTTTAAACAGACAGATGAGGATCGTTTCTCTTCTATCGGATCGGATGGCAGTAGGGTCTGTTTACATCCGACCACCCAAAGAGGAGAGTGGGCTGTGTCCGCTCTGCATAAGCAGAGCAGACACAGCCATCCACCTGCTCAGCAGGGATCATCGGACAGATTCCCCGCTGAGCAGACAGACTTCAACAGAGCCCCGCTTCTTATGTGTAAGAGGCCTTAATCATAAGATGATCAAGAATGCCCTTCTGTAGGGTGATATACAGTTGTGTTAAAAATAACATCAGTGCATTTAAAAAATGAGTTAAGCTCAAAATCCTTATAATAGCCTTTATTTCTATACAGTAAAACCTTGGTTTGAGAGTAACTTGGTCTGAGAGCGTTTTGTAAGACAAGCAAAATGTTTTAATACATTTTGCCTTGATATACAAGCAATGTCTTGATATGAGTAGCGTGAACACCTCTTGTGTCTCATAGCAGCTCACCTCACAGCTGTTGCATTGACAGCTTATCAATCCTCAGATGTATACAAAGTGGATAGTTGTAGCAATGTGGTAGTCCTATATGTAGCTAAGGGGAATCAGTACCAGATGTTGCATGTGGGAAGACAACAAGAGGGTATATATAGCGTGACTCTGTAGTACCAATAATGGGGCACACAGTGATTCAGGCGGCGTACACACGACCGAGGTTCTCGCTGGAAACCAGCGAGAACCTCGCTGGAAGCTGCATTCCAGCGAGAACCTCGGCCGTGTGTACGGTCTCGGCGAGCATCCCGTCGGGAATGCCGTCGAGCAGAAATAGAGAGCATGTTCTCTATTTGCTTGACGGCCCGCCTGGATGAATGGCTGGTTGCCATTCCCTACGGGCGGGTCGCCGAATCTGACGGCCGGCAGAGAACCTCGACGTGCGGAACGATGTGTTCTGCCCGTCGAGGTTCTCTGCCGTGTGTACGCGGCTTCACTCATAAAAGTGGTCGTGGGCGTATCTCCAAGAACGCCGAGTTCGTAAGACCTCTGTGTGTCACTTCTTAATCCTCCTTGCCTCTGGATCGTATCGGATGGTTACTCAGAAGATGTGGCAATGAAAATAAATAAAGGGAGACACATCACATAACCCCGCAAAAAGTGAACACTTTTATTGATAAAAACAAAGTAAAAAGCTCACATAAACGAATCTGTGGTGTGTAACATCCATGAGCGCCGAGCTTGTCTCCTGCCGTCAGATAGTGGTTAACCTAGTGCTCCAATCCCAACGAGTATCGTCGCATCACAAGACTTCAGCAGGTTATACCACTAGGTAAACTCCATAGGTTTAAAAAGTCTGCTAAATTGAACGCCCGTCTGCCATTCTGACTATTCTTTGATCCATTTGAATGTTAGTTTTTCTTTTCTTTTTTTACATTTTTGGTTGCCATTTAACCACTTGGCGACCGCCGCACACACATACGTCGGCAGAATGGCACAGGCAGGCAAATGGGTGTACAGGTATGTCCCTTTGAATTTGCCGCCTTGCGAGCGTGCCCGCGCAAACTTGATGTTCGCCAGCGGCCCCTAATTGTAAGACCAAGAGGCTGTTCTGCCTCGTGACCCAGAGCTGGAAGTGGCCAAGGGCTTGCGTCTCACCAGCCGGAAATGATGTCCCCACCCGAGGTCCTCTGGCGCATTTTGTCCAGCCCACGATACATTTTCAAAGGATCAGGCTGGCGTATGCCAAACCTGCCATGGCTAGCAGTCAAGTTAGAGTCCAAGTCAGTTAATTCATAGTGGTGTGCTTGAGGTTTCTCTTTTTGCCCTAACCTACATATTAACAGCTTTCTCTTGCAATAAGAGAGGGCCAGGCAATGTATTAAAAAATAAAATGGCCCAACATAATGAGGAAAATTCTACAGTAACCGCGGCATTAAAATCAAAAATGAAAGTGTTACTAAACCCAGGACCCTGCATTCATTATATCTGGTCTCCCACAGTACACCGAGCATGAAAATGCAATCGCTTTAGTAAAAATAAACTTCTTAATTCCTTTTCTCATTAGCATTAGAGTTTTCATTCTGCGCTCACTGTTCTATAAAACTTCAGGACCCCTGACGCTCTGTCTGGCTCTGTGCTGATCAAATGCGCTCTCCCAACAAGAAAAAACTTCTCTAGCAATACTTACTAAACTGAGCATGTGTAGCCTGACTCCTACCATTTATAATATCCGGAGAGAAGTTGGAGAATGTGGAGACACTGGAAGAAGATGAAGAGCAGAGAAGACAGGATCAAACATGCAGAGAATTAACTCCTTAGGTTCCACAGTAAGTATAACAAGCATTGTCTACTGCAGTGTTTCTCAACTCAAGTATCCCCAAACAGGTCATGTTTTCAGGTTTTCCATTATTTTGCACAGGTGATTTAATTAGTTTCATTGCCTTTAGCAATTACCACAGCCATTTCATCTGAGGGAAATCCTAAAAAGATGACCTGTTGAAGGTACTTAACCACTTCCTTCCCGCTCATAGTCCAATGACGTCTGCAGGAGGGATCTTTCAATGGTGTGTTCCCAGTACAGAGGTACACTGATCGGTCTCCCTCCCTTGTAAGTCCCCTCCCCCTACAGTAAGAATCACTCCCTAGGTAACACATTTAACCCCTTGTTTGCCCCCTAGTGTTAACCCCTTCCTTGCCAGTGACATTTACACAGTAATCAGTGCCTTATAGCACTGATCTCTGTATAAACGTGAATGGTCCCAAAGTAGTGTCAAAAGTGTCCGATATGACTGCTGCAATGTCACAGTCATGATAAAAAAAATCTCAGAATTCCGCCATTGCTAGTAAAAAAGAATAATAATAAAAATGCCATAAATCTATCCCCTAATTGGTAGACACTAGACACAGTAACTTTTGTGCAAACCAATAAATATATGCTTATTGCGTCTTTTTAAAAATATGTAGAAGAATACATATCGGCCAAAACTGAGGAAAAAATGTGTTTAACCACTTAAGACCCGGACCAAAATGCAGGTAAAGGACCTTGCCCCTTTTTGCGATTCGGCACTGCTTCGTTTTAACTGACAATTGCGCGGTCGTGCGACGTGGCTCCCAAACAAAATTGGCGTCCTTTTTTTCCCCACAAATAGAGCTTTCTTTTGGTGGTATTTGATCATCTCTGCGGTTTTTATTTTTTGCGCTATTAACAAAAATAGAGCGACAATTTTAAAAAAAATGCAGTATTTTTTACTTTTTGCTATAATAAATATCCCCAAAAATATATAAAAAAAACATTTTTTTTCCTCAGTTTAGGCCGATACGTATTCTTCTACGTATTTTTTGGTAAAAAAAACACACATAAAGCGTTTATCGGTCGGTTTTTCGCAAAATTTATTAGCGTTTACAAAATAAGGGATAGTTTTATTGCATTTTTATTAATTATTTTTTTTTACTACTAATAGCGGCGATCAGCGATTTTTTTTCGTGACTGCGACAATATGGCGGACACTTCGAACAATTTTGACACATTTTTGGGACAATTGTCATTTTCACAGCAAAAATGCATTTAAATTGCATTGTTTACTGTGGAAATGACAGCTGCAGTTTGGGAGTTAACCACAGGTGGCGCTGTAGGGGATGTGTGACCTATTGTGTTTGTTTACAACTGTAGGGGGGTGTGCTGTAGGTGTGACGTCATCGATCGCGTCCCCCTATTACAGGATGACGCGATCGATGCTGCGGCCACAGAGAAGCACGGGAAGCCGTGTGTACACACGGCTCTCCCCGTTCTTCCGCTCCAGGGACGGATCGCCGCACTCCAGCGGCCATCGGGTCCGCGAATCCCGCGGTCCGGAGCTTCGGACCGGGTCGCGGGCGCGCGCCTTTGACCCACGGCTGGGTACTAAAATCAACGTATATATACGTTGATGTGCCCAGCCGTGCCATTCTGCCGACGTAAATGTGCAGTAGGCGGTCCTTAAGTGGTTAAAAAAAAAAAACGGGATATTTATAATAGCAAAAAGTAAAAAAAAAATATTTTTTTTCAACCTTGTCACTCTTCTTTTGTTTATAACGTGAAAAATTTGGGTACAGTGTAGCATGGGGGGGTTGAATGGATCCCTCCCTTATTGGGCGCAGGGCGCTACCCCACACGCATACCCGGCCTGGTGCCCTCGGTGGCCCCAGGCAACACGATACCCACATCTGGTTCCCGTCCGGGGCTGCCACGCTGTTACCTGTTAATCTTTATGCTTTTACATGTATCTTGATGTAATTTGTGAACACTGTTGTCTGGGTCCGCTGGGACCAGTTCCTCTGTTTTGAAGAAATAAAGAATAAAAAAAAAAAATACACATAACAAATAGGCTTAAACAAATCTTTAATTTCCATATACAAATTGTTTGCTTTAAAAAAAAATAAAACAACTGGTTAAAACCACAGGTACTATAAGTCTATCCAGGGTGTGCTGGCCCTGGCTGTAGAATTGAGAAATACAAGCTGGGACCAGCACACCTTGTATGGGCTGCCTTATATGTGACAAAGAAGCTTATACACCTTATGGACCTTTAAGCTTTGTGTGACTTTTAACTACAAATTTTGAATTGCATTCTTTGCTCATAAATTTGGCATCTTGCTTGCCATATTTGGGGTGCCATTAACAATAAATGGTACTGCAAGCAAGGCACACGTTTTCTTTTTGTTCATGCGCTTCTGTAGTGTGAATGCATTCTTGAGTAGTGAGCAGTGATTCTACAGTTTGATGGTGTTCCTTTATGAATGTCTTGCAGCTTTTTTCTGCTTCTGCAAATAAGCACATGGCTGCCACCACGTGGTGTACTGGGGGTACAGCTTTTGGGAGTTAAGCTTGCTTATTAATAGCTGTATTACACATAGTAATAATTGCAAATATGTTGTGCTTGAGCTATTTAATACACAAATAGCAGCTAACACAATATTGCTGGGTACAATGAAAGAAATGTAAAGAGAGATGCATAAAGTCCATAAAAATCAAATAAAATAAAGTTCATGATGAGTCAAAGTAATCTTAAAGTGAATACTGGCACGCTGGATAGAAAGCCGTCACCAACACCCAACAATACTGACTCTTACCCTAAAATAGAGGGATACGCACAATGGATAAATAACAGCAACTAGCGCCACTTCACCTGGGTACGTTAAATCACAGTATATAGGTATGGACATCAGTATTCAAACTTCACCATCGACCGCCAAAATGGCAATAGAAGATCCTCACCTCAGCAATTGTACTCCCAGGGATGAAGAGAAGAATGCGTGTTTATTTAGTAAAAAATGTATATAAACTCACATGTTCTCAGTGTAAGTCAAGCAAATGGAAACGACCAGCGTTTCCAACCAACAAAATGGCCGCTGCGTCCCGGTCCACGTTTGCGTCACACGCTCCAGCTCCTCCCTACATATTTCGTCATCAAATTATGTCAGGGGCGTGGCCTAGGCGTGTAAGGCTGTTGTTTATAAAGGAGACGACTTACGTGAATTCCGGATATTGGCTGCGTTCCATGGAACCAGAACCCCACAGGCCACTCACACTTAAGGGCAGCTCATATACATAAAATTCTCATTTGTAACATAAAAATGTACAAATTGAATAAAAAACGCTATTGAGTGTGGGTGACAATATTAGTAATTAAAACCAATCTGTTCCTATAATAAGCAAATGGGACTGAAAGCAACGGCATCTTGTGGTAAAAAATAATAATACATAAAAAAAGATACATAAAACTAACATGATGATGAGACAAAGCAATATAGATATATAAGAGATAACAATAAATCTAAAAATAGACACATCTTGTATGAAATAGATTTTAGAATAGAATAACATTATAATCATCTTAACTATTATTTATAAAGGAATTAATGTCCCACTCAATGTTCATTCCAAATGGGGCAGAAGTTTGAGCTTGATAGATCCATCTCATTTCTAATCGGGGAATTTCCCTGACCATATTGCTGCCCCTCCAATGGCCAGTAAATGTATCTATCCCTAGGAAGGTGGTACCCTCAGGATTACAGCCATGTCACAAAGCATAATGCTTGGACAGGCTGTGTTTGGGAAATACCTTCTTAATATTAGCTACATGCTCGGCCAATAATGTCTGCAGCATACGGACAGTGCATCCTATGTACTGAAGCCCACATGGACAACGAGTAACGCATACAACATTTTTGGTCAAGCATGTCATAAAAGATTTGATGGGAAATGTTTCTTGAGTGGAGGTGGACTGAAATGACTCAGTCCTGCAGCACTTACAGTATGTGAATTTATTTGGCAGATTGGACATTTCCTACAGGAAAAAAAAAAATGCACATATTTTGAAAAAACAAGAGGTGTTTGGGTGGGTCAAAAACATTGGGTGCTATCTGCATTTTTCATGGGGGAACCCCCCTATAAACTACCCGAGCATTATGGGGAAGATTCGGCCTCAAAACTCTATCACCCTTTAAAACTTTCCAGTATCTCAAAATTACAAATATACAAATATGCAATATGCTAAATTGGTTTAATCTCATAATGCTGATTTGAGTACGTAGTACTGGTTCTTTGGTCTAGGGATTAACAGGTCATCTCTGTTCCTATCAAGGGCTAGTTTCAACACTCCTTCCAATTCATCTGCCTCATAGTCTTTCTCTAAAAATGTATCTTTAAGAATGGAGGCTTCACACAAAAAATCATCTTGATTTGTACAGTTTCTCTGTAATCTCAGAAATGGGCTTTTAGGAATGGATTTAAACCAAACTTTATGGTGGGAACTGTTGGTGGTAATGTATCCATTCCTATCTGTTTCTTTAACCCCTTCCATACAGGGCATTTTCACCCCCTTCCTGCCCAGACCAATTTTTAGTTTTCAGCGCTGTTGCACTTTGAATGACAATTGCGCGGTCAGGCAATACTGTACCCAAATTAAATCATTATGTTTTTTTCCCCACACAAATAGAGCTTTCGTTTGGTGGTATTTGATCATCTCTGCGGTTTTTATTTTTTGCGCTATAAACAAAAGAAGAGCGACAATTTTAAAAAAAACACAATATTTTTTCCTTTTTATTTAATACATCTCACAATATTTTTTTTTAAAAAACTTTTTTTCCCCTCAGTTTAGACCGATACGTATTCTACGTATTTTTGGTAAAAAAAAAAACGCAATAATCGTATATTGATTGGTTTGCGCAAAAGTTATAGCGTCTACAAAATAGGTGATAGATTTATGGCATTTTTATTAATTTTTTTTTACTAGTAATGGCGGGGATCTGCGTTTTTTTTTTTTTGTGACCGTGACGTTGCGGCAGACATATCGGACACTTTTGACACGTTTTTGGGACCGTTCACATTTACACAGCGATTAGTGCTATAAAACTGCACTAATTACTGTGTAAATGTGACTGGCAGGGAAGGGGTTAACACTAGGGGGCGCTGAAGGGGTTAAAATGTGTCCTAAAGTATGTTCTAACTGTAGGGGGAGGGGGACTCACGGGGAGGAGATCGATGTGTGTTCCTCTGTACTGGGAACACACATCAGTCTCCTCACCGCTGACAGGAGGTGGATCTGTGTGTTTACACACACAGATCCACACTCCTGCCGTGATTGCCGGAAATCGCGGGTGCCCGGCGGCAATCACGGCCGTCGGGCACGCGCGCGGTATCACGGGTGGTGCCGCGGGCGCGCGCGCGCCCTAGAACGCCGTGAAGACAGGACGTTGTGCAACGTCCTGTCTCATCGGCGAGGGGATCACCATGACGTGATTCCCCTATGGGCTGGTAGGGAAGGGGTTAAAATAGGTAGATGCAATAATGCCATCATCGACAACTCTGAGTTTCAAATCGATGAAGTGTATCTCAGATTTAGTTGCCTTATGCTGTAAGACGATGCCTCTATCGTTACTATTTAGCATAGACATGAAATCATCAAGGAGTTCAAAGTCTCCATTCCAGAGGAGGAGGATATTGTCTATATACCTTTTCTAGAAGATCAACTCTGGTTTAGGCTCCTGATAGATGACATCCTTCTCCTACTTGGCCATGAATAGGTTAGCCATGCTTGGAGAAAATTTTGCTCCCATGGCCACACCTCTTTTTTTCTAAATAAGAACTGTTAAACCAAAAATAATTGTGCCCCATAGCATAATCCAAAAGACTTAAAATAAATTCCCTCTGACAAACAGAAATGGTGTCAGATTTCAAAAAAATATTCCACTGCTTCTCGTTATCAAGTCTCTGGTGTGAGGCTGGATTGCTGAGAGGGCGCCCCTTGTGGCTAAGTGCACCGCACCCCTGGGAATGAGACAGAGAGTGTGGGGCCCAAAGATGCACGGATTGCCAGTACTGCTGCTGACTAAAAGTAAAGAGTGATGAGCGCTCCAAATGGTGATGCAAGAGCACTCAAAAATAAACAATACACAAATGGCAAAGAAAAAACTTGCTGATGCTCAGTGAGTGCAAAGCCTTATGCGTACAAAGTGTACAAAATAGATAGTGTAATATAAATGAATATAGAATACAATAAAATGTGATCAAAGTTCCATGTGTCAGACACAGCTGTGAAACAACCAGGTGAGGTCCTCTAGGACCTGTGCAGGATGTGCTGGGCAATGGACAAATGCGCCGGGCAGTCTCAGGCTGATAACAGCTGGAGGGCTGGGTGGTTGTGAGGAAAGGGTCTTCAATCTAGATGTTAAACAATGCTAGAAAACGCCAACAGGTGTTGTAGTTCCCTTACCTCAAGGGTACTATATGTATGCATATAGTGTGGTTCATCCAGGTAGGAGATCTCGCTGTCCTCAAGGAATTCCTTCTGTGGTGTCCGGATAGTGCTGCTGATCCAGGCTCAGCAGTAGATGTGGGACACGGAAAAAATGAGAAACAGGATCTCCAATGGTGAAGTATATATTGACCAGCGTGGGTTTTATTAAAAGGAATAAATAACAGAATAAAGTTTCCAACAGAGTCAAAAATTGGAGAGACGGAGCGATCGTTACACCGCCTGTAATCTATTGGCCTCCGGCTAGTGCGGGTGTCACGTGATCTCGACTTTTCCCTACGGCGTTACGTCACGTGCCTCGTGACTTCATCAGGGGATGCCTATTGGTTGTCGGCTCACTGCTTAAATGTGCTACAAGCCGGATGTAAACAAGCCGCCATTTTCCTGAAGTCCCGTTCTCGGGACATCTTTCATTGTAATGGGGCTATGCAAAAGAAACAGAACAAATCTTTATATAGATAAAAAGTGTATAGGCCCATACACACGGTAGGACATCCAACAAAATTTCCCTTGGATTTTTGTCCTAATTGATTTGTCCGGTCACACCCATAGCATACACACAATCAGACTTTTCTGCAAACTTTTCTAAAACTTTCCCATCATCACATGGTTTTTCTGCTCTTTTCTGCTCTTTACCGCCACCCTTTGGTTAACTTCTGCTATTGTTGGTTGATTTTAACATTGGTTCTGAGCATGCGTATTTGCACTTTGCACAAAAGTTGGTTGGATTGCTGTACACACGGTCACACAAAGCACCATCAGACTTTTGTTGCTGAAAAGTTGGTCCGTTCGCAGACCCAACTTTTTGTCAGATGAAACCTGAAAAAGTTGGTCCGATGGAGCGTACACACGATCAGACAAATTTGAAAAGTTGCAGATTTTGAAGTTGGTTGGCCAAAAGTCTGACCGTGTGTATGGGGCTTTAGTCTACACTAAAAAGTAAATGAATAATGCACGCTCAATATATAATACCAGCGAGAGTCCTGATATGTGAGGATGCATGCATGCTTGTAGGGGATGGACATCTCCTCCTAACTGCTGCAGGCTTAGTTGGTAGGACTAAAATGAGTCATTACACTCTAATAAAATAATGTTATAAAATAAATAAAATGTAAATGCAATTCATAAATTGCAAGGTATCACCAATATGACCCAGAAATAAATTTAATATTCTGAGTAAAATAGGTGTGGATCACACATGAAAAAATAGAATAAAACATAAAAGTTACAAAAATGTATATAATGGATGATCATATAGATGATCCTGGCTCTTTCATACATTAACTCATTACCTATAAATGAGAGCCCTGTTGGCACCCTGTATGGGACCATCTGGCCATGGCTCAGCACCAAAAGTGTGTTGGGGGAGGGGGTTTGAAAGGTGCGCCACCGACACCCGCCCATGCCCGAAGCCACCAGATATAGCCAGACTTAAACAATATGGATGGTACCAAATATGTACATGATCCTTCACGGTAAATTGATTAAACTTATAATATGAACTTGTCCATCACAAGAATGGTATAAAATGAGGACCAGAAATAAAAGTGTTATATCATAATGGGTTGATTGCTTGTATTGGCAATCAGATAAATTAAAAGTTATTTAAAAAGCAATTCAGATCAAAATCCACGTTCATACCTCCAGACCGGCCTTCTTTTTAGAGCGGATCTGCCTCCCCCTCTGGAACCCCTTTTGGGTCTATGCCCCTTTTGTTGTTTGGGCCTCGGGGAGAAAAAATTATTGTTATTGTAGTTACCATCATATGGTAAATAGCAGAACAATACTCTGAGCAGTGTTTTCTGTGAGTTCGAGATTTCCTCCTCTTCCAGATCTCCTAAAAGAAATCTGTCCGGGGAGTAAATGTTCTGAAGTTCCAAGGTATCCTCCATAAATGTTAATATTGCCCTCCAGAAGCCCTCCACCCTGGGACACAACCACACCATATGGAAGAAATCACCCTCCGCTGCGTGGCAGCGAGGGCATTCTGATGATTACCTTCTACCCATTTTATATAGACGCTTGGGAGTATAGTATATTCTATGGAGATATTTGAACTTAGTCAACTTGTCTCTGGCTGAAATCATGGATCGTAACAATGTGTCCAGAACCTCCGACCAAGTTTTTTCCGCAAGGGATGGTATATCAGCCTGCCAATGTGTCAACACCCTCCTCATTCTAGGAGAAGGGGTTGTCAAAAGCATAAAGTAATATTTGGAAATCAGCTGTGCATGGTCCCCATCAGTCAGTACCCTTTCCACACAGGAGGGGGAAAGCGTCACCACCCCCCTGCCGTATTGGGCATTCACCGCTAGGGATGAGCTTTGCGTTCGAAACGAACGTATGTTCGACTCGAACATCGTCCGTTCAATCGCTCGTTGAATTTCGAACAAAAACGATAGTTCGCGGCAAATTCGAGTGAAACGAAACGACCGTTTTTAAAACTTTTTTCCCATTGATACATGTTCCCTGGGGCAAGACCCGGGTTCTGAAACACGTTTTCCAACAATAACCTTCTCCTGAAAAAACAACCGTTTTTAAGACTTTTTCCATTGATACATGTTTCCCGGGGCAAGACCCGGGTTCTGAAAGACGTTTTCCAACAATAACTTGAAAATTTGTCTTTAAAATTATCGTTTTTGAATTCGAACGTTCGAGTCCCATAGACTTCAATGGGGTTCTAAATGATCGTGCGAACGATCGGACTGTTCGACGGTTCTGGTGCGAACCGAACGCGGGGGTGTTCGGCTCATCCCTATTCACTGCATGACGCAGCTGGAGATATCGAAAAAAGAATGTATTGGGGACCCCATGATGAGCGTACTTGGCCCCATACGCAGCCCAAACAACAATTCAATCTGTGCAAATTATTAATTACAGCAATAAGTAGAAGAAAAATTGCAAATGATTGTGCAAAATAGGCAAAAATTGTGCAGATTCGGTTGTGCAAAAATAGCAAATAAAGTGCAAAAAACAATCCAGAGCCACCATCAAATGAAAAATGTGGAAAAAAAAATCAGTGTGCCAAAATGAATAAATGTAATAAAATTAAAGTAGTGAATTTTAAAATATAAGGTTCAATGTAAATGAAAAAAGTCCCATACATGGTGCAATAAGAATACAATTGTGACAACCACAAACGTTCATTGGATATAAAGTGCAAGTGCAAGTGCCACCGTCCAGCCAATCTCCACCATCCAGTGTGCGTGGTAATGTTTACCCCAGCCTCTTACCTCATGTATTAGAACAATATGCCTCACTGACAAATCCACACTGGCCGATTCATCCCCAGAGCATTCAGGTATAATCAGGCTCCCCAGATAGCACCGCTCATATGACAGATCAATTTCCACTCGCATAGGCCTATCCCTAGGGCATTCAGACTCTCAAGCCAATGCCGCTCAATAGGATGTAAAGGAAAGGGAGGACTCCATGGTGCAGTATTTTGACAAGTACATTTTATAAAAATGTCGTAAAACTTACAGTTAATGTTTTAAAAAAAGACAGCGTCTATCACATATAAAAGCTTTCGATCTCGTCACCCGGCTCTTTTCACTGATGCGTTGCTTCACTGTCCACGTGACTTTCTCAAAGTGTATCAACTTGTGCGTGCCTCAAGAGGGTTTCTCTAAGGCTCCATTCACATCTGAGCGACAAAACGCCGGTCGCCCGTCGCTCTTGTCGCTCGAGATGTGAAATAATATTGCGGTCTATGGAGATGGTTCACATCTCAAAGCCTGTCGCCTGAAAAAAAGTCCCGGACCCTTTTTTTCAGGCGACATTGGCGTTCCCTCATAGACCGCAATGTTAAAGAAAGATTAAACTTTTTTTTTTTTCTACAGGCGGCAAGATAAGCCGCGTACGCGGCGTATCGTGTTGCCTAGGTGTGAATGCAGCCTTAGGGTTGGAGTGGAATAATGTACAAAGAAAAGCAAAGGCCTGGATCAATAATCTGCTCACTCCTGGGCACTAAATATGCGCCATTGTTCACTGCTGGGCACAGCCCCTGAGGCAAGTTGAGTGAAAATTAGGAATAATTTAAGCTAGTTTAGCTGGTTTGTAGTACCAGTGATATACTGTAACACTTTTGTATGCACTCTACAGCCAAAGTCATGATCTGCCAGTCCTGAGGATCCAACTCCATCCACAGTTACATTTTAGGTTTTACAGTTTAATAACTTCAGCCCCCCACCTCAGTTTTTATTTTTGCATTATAAACAAAAAAAGAGCGACAATTTAGAAAAAAAATAAAATGTTTTACTTTTTGCTATAACAAATATCCCCAATTTTGAAAAAAAAATATGTATTAGTTTAGGCCAATATGTATTCTTCTACATATTTTTTTTAACAAAATCGCAATAAGCGTATATTGATTGGTTTGTGCAAAAGTTATAGCGTCTACAGATTAGAGGATAGATTTATAGCATTTGCATCATTATTATTCATTTTACTGAACTGGAGAATAGGTTGTGACCTATGAACCGCCAAACTGTCATGAATCAGACGTACACAAACGGTAGGGTTGCCACCCGTACGGGATTCCCCCGGACAGTACGGGTTTTGAATCCTGTGTACGGGAATCAGTCTGCCTGAGCCCCGGACACACACAGTGCTGCAGAGTCTCCGAAGTTCCCCGTGCAGGTGGCTCCCTCCCTCCCTGCACGGTGCTCTGGCCGAATCTCCGGCGCTGTGTAAAATGTGCGATAACAACACATTACAGCAGGGTGACTGTGTGCTGTGAGGGGGAGAGACGCGCTAGTGTGCCTACTCATGCAGACACAGCCTCGGCATGTGACCTGTCTGGAAAGCGGGAGGAACAAACACAGCCGGTGTACAGAGCCTGGCTGCCGTGCAAACTAACGGGACACCGACCGCGACCGCTGGGTGAGTGCAGAGCTGAGGCTCTTTACTTTCCTACAGATCACTGATCACAGCCTCTCTCCAGTGTGGGGGTTTATCATGCTGGTCTTTCCAGGGAGTCGGGACATGGCTGCTGATTGAAGATTGCAGTCTAGTGTTCTCCCTGCAGACCCATTCTGGCATAATTACTGTATGTGCAGTGCTCAGTAGCCTTTATCTATCTATCTGCTTTGATTTTTTGGGGTTTTTATTTGGTAATTAAAAGTCCACTGCCCACTGACACCGCTCACTGCCTACTGACACCGCTCACTGCCCACTGACACCGCTCACTGCCCTACTGACACAGCTCACTGCCCTACTGACACAGCTCACTGCCCTACTGACACCGCTCACTGCCCTACTGACACCGCTCACTGCCCTACTGACACAGCTCACTGCCCTACTGACACAGCTCACTGCCCTACTGACACCGCTCACTACCCTACTGACACAGCTCACTGCCCTACTGACACCGCTCACTACCCTACTGACACAGCTCACTGCCCTACTGACACCGCTCACTACCCTACTGACACAGCTCACTGCCCTACTGACACCGCTCACTACCCTACTGACACCGCTCATTTGCCCACTGACACCGCTCACTGCCCTACTGACACCGCTCACTGCCCTACTGACACCGCTCACTGCCCCACTGACACCGCTCACTGCCCACTGACACCGCTCACTGCCCTACTGACACCGCTCACTGCCCTACTGACACCGCTCACTGCCCTACTGACACCGTTCCTAAGGTAGGCTAGGTTCATATTTTAACTGTGACATTTATTTTATTTAATCATATTTTATGGGCACACAAATGCTTTTGTTTTATTTAACCATGCCCCTTTAAGTCCACCCCCACTCCACTGTTAACACAATTTGGCCACAGCCACTGTTCACTGCAGTGTACTATGCCCGCCTCCTTACTACTCTCCTAGGGTAACTCAAAGGTGTCCCAAATCTCCTACCATCCTATAGCATGTACTACAAAAAAAATTGCTGTACGCCGCTAAAATGTTCGGGTTTGGCTTGACGAAAAGGTGGCAACCCTAACAAACGGATGAATGAAAGAAAAGGTTCTTTATTAAAAACCAAACAACAAGGTTAAAGTCCAGACAGATGAAAACAGGCAGGAGAGTCTTCCACCGGAGCCAGGATCGATAGCCAGAGATGGGAGTCAGTCCAGCCGGAGTCTGTAACCAGGAAGGTGGTGAAACGAAGCCAGGGATCAGGAGCCAGAAGGAACGTCTGTAGAAACAGGGTCGGTAACCAGAACAGCAGCACGATGAAGGTAGGATGTGAGACAGGTCTTAACACAGAGGCCCAAGCAAGGGAGTGCTGCAGCAAGCGTGGTATATATATGCTAAGCATCCAGCTCCTCCCAGTGGGAAGGAGAAGCCGCAGGGAATGGGAAGTTACAAGAACCTCAGAAGCAAGATGGCCGCTAGCACATGTCAGTGATGAGAAGCTAGGAAGGAGGTAAGTCCATGACACAAACCCAGCAGAGACACGTCTTCATCCCTAAGATATACTGTATGCGAAAACAGGGAAATAAGAAAAAGTACGGGACTTTAGATGAGACGTGTCTCTGTTAATGAAAAATAAATGGATAAATTGTTTGATTTTAATTGTATATATATGAATTTATAAACCCAATCCCCGGTGGGCAGTCCACATAGTTAAGTTTGATTATTCATTTAGAGAAAGTTTGATCAAGAAATATAATATATAGTGCATAATATAAAACTATATAATGCATAAGTTTTGCAAAGAAAACCATAATTAATAAAAATATTTAATCATAAATGGACATGATTGGTACAGGAGACAATAAAAAGACATATAAATCAAATATACATGATTGTCATAATAAATCAAAACAGTACATAATATAGAGATTAAAATATACAAATAGAATTTAATTCATGATAAATAAATAAGCTAAAGCTGGGCACCCTTCAGTATGGACTCAACACGTTTCGTGGCATTTAAAGCCACTCATCAGGAGAAGGATGCTATAGGGTAAAAATACAAATATGACAGGGTAAGTGTCTAGTATACTGTGCTCTCCAATTGAAAAACAATTAACATAAGCTGGCAATAAGTACTTTACCTATGGAGCAACTCACAGGTGTATCTCTGCAGCACCTAGGCTGGAATGGAGATGTCTTTGAATAAACTGTCCCGTCCGGGGTTGAGGTGGGAGACCCCCTCCCACTTTCTCCACACCCAAAATCCTCCCAGAGGAATTGGGTGGACTAGGTGGGAAGCCGCAGGATCCGGCCAGTGGGGGAGAGAGCAGGCAGCCACATTGTGGTTCCAAGCTTGGAAGTAAACATAACTAGGATCGAAGTGTGTGACTCTGAGTGATCTACATGACACCCAATACTGCACAACATAGCGAGAATGGGGGCTCGTGCATAAGCATGTCATCCATTTTAATGGGATGCCCTATACGTGACATAGGTGGCAAAGAAGATTATACACCTTATGGAGCTTTAAGCTTTGTGTGACTCTTCTCGCCACATTTGGGGTGCCATTAACAATAAATTGTACAGCAAGCAAGGTACACATATTTTTTTGGCATGTTCATGCACATATGTAGTGTGAATGCAGTCTTGAGCAGGGGCCCTATGGGTTGTCAGTTCACCCCTGGTCTTAAAGCGGAGCTCCACCCGCATTTTTTTTTTTTTTCAAAGTCGGCAGCTACTAAGAGTGTAGCTGCTGACTTTGAATAAGGACACTTACTGTACCTGTCCTAGGCGCCCGCGCTGACGGCCCCCGCCGATGCCGATCCTCGATCCCGGCACCGCCATCCACAGTCAGGGAAACAGGCAGTGAAGCCGTGCGGCTTCACTGCCCGTTTCCTACTGCGCATGTGCGAGCGACGCGGCGCTTTGTGAATGGTCCGGCTGCTTTCTGGGATACACACAGTTCCCAGAATGCAGCGCGGCCCATTCACAAGAAGACACCGAGAAGAGGAGGAGGAAGAAAACCGCACCGCGGATCATGAGGGCAGATTCGGGACTTCCGCATAGCAACAGCCTATTTAGGGTGAGTATTTTTTTATTTTTTTTTAGATTTAAAAAAAAATAAAAAATCAGGGTGGAGCTCCGCTTTAAGTAGAAAGCAGTGAGTCTGCAGTTTGATGGTGTTACTTTATGAATGTCTTGCAGCTTTTCTCTGCTTCTGAAAATAATTACATGGCTGCCACCACGTGGTGTATTGGTGTATTGGGCGTTAAGCTTGCTTTTTGATACAGAGCTCTTTTACTTAAACATATTTGAGAAGAAGGTAAAAATGAGACACCATGAGAGTAAATTGTAGAAGTGATGGTGAGTAGTGTTGAGCAGAATATGCCATATTCGATTTTGCGATATATCTCGAATATATAGTCGAATATTCGAGATATATTCGCTAAATACGAATATTCGTGATATTTTTTGGAAATGAAATGATTGCGAATTTTCGCTATTGCGAATGCCAAATTTCGAGAAATGCGGAATGGAGCACTCTGATTGGCTCAGAATATTCGTGATATTTTATAATACCAAATAATTGCGAAATTTCGAGAAATGCGGAATGGAGCACTCTGATTGGCTCAGAATATTCGTGATATATTACAATACAAAATAATTGCGAATATTCGGCAAATGCGGAAGGAGAACTCTGATTGGCTCAGAATATTCTTGATATTTTATCGTAATTTCGCAAAAATGCGAATGAGAAATTGATTGCGGAATTTCGACAGTAACACTCTGAAATGGAATATATGTGTTATTTTAGCTAAAAACAATATTGCGAATTTCTCGAAAATAATCGCGCGATATCGCTATTGCCGAATAATCGCATTGCGATTTTTCGGCAATATAAAATGATCGCTGCAGCTACTCGGCCCAAGGTCTCTAATCATACCAGCAATGCTTTTAGACGTCGATGGGGATCTCTAGGATGTGATCTGTTCTAAAAAAAAAATGAAAAAATACGAATATTCGAAATAGCGAATATTCACCGCAAAATTCGGAATATATCGCGAATACTCGAATATGCCATATTCGAGCCGAATATTCGCAATACGAATATTCGTGAGCAAAACTAATGGTGAGCAGAAAGTGGAACTGGATAACAGACTTGGGGACAGGTGTCAGCAAGATCAGATAGTCAGGGGTGTGAAAGAGGATTGTTGAAGAGTGATAAAAGAACCAATGAGACTAGTCTGTGGATGAGGTGGAGAGAGGAGGCAATGGGGCTGGAGTGTGGAGGGGGTCAGAAACTATAAAAATAGCTCTGATTGAGACAGGGTCGGACCCAGAGTCTAGTCTCAGGAGGGGCACTGCCAGAAAATATGTTTTTTTGGGGGCAATTTATCGGAGAAATGGCTGGTATTGGCGCTTCAATCACTATGGTTGTTATGGTGTCAAGATGATTGAATCGCATTCTTTCTATTATTACATTGTAATATAAAATGAAATAGTTTAACTCACCATAATGCAGAATCAGTGGGAGCTCTGAGCATGTCACTTGCCACATCACCTGTCAGCAGATGCAGATTGTCACTTGGCACGCCACCTGCCACACATTGCGGATTGTCACGTGCCATATATCCTGCCACACATTGGGGATTATCACTTGCCACATCACCTGTCAGTAGATGCAAATTAACACTTGCTATGTCACCTGCCACTTGTTGCAGATTGTCACTTGCCAATTATCCTGCTGGACATTACGGATTGTCACTAGCCACGTCACCTGCCACACATTGTGGATTGTCACTTGCCATGTCACCTGCCCCACACTGCGGATTGTCACTTGCCACACATTGCGGATTGTTACTTGCCATGTCCCCTGCCACACATTGCGGATTGTCACCTGGTGTGTCACTTTCCTGCTAAGGTGGTCTCCTGCTGTGTCCCAGAGTCAGGCAGCAGAGAGATTATGTATTCCCTCTGCTGCACGTGGCTGCCTGCACAGTGAAGGAAGACTGCATGGATGCAGGGCGGGCGCCGGGCGGTGAGAGACGATGTCATCTCCCTGCTCCCCTGCCTGCCAGCTCCCTGATTGGCCAGCAGCACGCTCCAACACCAAGCAACCCAGCTGCTTACCCACTCTCACCCACCCACTCATCGACCGAGCCACCTGCGGAGCCGCCCGCACTGTCAGTGTCACCCGTGGAACCGCCCGCACTGCCACCCACAGATTTAAAGGGGTTGTAAAGGAAAAAAATGTTTTCCCTAAATTGCTTCCTTTACCTTAGTGCAGTCCTCCTTCACTTTTCGATTTTGCTTTTAAATGTCCTTATTACTTCTGAGAAATCCTCACTTCCTGTTCTTCTGTCTGTAACTACACACCGTAATGCAAGGCTTTCTCCCTGGTGTGGAGAAAGCCTGTTGTGGAGCAGGAAGTGAGGGTTTCTCAGAAGAAAAAAAGAACATTTAAAAGCAAAATCGAAGGATGAGGTAAGTAAAGGAGGACTGCACTAAGGTAAAGGAAGCTATTTAGGAAAAAAAAATTCCTTTAAAACCCCTTTAATCTCTTATTAAAGTAATTAAAAAGAACTAATGAGGATCACTGATAAAGTTTAGCCAAATAGGGTGGTGACTCACAATGTCTTTTCACTGGAGTTATACCCATGAAGTAATGCACAGTATCTCACAAAAGTGAGTACACCCCTCACATTTTTGTAAACATTTTATTATATGTTTTCATGTGAAAACACTGAAGAAATTACACTTTGTTACAATGTAAAGTAGTGTGTACAGCTTGTATAACAGTGTAAATGTGCCGTGCCCTCAAAATAACTCAAACACAGCCATTAATGTCTAAACCACTGGCAACAAAAGTGAGTACACCCCTAAATGAAAATGTCCAAATTGGGCCCAATTAGCCATTTTCCCTCCCCTGTGTCATGTGACTCGTTAGTGTTACAAGGAAGGACTCAGGTGTGAATGGGGAACGCTCTCGCTCTCTCAAACTGGTCACTGGAAGTTGAACATGGCACCTCATGGCAAAGAACTCTCTGAGGATCTGAAAAAAAGAAGATTTAGATAAGAAGATTGCTGAGACCCTGAAACTGAGCTGCAGCATGGTGACCACGGTTGACAAAAGAAAGTGGAGTGCACGTGCTCAGCGTCATATGCAGAGTTTGTCTTTTGGAAATACACATATGAGTGCTGCCAGCATTGCTGCAGAGGTTGAAGGGGTGGGCTTTGTGTGACTCTTCTCGCCACATTTGGGGTGCCATTAACAATAAATTGTACAGCAAGCAAGGTACACATATTTTTTTGGCATGTTCATGCACATCTGTAGTGTGAATGCAGTCTTGAGCAGGGGCGGACTGACCATTGGGACTTTCGGGCACTGGCCGAGGGCCCCATGCCACTAGGGGGCCCCATCAGGGTTGCCAGGCTCAATAAAACCAGGGACAGTATGTAAAAATCTTTTTTTTTTTTTTTTTTACATCTGTCCCTGCTATGTCTTAAACCGACATGCTTTTGATGTGAAAATCCTGAGATTTTAGCTGCCCTGCCTCTGCACTGCCTCCTGTTGAAGGGGTGGGGGGGTCAGCCTGTCAGTGCTTAGACCATACGCCACACACTGCATCAAATTGGTCTGCATGGTTGTCGTCCCAGAAGGAAGCCTCTTCTAAAGATGATGCACAAGAAAGCCTGCAAACAAGCAAGACAAGCAGACTAAGGACATGGTTTACTGCAACCATCTCCTGTTGTCTGATGCTACCAAGGTAAACTTATTCGGTTCAGATGGTGTCAAGCGTGTTTGGCTGCAACCAGGTCAGGAGTACAAAGACAATTGTGCCTACAGTCAAAGGAAAAATTATATGAAATAAATGAAGATTATAAATATAGATGTGAAAATAACAGTCAATCTGGTGAATGTTAAATAGCTTCTCCAATAAATTGTTCCCACCACCGAAAGCAATGCAGGCTTACCGGAACCAATTGACTTCAGCTGGCTTACACCACTGAAAGTCAAAGTAGGCTTGTATTTAGGCCGATGTCAAAAAAGGCTCCTTAGCAGGACAGTATGATGGCTGGTCATCAGATATACTCTGTGGGATGGATGGACGAAGCCCAGCTGGGAGTATGATCCCCAAATGGATGTTCTCACAATGAGTGGATATTGGAAGAGACAAGAAAAAGAAGTGGCCACATAGCGTAATCCCGTTATGTAGAAAATAAAATATTTATTTGCAGCGGTCACACTTACATTTCAGCTGATTAAAAAAAGGCTTGTATACAAGTAGGGCGACAGTGGAGTCCTCCCGACGCGTTTCGTGAATAGAGCACTTCGTCTGGGGTATCTCTCCACTGTAGCCCACTCCAATTTATATAGAATAGTAAATTACAGTCCAATCAAGTGAAGATCTGACTCACCATGCACCTGCAGCAATGAAAAAAACGGCACTTCCGTCTATCCAAGATGGCGCCGCGGCTTGCTATCCAAGCCTCAATGTGAATTGGTTTCATTAGCATAAACAGGAAGTTTGGCAGAGTATTGTAAACGAAATTTAAAAAATATATCGTTGGATCTACATGTTGAGGGACATGCTCCCTAAGTATAGGACTGTAATAACATTTGTAGAAACAATGTTTAAAAGGTGCAAAAATAAAAAGTAAAACAAACGATAGACTAAAAAGAACCAGAAATTCACAGTATCTGGTTCTTGCAATGCATGGATGTTTAAACCAATAGCAGTTAGGGCTCATAGGTGTCAACCTATGACGGCTAGGGCGCGGGTAAAATCGCCACGCCTCTGGGTGGGTATATCCAGCTATACCTAAAAATGGTTAAAGGTCCGCGCTTATCGTAACAACGCTGTGGAGCGCATATGCGCTCCAGCCGAGGAATTACTGCGTCATGCAACGCGACCGGAAGAGACAGTGGAACGACATAAAGCGCGCGCGCATATAACAACTATAATGTGGAATGCGCGTGCGTTCCAACTGGCGTGCGCTCCAACCAACGTGCGTTCCAAATGCGCGCGCGCATATAACAATTATAATGTGGAACGCGCGTGCGTTCCAACTGGCGTGCGCTCCAACCAGCGTGCGTTCCAAATGGAATCAGAATGGATAAGTCACTAACTGGTTGTCCATAATCCTAGTGGAATGCACACGCACATCGGTGAACGTGCACTCCAACTAGGTAGAACAAAATCCACTCATAAAAATCACTATTTATAACAATAAAAGGCCATACCCTAGTGCCAGACCGAATTTGAAAAAAGTAAAGGAACCAATTATTATTGTGGCTGCCAAAACTGTATTTCATGGTACGGTGTAGAGCATTGTATCTTGGTTGTAAGCAGGCAATGAGACCACTTCATAGCATACCGGTATATCAAAAATGGCATCATGCATACTATGATAGAATCTCAATGATGAAGTATGTTTCTAATATTGAATTAAAAAAATAAAAATAAAGAAGAACATCGCTTCATGTGTCCTGTGAATCAGATCTCCACGTACATATGGATATACATAGTTAAGAAAACTGAAAATGCAAGATATGTACATTGTGTGTTCCAATATAAATAAAAAGAAGAAAAAAGAAAGAAAAAAGAGGTACAATAAAAGTACTCAGAAAATTACCAAAGACCCAGAATAAATGATATGTTTATGACATGTTGATAAAAGAATTGATATCCCATTCAACGTTCATTCCTAATGGGGTGTACGTCTGGAGTTCGTATATCCAGAAAGTTTCAAGGCGGGATACCCCACGGGTCATGGCTCCACCTCTCCAAGGGGGGGGTGTATTTGTCGATAACGACAAACTGAGTGCCCTTGGGGTTCTTGTGGTGGTGTTGCCTATAGTGCCGTGGTACCGGATGTTTGGTATCCCCACCTATTATTAGTGCAATGTGTTCGCTAACCCTGATGGAAAAACCACGAATGGTGCGATCAACATATTGCATGCCGCAAGGGCAAGTGAGCAAATATACAATATATTTGGTCGCACATGTACAAAACGTTTTAATTTTGTATTGTTTTTTGGTAACTGAAGATGAAAACTCTTAAATTTTTCTTGTGGTAAGGGCATTGTGTTGGCACACTCTGCATCTCCTGCAAGGGTAAAAACCTATCAGGTTAATTATGTTTGGAGCGATCTTGCTCTGTAGTGAGGGAACTCCCTTAAACACTATTTTAGCTTGTTCGGGCAATAATGGACCCAGTAGCTTGTCTCCTCTGAGGATATTCCAATGTTTGTTGAAAATTGTCTTGATTTGCTTATACTGGGTGGAGTAAGTAGTCAGCATAGCAAACTTGAAACTATCATCCACAGGGCGTTTAGGTTTGACGGATATTAATGACTTCCTATCCAGTGAAAGGACTCTTTGCAATTCGAGATCTATATCACTGGCCAGGTATCCCTTGTCAAGAAACCTCGATTTCAGAACC
The DNA here is from genome assembly GCA_029574335.1 of Rana kukunoris. NCBI lineage: Eukaryota > Metazoa > Chordata > Amphibia > Anura > Ranidae > Rana > Rana kukunoris. Next base: position 478,658,037 of record CM056050.1, on the reverse strand, counting down.
TCCGCCTGTACAAGGTAGGTGTGATCATCTGTACAGTTTCTGCGAATTCTGAGGAATTGGCTACGCGGAACCGAACGGAGCCACGAGGGATGGTGACAACTCCCCATCGGGATGTAACCATTGCGGTCCGTCGGTTTAAAGTAGGTCTGAAAATTAAATTTGCCATTTGTTATAGTTATCTCCAGGTCCAAAAAATGGATCTTCGTAGGGCTAGACTCGTATGTCAGAGAGATACCCCTATCGTTGTTATTCAGAGAATCAAATGTTTGCACCTTTTAAACATTGTTTCTACAAATGTTATTACAGTCCTATACTTAGGGAGCATGTCCCTCAACATGTAGATCCAACGATATATTTTTTAAATTTCGTTTACAATACTCTGCCAAACTTCCTGTTTATGCTAATGAAACCAATTCACATTGAGGCTTGGATAGCAAGCCGCGGCGCCATCTTGGATAGACGGAAGTGCCGTTTTTTCATTGCTGCAGGTGCATGGTGAGTCAGATCTTCACTTGATTGGACTGTAATTTACTATTCTATATAAATTGGAGTGGGCTACAGTGGAGAGATACCCCAGACGAAGTGCTCTATTCACGAAACGCGTCGGGAGGACTCCACTGTCGCCCTACTTGTATACAAGCCTTTTTTTAATCAGCTGAAATGTAAGTGTGACCGCTGCAAATAAATATTTTATTTTCTACATAACGGGATTACGCTATGTGGCCACTTCTTTTTCTTGTCTCTTCCAATATCCACTCATTGTGAGAACATCCATTTGGGGATCATACTCCCAGCTGGGCTTCGTCCATCCATCCCACAGAGTATATCTGATGACCAGCCATCATACTGTCCTGCTAAGGAGCCTTTTTTGACATCGGCCTAAATACAAGCCTACTTTGACTTTCAGTGGTGTAAGCCAGCTGAAGTCAATTGGTTCCGGTAAGCCTGCATTGCTTTCGGTGGTGGGAACAATTTATTGGAGAAGCTATTTAACATTCACCAGATTGACTGTTATTTTCACATCTATATTTATAATCTTCATTTATTTCATATAATTTTTCCTTTCACGGGAGATTATTTCACCTGGCATTTATTGGCCATTAATTGATTTGTGTTTATTTAAGAAATGAACTATAACTGTTTGTTGGCACTTGTGTTTTATGTAAATGTATGAAATCACATTTGTTAGCAGTTGAACATATTATGTAACACACCAATAGATTATTCTGTTAACCACGCACCAGTCACTTAGTGCTTGTCCCTGAACCTTTCAGGGTCTCATATTTGGTTTCTCAATTTTATTTTATTTTTTGTGTGTCTTAGACTGTCATTAATAGACAGTCATTCCAAGCGCTACACATTCTTCTACACTTCCAATTTTTTTTGCTTTTCTCATACGAGCCGTGTTAGCAGCTACTATCCAACTATCACTGGCAGCGCGGGGTATCCTCTTTCCCTATTTCTGTGCCTACAGTCAAGCATGGTGGTGGGAGTGTCATGGTCTGGGGCTACATGAGTGCTGCCGGGACTGGGGAGCTACAGTTCATTCAGGGATCCATGTACTCTGACATACTGAAGCAGAGCATGATCCCCTCCCTTTAGAGGGCAGTATTCCAACATGATAACGACCCCAAACACACCTCCAAGATGACCACTGCCTTGCTAAAGAAGCTGAGGGTAAAGGTGATGGACTGGCCAGGCATGTCTCCAGACGGAAACCCTGTTGAGCAACTGTGGGGCATCCTCAAACAGAAGGTGGAGGAGCGCAAGGTCTCGAACATCCACCAGGTCTGTGATGTCATCATGGAGGAGTGGAAGAGAACTCCAGTGGCAACCTGTGAAGCTCTGGTGAACTCCATGCCCAAGAGGGTTAAGTCAAAGCATAAAAATAATGGTGGCCATACAAAATATTGATGGCCGTGTTGAGTTAGAATCACTTACAACCATTAATGGTCGTGTTGAGTGTACAACCACTTTTGTCTTACAGGTAAGCCTATGTTAAAGTGGTTGTAAACCCTTACAGACCACTTTTACGGAAACGTAAGCCTATATTAAGTCTTACCTGTAGGTGCAAGAAATTTTCCAAAAAACGAGCACCGATGTATACGGCGCATGAGAGAAAAATTACCACTCAGTAGTCTTCAAGGAACCTCCTCACTGAAACCAAACCATGGGTGCTGGTAATGCAAAAATACGAAGAGAACTTGGACAGCTGCACTCTAAAAATGTTCTTTTAATTAAAATCAATCACAAAAATAAACATGCCACAGCAAAAAAAATGGAACAAAAGCTAACGTTTCGCACTGTAGCTTCAGTGCTTAGTCATAGCTAGTACACACACCAAATTAATGTTGAAAATATATACCTCACCTCACTGGTGACATGATCAGCGAGATGATGATTGGAGGCCTAGTAAACGAGCAATAGACTGGTAAACTAATGTCTCCTGTGAACCCAGGTGAATTGAAAAACCTTTCCCTTCCACACACCCATGCACTATCAATAAATCTATGTGTATTGTTTGTTTGGATGTTATGATAAAACAAGGTGAAAAATTAAAAGATAAAGTAACTGCTGCGGCAGGTCGGCTCTCCTGGGCGAGAGCCCGTAGCCCTACGTTGGCTACTTTTGCGGCCACTAGGGGGCGCGCGCGTGTCCCCGCTCGCCCCCGAGTCCCGCGCGCGTGACCGGCGGGTACGATCGCCGCCGGGCACACGCGATCGCTCGGTACAGAGAGAGGACCGGGAGCTATGTGTGTAAACACACAGCTCCCAGTCCTGTCAGCGGGGGAAATGCTGATCTTCTGTTCATACAATGTGTCAAAAGTGTCCGAAGTGTCCGCCATAATGTCGCAGTACTGAAAAAAAAACGCTGATCGCCGCCATTACTAGTAAAAAAAAAAATATTAATAAAAATGCCATAAAACTACCCCCTATTTTGTAAACGCTATAACTTTTGCGCAAACCAATCAATAAACGGTAATTGCGATTTTTTTAATGAAAAATATGTAGAAGAATACGTATCGGCCTAAACTGAGGAAAAAAAATGTTTTTTATATATTTTTTGGTGATATTTATTATAGCAAAATGTAAAAAATATTGAATTTTTTTCAAAATTGTTGCTCTATTTTTGTTTATAGTGCAAAAAATAAAAACCGCAGAGATGATCAAATACCACCAAAAGGAAGTTCTATTTGTGGGAAAAAAAGGACGTAAATTTTGTTTGGGAGCCACGTCGCACGACTGCGCAATTGTCAGTTAAAGCAACGCAGTGCCAAATCACAAAAAGTGCTCTGGTCATTGGGCAGCAATATGGTCCGGGGGTTAAGTGGGTAAACAACGTCGCAGGCACACTGAGCGTGTCGTTAGTGAAAGAGTTAATGCCGTCACTGCCGGTTCCCGCGCACATGCGCAAGAGTCATCGCTGCTCCAGCCAGTCACAGCGCCGGAGCAGCGATACCCGGAAGTCACTCCAGGAGAGATGGCGGCGACGGAGGAGGTGAACGAGGACCGCTGCGGGGGCTTTGATCTCAGGTAAGTAATTTATAATGAGCTAGTATGCTATCCTCTTTAAGGCTCACCTGTAGGTGCTGGAAATATCTCCTAAACCTCCACGGTTTAGGAGATATTTACAATAGAGCCATGCGCCGATGTCTATGGCGAAGGCGCACTTTAAAAACGGAGATCGTGACGTTTTTAAAGGGGTCATGCCGTGACTGGCATGCAACTCCGGCCAGTCACAGAGCTGGAGTTTGCTGCCCCGGAAGGAAGAGGGGTGAAGATGGACGCTTGCTGCTAGTGGGGACAGCCGTGACATTGCAGGCTTCAGTTTCAGGTAAGTGACACATAATGGGCTACTGTGCGATGCTTCTTTATTGGAACATAACCACAACAGCAAAGATGTCACCTCCCATGGTAAGAAACACAGACAGGAAAAATAAACCAACAAGTACAGCACAATGTACAAGAAATACAACACATCATAGAAAATGCATAACATATCACTGAGCATTAGCGACATCTAGTGTCCTGTTTGTGAACTGCAGTCAATAAGCTAAGCTGGAAGTTGTATCTCCTTCTCCAACACCCCTTCTCAACAGCTAAGGCTTAGTCTGGTAAACCCACCTTTTTTGTAAGCCTTGAGTGTCTTTCAGCGGTCAGGGGCTTTGTAAGGATATCTGAGGATGTCTAAGCACAAACTATCTGTCACGTTAAATCGTTCAGGAGAGGTTGTAAAACGTCCCGTGTAAATTAAGCCTAATTGCTGCCCGAGTGCTTTCATTAAGAATGAGCTCAGGCATGTTTGCAACTCCACGTGCCCTCGCCCACCAGGAAGCTGACACTTTAAAGGGGTGTTCCAGACCATTTTTATGTTTATTAAAAGTCAGCAGCTACAAAAAGTGTAGCTGCTGGCTTTTAATAAACATACACTTACCTGCTCCGCTCCTCTCCCCCCCTCCCCGGCCGGCGTCTTCATTGTAAGTGTGGGCACCCGGCCATGACAGCTTTCGGCACTGCGCATGCACGAACAGCGCGGCGCTGCGCCGTCTGATTGAACAGGCGATCGCCTAGGACCTGTGACGTGTCCTACAGGGAGGGGCTGAAGATAGGCGATTAAGCTAATTGCCTAACCAGCCCCCTCAGCGGAAGGAGGAAGTGGGACAGGAAGTCCCACTCCTCCTGAAGCCCCCACTCCCCCCCCAAAAAAATACATGCCAAATGTGGCATGTAAGGGGGTGAGGAGTGGGTTAAGCGGAAGTTCAATTTTTGAGTGGAACTCCGCTTTAATCGAAGGCAGTGAGACATTTTCTAATCTGCAACTGCGCAGATGTCTCGCTGCCCGTGATTAGCGCTGTGGAGGGTCAGCTTCCTGGTGGGCTTGGGTACGTGGACTTGCGAACACTGAGCTCATCCTTAGCTTTCACACGGCAGTGCGCAAGCAGCATTTTTGGAGCGCTGTAAAATGCTCCTGTCTATTGGAATGAATGGGCAGCGCTTCCGGAACGCCTGAAAAGCTCTTTGACAGTGCTGCAACACGGATGTTTTAACCCCTTCTTTGGGGTTCAAAGCACCGCTAAAATGACCGACGCTCTCCACCAACACAAGGACGGCCCCAGTGTGAAAAGGGTCTTAATGGCACATCAAAACATGGTAATCAGGTGTGTGTTTCGCTGCGCTACAATCGCACCCAAAACGGTGCAGGAGCTTCTTTGATGCATTTACTTGAATGCAACCTACAGAAACGCAGAAAAAAAACAGGAGTAACACGTGTTCTTGCTTGACTGTGCATACAAAAACAATGTAACAAACTAGTGAATGCAGCCTATGGCATAGCCTGTGCCAGTCAGACATTAGGACCCGGAAGTAATGGGTGGGCGCTCCCTGTAGAACACACCCCTCAGTCAGAGTTCTCTCTGTCCCACAAGCCGCCAGTCATCTCCCAGCCGGCACCATGAGCGGACAGAGACTGGTAGAAGATGCGGCCACGGCCTCCAGTTATCAGGACTTCCATGTGGAGCACTTCCACCTGGAGCTCAGTGTGGACACCCAGGCCAGGAAGCTGAGCGGCTCGGAGAGGCTGGAGGTCCGGGTGATGGCGGAGAGCAAAGAACTCCGTCTGGACTCCTACCAGGATATGAATATAGAGCGGGTGTGGGGAGAGCTGAGTGCCGGGGATAGGAAGGAGCTGACCTGGGAGAACCGACCCTTCACCAGCTATGGCACCGTCCTTGTCATCACCCTGCCCGAGCCTGTCCCAGCGGGGAGCCACATCTACATCACTATAGATTACCAGGTCGGCAACAACCCGGGGGTAAGTTCTCTCCACCTGACCACCTACAGTCCACCTCCGCCTGACCACCTGCAGTCCCCCTCCGCCTGACCGCCGCCTGACCGCCTGCAGCCCCCCCTCCGCCCCTGACCCCCCCTGGCAGCCCCCCCTCCGCCTGACCGCCTGCAGCCCCCCCTCCGCCTGACCAGCCCACACCTGCCCCCCTCCCGCCTGACCACCGCAGCCCCCCCCCCTCCGCCTGACCACCTGCAGCCCCCCCCCCCCTCCGCCTGACCACCTGCAGCCCCCCCCCCCTCCGCCTGACCACCTGCAGCCCCCCCCCCTCCGCCTGACCACCTGCAGCCCCCCCCCCTCCGCCTGACCACCTGCAGCCCCCCCTCCGCCTGACCACCTGCAGCCCCCCCCCCTCCGCCTGACCACCTGCAGCCCCCCCCCCCTCCGCCTGACCACCTGCAGCCCCCCCCTCCGCCTGACCACCTGCAGCCCCCCCCCCCGCCTGACCACCTGCAGCCCCCCCCCTCCGCCTGACCACCTGCAGCCCCCCCCCCTCCGCCTGACCACCTGCAGCCCCCCCCCTCCTCCGCCTGACCACCTGCAGCCCCCCCCCTCCGCCTGACCACCTGCAGCCCCCCCCCTCCGCCTGACCACCTGCAGCCCCCCTCCGCCTGACCGCCTGCAGCCCCCCCCTCCGCCTGACCGCCCCCCCCCCCTGCAGCAGCCCCCCCCCTCCGCCTGACCGCCTGCAGCCCCCCCCTCCGCCTGACCACCTGCAGCCGCCTGCAGCCCCCCCCTCCGCCTGACCGCCTGCAGCCCCCCCTCCGCCTGACCGCCTGCAGCCCCCCCCTCCGCCTGACCGCCTGCAGCCCCCCCCTCCGCCTGACCGCCTGCAGCCCCCCCCTCCGCCTGCAGCCCCCCCCTCCGCCTGCAGCCCCCCCCTCCGCCTGCAGCCCCCCCCCTCCGCCTGACCGCCTGCAGCCCCCCCCTCCGCCTGACCGCCTGCAGCCCCCCCCTCCGCCTGCCGCCTGCAGCCCCCCCTCCGCCTGACCACCTGCAACCCCTATCTCAGCACACAGTCCTTTCTACTACTCCTCTAGGCGCTGTAGAGAAAATCTCACCCCACACCACTCCTCCCAATCATACTTTTTATTTTCACTTTTATTCCTGGTCACTGTCATCTGTAGCTTCTCTCTGGGAGAATCAAACTTCATCTCAATACAACAGGCACGTGTGTGATTGCTGTGCTGTGTATATCTTCCAGATCTGTGCACCAGTCCAGTGTGACAGTTTGCCTGCGCGGAAGCTTCTATAATAAATACTGGTCACTGCTGTTCTCTCCTTGTGCCAGGTCTGGGCTCCGCCCCCTCCTGTACTTTTCTACATGCAGGCTGCCGGATTCATGGATTCCATTGGGGGGGGGGCAAAAGCACTGCGCCTGAAGCCCACCCAGTTGTGGGACAAACGAATATATGCTATTGTCACACTGATTCTCCTCCCGGCCAATCGGGAAGCGTGTTCTTAATGGAGAAGATAGGCATCGAGATAGTATGCATTGCCCATTATGTGTCACTTACCTGCAAAAGAATCCAGCAATGTCCCCACAGTAGGCAGTGTCCATCTTCTGGCCCCCTTTTTTTTTCCGGGCCACTGATTCCCGCGCTGTGATTCGCCTGGAGCCGCGTGAAGTCACTCCCGCACATATGCACAGGAGCCGTAATTCACGGCACGGGCTGGTGAAGAAACGACACTTGGTTTTGTTTCTTCCCCGCGCATTGCGCAGTGAAGATTTTCTGCGGACTATAAGTGAAATATCTACTACGTTTAGGAGATATTTCCACTACCTATAGGTAAGCCTAGAATAAGGCTTACCTATAGGTAGAAGTCCAACGCTTGGGTTTACAGCGACATTAGGGTGGTATTATAAATTTGGGGTTTTGAAAAAATAAACATGTTATACTTGTATACGCTGTAATGGTTTTGCACAGAGCAACCCAGATCCTCCTTTTCTCGGGTCCCCCGCCAGCACTCCTGGCTCCTTCGCCTTGACTAGAGTTCCCAATAGCAAGCCGCTTGACATGGGGCACTGGTGCATGCTTGCTCCTTTAAAGCGGAAGTCCGGGGAAAAAAATTAAATAAAAGCCAGCAGCTGCTGACTTTTAATGAATGGACACTTACCTGTCCTGCTGATCCCTCAATGTTGGCAGTAGGGTTCCCGGCTTGAAGCCGAAAGGCTAAACTGCCGCCGCCATTGCTGGTTAGGGAACCCGGCAGTGTAGCCTTTCAGCTTAATGCCGGGAACCCTACTGTGCATGCGTGTGGCCCGCTCCTCTCTATTAGCCTGGCGGACAGGAGGAGGAGGAGGGAGCCCCACGGTGACATTACTGCTGTGGCCGGACTCCCGGAAGTGGGAAAGGATACCTGTCAATTGTGGCACCGGAGGAGGGGGGGGGAACCCTGATGAGCGGAAGTTCCACTTTAAGGTGGAGCTCCGCTTTAAGACACAGAGCCATGGCTCGGCCCTGCTCCTCACTCTCTCCTCATTGGCTTACCGGCTGTGATTGACAGCAGTGGGAGCTAATGGCTCCCACTACTGTCTCAGCCAATGAGGAGAGAGAGACCCGGGACAACCGAGACTCTCGTTCACATCGATGAATCAAGAGGGGGCTCAGGAGAGTATTTGGGGGAGCTGCACACAGAAGACTTTTTACCTTCATGAATAGAATATATGAAACCTTTACAACCACTTTAATTGTGTGTACTTTGCCTTCTTATCTATAGCTTTGCTGACTCTGCAATTTCACTTCCATATACATGTTGATGATTCCACAGTTTTAACCAGACAGGAAAACACAGTTCCCTATTTGCCTTTATGTTTTATGGAATAACAAAGGCTCGATCACGCCACTCTACGCACTAAAGCGTGTGCAACGCTGGTCTACTTTTTGTAGAGATGGTGCAAGGAATTGCTACAATGCATAGCACTGTTGACTTTTATTTTTAATGTTCTTGTAGTGTCACAAAATGACACTTTATTCTACTCTATGCAGTGCAGCGAGTTGTGAGTCAGTGCAGTGACATGCCACAGTGAGTTGTCTCTAGCATGTGACATCTGAGCCCCTACAACATAAATCTCTGCATATTCCCCCCCCCCCCCCCCAGAAGGCCCAAGTGCTGCATTTGTGTACCGCTGTACTCAGGTACATTCATATCTATGGGCAGCTGCAGCTTTCCAGGTGGGGAAAATACACAATTTACATTGTAGGGCCTTGGATGCCATGTGTTGCACAAAAATGATTACTTGCTACATTTTTACACAGCTCACACCACCGCACATGTATAGTGTGAACAAGGCACATGAAAAACTGTTGATTTCTAAGTGCACTTGCATTGGTTTATGCAGCTCAACACAACTAGACATGGTTGGAAGGACCCTAAAGCCTCGTACACACGATCGGATTATCCAACGGGAATTGTGTGATGACAGGCTGTTGTCAGAAAATTCAGACAATTGTCAGGTTTTCCACGGACAAATGTTGGATTGCATGGTTTAAAATTGTCCACCAACAAATGTGTGTTGTCAGATTATCCGAGCGTGTGTACACAAGTCCTTCGGACAAAACTCCAAATGCTCACCAAAAACATTAGCAGAAGTTGCCCAAAGGTTGGCGCTTAAGAGCTGAAAAAAATGCGTAGTTTCGTGTTTGTTGGCTGACAATTCTTTGCCGTTTATGTGCGATACAAGTTCATGGCCAACGCTCTTCGAACAAAAGTCCTACGCTTTGTTCATGCAAAATCCGATCGTGTGTATGAGGCTTTACTGAAGTATGAAACAGTGAGGGTTCTTTTATGCAGGTGGCTCCGGGGCAGTCAAAACTGGTGGTTGAGCCACGGCTTTACCAGCTGACCACCTGTATACTAACATTACAGCCTGACAGCTGTACACTTGTTGTGGCTGCATCAATTGGCCCATGCCGCTCTACTCAACTGCCAGGAGCAAAGAAAGGTCCTTTGTAAGATACAAGTTGCAGGTCACTGCCTATTTGACATTGATTGGCCATGACCTTCTCCCCCATACCCAGAATTGGCAAGTATTTCTATAACGTGGTTGTAAATGGTGAAGGTTTTTAACTTTATCAATTCTATGAAGGAAATCGGCTTCTGTGTGCAGCCAGCCTTGGTTAGGAGCCGTTTGGCCAGATTTGTACCCTTGTACAAATCAATGCACATGTAACCACTCATCTAAGTCATTAGTAGGGGTGAAATGGATCTAAAAGCTCACGGTTTGGATCGGATCATTTTTCGGATCAGCAAAAAAAAAAGACAAGACAAATAAACATAAGTTTTGTCTTTTTGTTTATTAACACTTTTAAATTATTTTAATGTCCACACCTCCCCCACTGTAATGTGGACATTACAGTGCGGGGGGGGGGGGGGGGGGAGAGAGTGGACATTACAGTGCGGGGAGGGGGAGATGTGGACATTACAGTGCGGGGAGGGGAGATGTGGACATTACAGTGCGGGGAGGGGGAGATGTGGACATTACAGTGCGGGGGGGGGGGGGGGGGGGAGAGAGATGTGGACATTACAGTGCGGGGAGGGGGAGATGTGGACATTACAGTGCGGGGAGGGGGAGATGTGGACATTACAGTGCGGGGAGGGGGAGATGTGGACATTACAGTGCGGGGGGGGGGAGATGTGGACATTACAGTGCGGGGGGGGGGGAGATATGTGGGGGGGGGAGAGGAGATGTGGACATTACAGTGCGGCAGGGGGGGGAGGAGATGTGTTACAGTGCGGGGGGGGGGGGGGGGAGATGTGGACATTACAGTGCGGGGGGGGGGAGATGTGGACATTACAGTGCGGGGGGGGGGGGGAGATGTGGACATACAGTGCGGGGGGGGGGGGAGTGTGGACATTCACAGTGGGGGGGGGGGGGGGGGAGATGTGGACATTACAGTGCGGGGGGGGGGGAGAGATGTGGACATTACAGTGGGGGCAGTGCGGGGGGGGGGAGATGTGGACATTACAGTGCGGGGGGGGGGGGGGATGTGGACATTACAGTGTGGGACATACAGTGCGGGGGGGTGCGGCAGATGTGGACATTACAGTGCGGGGGGGGGGGGGGGGGGAGATGTGGACATTACAGTGCGGGGGGGTGGGGGGAGATGTGGACATTACAGTGCGGGGGGGGGGGGGGGGAGAGTGGACATTACAGCCAGTGCTGGGTGTGGCATTGTGCGTGGGGAGCGTATTCTATGGGGGGGGGGGGGGGCGGGGGGAGATGTGGACATTACAGTGCGGGGGGGGGGAGATGTGGACATTACAGTGCGGTGGGGGGGGGCGAGATGTGGACATTACAGTGCGGGGGGGGGGGCGAGATGTGGACATTACAGTGCGGGGGGGGGGGGGCGAGATGATGTGGACATTACAGTGCGGGGGGGGGGGCGAGATGTGGACATTACAGTGCGGGGGGGGGGAGATGTGGACATTACAGTGCGGGGGGGGGGGGAGGGAGATGTGGACATTACAGTGCGGGGGGGGGGGGGGAGATGTGGACATTACAGTGCGTGGGGATGTGGACATTACAGTGCGTGGGGGGAGGGAGATGTGGACATTACAGTGGGGGAGATGTGGACATTACAGTGGGGGGGGGGGGGGGGGGGGAGATGTGGACATTACAGTGCGTGGAGGGGGGAGATGTGGACAGTGTGGGATGTGGACATTACAGTGTGGGGGGGGGGGGGGAGATGTGGACATTACAGTGCGGCGGGGGGGGGGGGGGGAGATTACAGTGCGGCGGGGGGATGTGGACATTGTGGGGGGGGGGATGTGGACATTACAGTGCGTGGGGGGGAGATGTGGACATTACAGTGCGGCGGGGGGGAGATGTGGACATTACAGTGCGGCTGCTGCTGGGTGTACCAAGATGACCGCCACTCCGGAGCTAGGCCAAAGCCGCAGCCTTTCCTATGGCCGAGGCAGTGGATCGTGTGGTGTGCCAATCCGAACATGTTGACCCCTTCGGATCAATGATGGTCCGTTGCACCGCTAGTCATTTGATGCGATAATTGGCTCTGACTGGCCCCAGATGCAGACAGTTTGGAGGTTCTGCGGCACACAAATTGGATGCAGCTAATCATCCTGTTGATATGTGATCGGCGCACAGAGTGTTTCAGTCATCCCTCTGAAGGAGCCCTTAGGCTTGTATCCCTGAGTGGTGTAGTAATAAAGGACAAGTATGTTTATGCTGCGAATGGATGAGGAATAAAGCAAAGCACATGTTATGTTTCGAAAAGGCATCAAAGACTTTTTACTGAACCCAGAACAATACAAGTTTGGATTATGATAGGTAGCTGTGGGTTTTGTACTTTACACTTGGAGCTTTGCACCTTTTGTAATATTTTATTGCATTAGCCCATTTATGTAAGACGCTGACTGTCAGTGCTTACATTTGTACAAAGTTCTCTTTTTGAAAAGCTTTGCTAGTCAAACATTTTGTAGCATTTTCTTAACTCTGCAACAATTTATCACCTTTGTAAAGCCCTTTGAGCCTCCCTTTTGCTGTGGCAGGTGTTATGGACAGATCTCTATCGCACTGCTTGGCCTTTAATCTTATGTCTTTAAGAGCAGTGTTAACCACTTAACCCCCGGACCATATTGCTGGTCAAAGACCAGAGCACTTTTTGTGATTCGGCACTGCGTCGCTTTAACTGACAATTGCGCGGTCGTGCGATGTGGCTCCCAAACAAAATTTTCCCACAAATAGAGCTTTCTTTTGGTGATATTTGATCATCTCTGCGATTTTTATTTTTTGCGCTATAAACAAAAATAGAGCGACTATTTTGAAAAAAATGCAATATTTTTTACATTTTGCTATAATAAATATCCCCCAAAAATATATAAAACAACATTTTTTTTTCCCTCCGTTTAGGCCGATTTGTATTCTTCTACATATTTTTCGTTAAAAAAAATCGCAATTAGCGTTTGGTTTGCGCAAAATTTATAGCGTTTACAAAAAAGGGGGTAGTTTTATGGCATTTTTATATTTTTTATTTTTTACTAGTAATGGCGGTGATCAGTGTTTTTTTTTCAGTACCGAGACATTAAGGCGGGCACTTCGGACAATTTTGACACATTTTTGGGACCATTGGCATTTTTATAGCGATCAATGCTATAAAAATGCATTGGATTACTATAAAGATGCCATTGGCAGTGAAGGGGTTAACACTAGGGGGCAGGGAAGGGGTTAAGTGTGTTCCTGGGTGTGTTCTAACTGTATGGGGGGGTTGACTCACTAGGGGAAATCACTGATCTTCTGTTAATACATTGTATGAACAGGAGATCAGCGTTTCCCCCGCTGACAGGACCGATAGCTTTGTGTTTACACACAAAGCTCCCGGTCCCCGCTCTGTAACGAGCGCGCGTGCCCGGCGGCGATCGCGTCCGCCGGACTCGGGGGGGGATGAGCGGGGGTGCACGCTTTGGCCGCCGGCGGCGCACACGCGCCCCCTAGCGCCCGCTAAAGGGAGGACGTAGAGCTACGTGCTCTCGCCCAGCAGTGCCGACCTGCCGCCGTATAATGACGGTGGGCGGTCGGCAACAGGTTAAGCAATGGCAATGGCTAGCACATTTGAGTTTTTTAGGTTCACTTTGAAGTTGTCGTTTTAATTAATACTTTACAGGGAAGCGTTGTTGCTACATGCATACCTTCTGTCCACTGCCTACATTACCATGCAGGGCTGCTCATATGCTACCTTAGTGCTGCTGCCTAGATAATATATTAATAATAATACATATCAATCTGGATTTAGAACCCAACCCTTTCTGCAGTGCTTTAAAAAAACAAGGGTGACAGTACAGTTACAGTACATAGTGATGGAATAGATCTGCTATGGGTGGGATGCAGAGGCGTATCTAGTCAAAATGGCGCCTATAGCAAGCACTAAAATTGCACCCGTCAAAACATTCGAAACCAATCTTTCAGATAACCTTAACAAAAAGCAGCTAACAATGGCCTGCGGGCACACACTGATACATAATTCGCTGATGATGCCAACATACTGTCACACTCACACTCCTCAAAATACATTGTTGCACACAGTAACTCATACAAAATCAAGGGACAGGGAGGGACACTGGGGACAGATAGCGATGCAGTGCGACGTGTGCAGAGCAGGATGCCAGGGAAGGACACTGGGGACAGAGAGTGATGCAGTGTGACGAGTACAGCGAGGGATGCCAGGGACAGGGAGGGACGCTGGGGACAGACAGAGGGACACGGTGTGATGAGAACAGAGAGGGACTCAATGTGACCAGTACAGAGGGCTGCCAGGGACAGAGGGACACTGGGGACAGACAGAGACGGAAGCAGTGTGATGAGGACAGAGAGCGATGCAGTGCGGACGGGGGGGATTCCGGGGGGCTCCGTGTGGGGGGGACCAGGAGAGTATCGTAGGGCTTTTTTTGCCCCCCCCATGGTGCCCTTGGCACTTGCCATAGCTGCCATACCCTAGATACGCCACTAGTGGGATGGTTTCTCTTCTGTTTGCAGCTAATATACTGTGTGCTAGAAAGTACATAATATCTGTGCATGCTGGAATGTCAGGTCCAGATAATCAACAAAATTCAATGTAATTAAGGCCAGTAGTCACATACACATGTATTGTATGTTCACCTGAGCGTACATCTTTTATGTGAATACAAGTGGTGCATCTTTTATTTTGGTGCCGAAACTGAAAATTCAGGATGCACTTGGCTGAAACCGAATTTAGAGTTGTTTGTTTTTTTTTCCTATATATTTTTATAAATGTATTTTACTTTTTTTTATTAAAGTAGTTCTAAAGTCAGAATGTTTTTTTATCTTAAAGTGGAAGTTCACCCAAATTTTTATTTTTTTCTAAAAATACCTTGAGCCGACCGGTTAGACTGCGAGGATGCTGTTTTTTTTCTTTTTCTCGTACATACTGTGTTAGCGATGTTTCATCCCTCGGCTTCCAGGTACGATTCTTGCGGGGCTGGGCGTTCCTAGTTGATTGACGTTCCGACCGGCGCATACTGCGCATCACGACTTTCCGAAAGAAGCCGAACGTCATTGCGCAGGCGCCGAATAGAGTCGGCTCTATACGCCGCCTGCACAGCGACGTTCGGCTTCTTTCGGGAAGTCGTGACGCGCAGTATGCGCCGGTCGGAGGAACGTCAATCAACTAGGAACGCCCAGCCACGCAAGAATCATACCCGTAAGCCGAGGGATGAAACACCGCTAACACGGTATGTACGGGAAAAAAAAACCAGCATCATCGCAGTCTAACCGGTCGGCTCAAGGTATTTTTACCTTCAGCCGAATAAAAAAATTTGGGTGAACTTCCACTTTAATGCATTAAAGGGGTTGTAAAGGTTGGTCTTTTATTTTCTAAATAGTTTCCTTTTAAGTAAGTGCATTGTTGGTTCACCTACCTTTTCCTTCGATTTCCCCCTCAGTAAGTTTTCCACCATCATCCCAGCGGTGGAAAGACATTTAGAACAGCTTACTGAACACTAGACGTGTGCACACTGAAATATTTGGTTTCGTAATTTAGTTTTCGTCTGAAAAATACATTTCTTTCTCGTACATCACGGGACACAGAGCGGCATATTCATTACTATATGGGTTATATGGAGTACCTTCAGGTGTGGACACTGGCAATCTCAAACAGGAAGTCCCCTCCCTATATAACCCCCTCCCCTAGAGGGAGTCCCTCAGTTTTTTCGCCAGTGTCTTAGGTGTTGGTCACGGAATAGCTTTGCTCCACATCCTTGGGATTAAGGGCGGGCTAACCGGATCTGTCAAGGAGCTCAGTGCCAAAGTGGACAGTACCCGGGCCCCAAGCCGTGGGGTTTTGCCTATAATGCTCCTCTTTGGAGGGCTGGACCCTGGGCCCAGGACTTGAGAGTTTGAAAAAACCATAAGTTCCTGTTTGCCAGGGTGCTATATAGGTCCAGGACAGTGGGTACCTTCATAGGACCCCAGGGCTGAAGGTCTACTACGCTACCCACGGAGATGGGAGAAGATTGGATCGTTTGCTGGACAAACATCCTGCAGCATGGAGCAGGTAAGGGGGAGCCTGCGGGACTTGTTCGACAGCAGGCTCTCCGGGGTAACCTAAAAAAGGGGAAAGCCTAAGTATGCTCTGCATGGGGCAAACCTTGCTCACTATGTCTAAAGAGACAGGATGACACCCTTTCCTCCCCCATCACTAGGTCCCCTGTCTAAATATGTGTTGCTAGCTAAACCTGCTGTTTCTTCCTAGGGCTAGTAAGGATCCCTAGGGGCCTTTGGAGAGTCCTACCTGGCCGGGGGTTTGAAATCTGCCGCCTGTTTCTGCGTTCCTGGATCTCCAGCAGCGCGGCTCCTCCATGTTCCTCCTGTTTCCGGCATACGCACGTGCACGCGTGCGCTTCAGCGCACGTCTTATTGACATTTTTCGCGCCGTTCAGACAGGAGGGCGGGGGGGGGGCGTGCCTGCGGCGTATACTCAGGGGCGCGCCTTTGGGCTGTTATAGACAGCAGGCATTGTCATTGCTCAGTCTGAGGCTGATTTTTCAGAGGAGAGGACGCAGAGCGGCAGAACAGTGACTCCGGTGGCGGAAGAGGGGTAGTACATGTGGACTTTGTTCCAATGCTTTTTTGTTAAGCCAAAAAAATCCCCCTTTTTTGCAGCAGGTTGGAGGCTGCAAACTTAGTTTGGGGTCACTGTATGTTGTCAAAAGTAAATATATAATATATATTTAAAAAAAAAAAAAAAAAAAACATACGGGGGTCATCAGTTTTTGGGCATTAGTGATCTATTGTCCCCTAAACACTTGGTTTTGTACTCCTGCACTACAGTCTGTTGTGTGGGCGGGAGTCCCTCGATTTTGTATTATGGCTTCCAAAAGGTTCGGGGTCAAAGGGTACAAAAAAGACCAAAAAACAAAAGGGTTCCCTTTCTGATTCTGATATGCCGATACTTTCCCCGCAACTTATTAACATAAAAGTGCCTTGGATGAGCCATTAAGGGGATCTGGTGCGGAGGTGGCCCCAGATCAGCCCAGCCCTGTGTTTATCACAGAGGAGATGCTAGCCGTATCCCTAGGGGGGCTAGAAGAGAGAATAGCAGCATTGATCGCTAGAGCTATTCCTGGTAAACAAACGGGTTAGATCCCCATCACCAAGGGTGTATCCTCAGATGCTGAGATTCTCTCTCCGGAGGAATTAGAATCACAGGAGGATCAACTAGCTGAACCAAGAGGGTTCAGGGATTGAGGGGTCTGCCTCGGAGGAACCATTTTCAGACTCCCAGACAGAAAGACTGTGGGTACAGTCTTTGACGGACATGGTCCGCCTCGGCATTTAGTTTACCATGGCCAGAGCCTCAGGTTCCTCCGGTATCCTCTCTGGGCTCTTTGAAAGCTCCGTTAAGCAACGCAGTTTTTCCAGTCCATCCTCTTTTGGAGGAATTGATCTTTCGGGATTGGGTACGCGGCGGACAGGATTTTTCTGCCACCTGAAAAGATTGCGGTCATTTACCCATGGAGGAAAAATTCTCCAAGAGGTGGAGGCTCCCAGTAGTGGATGCAGCCATCTCATTGTGTGAATAAATCACTAACTTGCCCGGTGGAAAAAATACATATGTTTAAGGATCCGGTGGATAAAAGGTTAGAGACACTTTTAAAAGCATCCTTTGCTACGGCAGGAGCAGTGGTACAGCCAGCTGTGGCTGCGATTGGTGTTTGTCAGGCGTTTAAAAGACCAGACAAAGGAATGTAAAGGACATGCCTACCCAACAAGCAGAAGAGTTTTCTGACATTCCCAGAGCTCTGTGTTTTGCTGTAGATGCTATAAAAGATTCCATAGCAGGCCTCTCTCGGTTTATCACTATTTTTGGTACACATGAGAAGGCTCTTATGGTTGAAGAACTGGGCGGCCGGAGCCCCCATGCAAAAAGCTTCTGGCAGGGTTTCCCTTCCATGGAGGACGACTCTTCGGAGAGGATCTGGATAAATATATTCAGACTATTTCAAATGGCAAGAGTACCCTTTTTACGGTCAAAAAGACATTCCGGGCGCCTACATTTAAAAGGCAGCTTCTTTCCTGTCTCGGGGCCCTCAAATTCCAGGCAGTATCGACGGCCGCCTGCACGATCCAACGTTAACAGTAGATCGCAGGGACAGGCCCCTGGGGGTAAGAGGCCGTGGTATCGCAAGCCGACAAAGACAGCCCTAAGTCTGCCTTATGAAGGGGCGCCCCCACTCTCCGGGTGGGGGGGAAGCTTTGTTTCTTCTCAGAAGTTTGGGAAGCCAAGATCCCCGACAAATGGGTCCGGGCATCTGTAAACCACAGGTTACAGACTGGAGTTTCTAAAGTATCCTCCGCCTCATTTTCAGGAATCAAGGCTACCAAGGGATCCAGCAAGGAAGGCCTCAATGCTGGCAGCTTTGGATCACCTGCTTTGCCAGGACGTAATTATAGAAGTGCCAGCCCAAGAGCAAGGGTAGGTTTCTATTCCAATCTCTTTGTCATACCAAGCCCAACGGCGGATGTCAGGCCAATCTTGGACCTAAAGAGGTTAAACGGTTTCCTAAGGGTTCGTTCCTTCGGATGGAATCCATCGGTCAGCAGCCGCCGCGCTTCAGAAGGACGATTTTCTGGCCTCCATAGACATAAAGGATGCTTACTTCATGTACCAATCAATCTGTCAGTCGCATCAAAGATTTTTACGCTTCGCGGTGGGGCAGCGACACTTCCAATTCAGGGCGCTCCCCTTCGGGCTGGCCACGGCCCCCCGGGTATTCACGAAGATCCTAGCCCCAGTTCTGGCCAATTTAAGGGTCCAGGGGGTCACAGTCCTAGCATACTTGGACGACCTTTTAATCATAGATCACTCACGGTCGGTGTCTGCAAAAGGCAGTAAACCTCACGGTTCGGTACCTCGAAGAATTCGGCTGGGTCTAAACCGGGGAAAGTCAGCGTTCCAGCCTACAAAGCAGTTGGAATACCTCGGCATGAGTTTAGACACAGAACAGCAAAAGGTGTTCCTGCCCTGGTAAAGATCGAAGCTATCTAGGGGTTTGTTCAGTTGGTTCTAAACAAGAAAAAACCAACTATTCGTCTGTGTATGCGAGTACTAGGCAAGCTAGTAGCCACGTTCGAGGCAGTACCATACGCTCAGATCCACACTCGCGTCCTACAGGCAGCCATTCTAGCAGCCTGGGGCAAGAGGGCACATGCCTTAGAGTCCCTTTGACGCTATCATTCAAGGGTCCGACAAAGCCTGGCCTGGTGGTTGACCCCTCAGAACCTTCTAAAGGGAAAATCCTTCAGCCCTGTTGTCTGGAAGGTAGTTACCACAGACGCCAGCCTGGCAGGCTGGGGGGGCGGTCTTCGAGGGGTTCTCTCGCCAGGGAACTTGGGTGATAAGCGGAGAGGCAGCTCCCCATCAATATCTTGGAGATCAGAGCTGCTCGCCTAGTCTGGCATGGACCTCCAGATTAAAGGGGTTCCCGGTGAGAATCCAGTCAGACAATGCCACGGCGGTGGCATACATAAACCACCAAGGGGGAACCAGGAGTCAGGCCGCTCAGAGGGAGGTGCGCTTGATTTTTCAGTGGGCAGAGGTTCATGTACCCTGCATTTCAGCGATATTCATTCCCGGAGTGGACAACCTGCAGGCAGACTTCTTAAGTCGCCAGAGTCTGTTGCCAGGGGGAGTGGTCTCTGCATCCCCAGGTCTTTCAGACAATCTGCCAGAGGTGGGGAATGCCGGACGTAGATATAATGGCATCCAGGTTCAACAAGAAACTAGACAGGTTCGTGTCTCGAGCGAGGGATCCTATGGCCTGCGGAACCGATGCGTTGGTTTGCCCTTGGCATCAATTCAAACTTCTATATGCATTCCCTCCGCTACAGTTACTCCCTCGCCTGTTGCGCAGGATCAGAGTGGAAGCACAAGCCAGTCATTCTAGTAGCTCCGGCTTGGGAGGACTTGGTACTTACTAGTCTGAAGATGGCAGAGGGGAGACCTTGGACTCTTCCTCTACAACCAGACCTACTCTCACAAGGCCGATCCTCCACCCTACATTACAGCGTCTAAATTTGACGGCCTGGAGGCTGAATCCTGATTCTCAGGGGTAGAGGTCTGTCTAGGCAGGTAATTCTACCCTGATTAGGGCTAGAAAGCGCGGTCTCCAGGGTGATTTATTACAGGGTGTGGAGGAACTACGTAGGCTGGTGTGAATCCAAAAGATGGAATTCCCGCAAATATACTATTGATAGGGTGTTAAGTTTTCTCCAGCTAGGAGTGGATAAAGGCCTGGCACTAAGCACAATCAAGGGACAGATCTCAGCTCTGTCAGTGTGGTTTCAGAGGCCGCTGGCCACCCACTCGATGTTTAAAGACCTTAACAATCTTGTCCTGTCAACTTTAAACAGAAACAAAACCTTTGAGCCGTTGGCTGAGATTCCTTTAGTCTTACTGACAAGAAAGTTGGTTTTCTTGGTCGCCATAGTTTCGGCCAGGAGAATGTCAGAATTAGCAGCCTTATCGTGTAAGGAACCATATCTCGTTCTGCATAAGGACAGGGCAGTTCTCGGCCCCATCCTTCCTTTCTACCAAAGGTTATATCCAAATTTCACTTAAACCAGGATTTGGTACTTCCATCCTTCTTTCCAAAACCTACATCTAGAAAGGAGGGGTTGCTGCATACCTTGGATATTGTCCGGGCCATGAAGGCCTATTCTTAAAGCTACAGAAAAGATCCGGAAAACAGATGTGTTATTATCGTTCTACCAGATGGCCCCAAGAAGGGGCAGGCAGCTGCAAAAATCCACCATCTCGAGATGGATTAGACAATTAATCATTCAAGCCTACGGTTTGAAGAGGTTGCTCCTCCGTTGTCGGTAAAGGCCCATTCTACCAGGGCATGGGCGCCTCTTGGGCAGCACACCATCAGATCTCTATGGCTCAGATATGCAAGGCGGCAACGTGGTCATCAGTCCACACGTTTACAAGGTTTTATCAACTAGACGTGAGAAGGAATGCGGATTCTGCCTTTGGACAGCAGTACTACAGGCTGCTGCAGTTTGAAATCCTCGGGATCAGAAGCACCCTGGTTAAAAAAAAAAAAAAAAAAAAAGAAGTTTTTTTCTTGACTAAGTTGGAATTATTATTATTATTTGAGTTTACCTCTAAATTGAATCCTTCTTTGGAAGATGTCTCCCTCCCCTCATTAAAGCATTGCTTTTCGGACATCCCATATAGTAATGAATATGCCTCTCTGTGTCCCGTGATGTACGAGAAAGAAAAAGGGATTTTTAAATACAGCTTACCTGTAAAATCCTTTTCTTGGAGTACATCAGGGACACAGAGCTCCCACCCCTCTTTTGGTGAGCCATTTTGGGAGGCATACTGCTTGCTACAAAACTGAGGGACTCCTCTAGGGGAGGGGTTATATAGGGAGGGGACTTCCTGTGTTTGAGATTGCCAGTGTCACACCTGAAGGTACTCCATATAACCCATATAGTAATGAATATGCCGCTCTGTGTCCCGTGATGTACTCCAAGAAAAGGATTTTACAGGTAAGCTGTATTTAAAAATCCCTTTTTATTTAGTTACTCCCGAAATTTGTTTTTATTTAGTTTTGTTTTTCATAAAAAAAATGCATTTGTCCGAAAATCCAAATTAAGGTTGAATCTGTCATTGAAGGCTTATGGTGTCTGTCGAATGTTCAAAAAAAAAAAGATTCGACAGAATCTTTAAAAAAAAATTGACGCTTCATGTCTCTCTATGTCGACTCTTCATGTCTCTCTATGTCGACTCTTCATGTCTCTCTATGTCGACTCTTCATGTTCCTCTATGTGATCTTCATGTCTCTTCTATGTCGACTCTTCATGTCTCTCTATGTCGATCTTCATGTCTCTCTATGTCGACTCTTCATGGCTCTCTATGTCGATCTTCATGGCTCTCTATGTCGACTCTTCATGGCTCTCATGTCGACTCTTCATGGTCTCTATGTCGACTCTTCATGGCTCTCTATGTCGACTCTTCATGGCTTCTCTATGTCGACTCTTCATGGCTCTCTATGTCGACTCTTCATGGCTCTCTATGTCGACTCTTCATGGCTCTCTATGTCGACTCTTCATGGCTCTCTTGTCCGACTCTTCATGGCTTCTATGTCGACTCTTCATGGCTCTCTATGTCGACTCTTCATGGCTCTCTATGTCGACTCTTCATGGCTCTCTATGTCGACTCTTCATGGCTCTCTATGTCGACTCTTCATGGCTCTCTATGTCGACTCTTCATGGCTCTCTATGTCGACTCTTCATGGCTCTCTATGTCGACTCTTCATGGCTCTCTATGTCGACTCTTCATGGCTCTCTATGTCGACTCTTCATGGCTCTCTATGTCGACTCTTCATGGCTCTCTATGTCGACTCTTCATGGCTCTCTATGTCGACTCTTCATGGCTCTCTATGTCGACTCTTCATGGCTCTCTATGTGACTCTTTCATGGCTCTCTATGTCGACTCTTCATGGCTCTCTATGTCGACTCTTCATGGCTCTCTATGTCGACTCTTCATGGCTCTCTATGTCGATCTTCATGGCTCTCTATGTCGACTCTTCATGGCTCTCTATGTCGACTCTTCATGGCTTCTCTATGTCGACTCTTCATGGCTCTCTATGTCGGACTCTTCATGGCTCTCTATGTCGACTCTTCATGGCTCTCTATGTCGACTCTTCATGGCTCTCTATGTCGACTCTTCATGGCTCTCTATGTCGACTCTTCATGCTCTCTATGTCGATCTTCATGGCTCTCTTATGTCGACTCTTCATGGCTCTCTATGTCGACTCTTCATGGCTCTTATGTCGACTCTTCCATGGCTCTCTATGTCGACTCTTCATGGCTCTCTATGTCGACTCTTCATGGCTCTCTATGTCGACTCTTCATGGCTCTCTATGTCGATCTTCATGGCTCTCTATGTCGACTCTTCATGGCTCTCTATGTCGACTTTCATGGCTCTCTATGTCGACTCTTCATGGCTCTCTATGTCGACTCTTCATGGCTCTCTATGTCGACTCTTCATGGCTCTCTATGTCGACTCTTCATGGCTCTCTATGTCGACTCTTCATGGCTCTCTATGTCGACTCTTCATGGCTCTCTCTGTCGACTCTTCATGGCTCTCTCTTTCATGGCTCTCTATGTCGACTCGACTCTTCATGTCTCTCTGTCGACTCTTCATGTCTCTCTGTCGACTCTTCATGTCTCTCTGTCGACTCTTCATGTCTCTCTGTCGACTCTTCATGTGGCTCTCTCTGTCGACTCTTCATGTGGCTCTCTCTGTCGACTCTTCATGGCTCTCTCTGTCGACTCTTCATGGCTCTCTCTGTCGACTCTTCATGGCTCTCTCTGTCGACTCTTCATGGCTCTCTCTGTCGACTCTTCATGGCTCTCTCTGTCGAATAATATTGGACTAATAGAGTTAAGGTTAGGCACATTCGACCGCAACGAAAATGAAAATAAAGCATTTGTTTGTCGGATCTTTTGGTTTTCATTTTCTGTGCTGAAATTCTTACGAAAATGCATTCTGACGAAAATGAGTGCACATGTCTACTGAACACCTTACTGAGGAGGAACAGGAAGTGAGAAATTCAGACAAAGGAAAAAAAACATTTAGGAGGGGAAATTGAAGGAAAGGGTAAGTGAACCTACAATGCACTAGCTTTAAGGAACCCATTTAGAAAATAAAAAAACAAACCTTTACAACCTTTTTAAGATAAAGTGTGTGCAGCAGTCCCCTCAGCTCCACTAATACTTACCTTAGCCCGTCTCGATTCAGCGATGTTGCACAAGAGTCTCGGCTGCTGGGGACTCTCCCTCCTCATTGGCTGAGACAACTTTTTTTAGCGACCGAAATTCCAGTGCATCACTAATGAATACATTTAGGTGCAGGAAGGAACATAGCCAGACATGTTCTTCCAATGAATTGTTTTGGGTAGAAGAATAGTGAGCAGACAAGATTTTAAGAAAAAACAGTGCTCAGAGAAATGGGTTTACTTTTGCTGACGTCCTTTTGAAAGTACTATTTTAATGGCTGTCCCTGGCTTCTTGGGTAACTAGTCAGGAACAATTTTGCAGCAAATAGTCATGGCTCCCATTCTCTGCACCATTGTTCTGGTTGGTGACTTGGAAAGTTCTGAAGTATTTTGGATTGGAATGGCAGCTAGCACTTTCAAAAAGAGAAATTATTAGTGCACCCTACATCTTTCTTTTTTAATGGAGGTTTAATTTAAGGCCTCGTTTTAGACTTTTTTTTTGCTGTCTGAAGCCCAATCCGTGACTGTACTGTAGACATGAAAAGAGCCAGATCCAAAGACAGACATCTTAGGTTTAAGGCCAGCTTTAGAATTGGCTTGATTCTATGTTACATTGGAAGCGGAACATATCACTGGGCACTGTATAGGGGTTTGTTAGGAATATACAACTTGTAGCCATAAGGTTGAGAACCAGTGTACTATTAAATACCAAACAACTGAATAATTAATGGTCTGGTACTGGTTAATTTGTAACTAAACAGTGTAGATATCAGAAGCTAAATATTTTTGGAGAGTACAGGGTAATCAGAGAACAAAGCTGAAGTGCTCCTGATTTAGTTTTAATGGCTTACTAAAAAATGAGCACAGTATGTTATTTAAGCACTTATAATAATAATAATAATAATAGTCATGCAAATTGGCACTAACACCATAGAAGACAGTTTAGCTGTAACTGCTGATAAATCCCAAGAACCGCTGTTTAAATGTAATATGCCAAATCAGTAATTTTTTTTTTTTTTTGATTTCCTCCAACATTTTTTATGTTTTCAATACATTTTTATTGGATTTTTCAAATTTACCTCCTCAACATTTCAATGTGTTCTTTATTGTTTGTTACATTGTTCAATTGACCTACCCCCACAGGTATGCTGGCTGGAACCAGAGCAGACGGCTGGAAAGAAGAAGCCTTACATGTATACACAGGGTCAGGCTGTTCTAAACCGCTGCTTTTTTCCATGCTTTGATACACCTGCTGTTAAAAGCACCTATTCAGCAAATATAAAGGTTAGTACATTCTGCACCATTTTCATTGCGGACCACATTAGCGTTATGGTTGTATCTGCAAGACTATATAAATGTATCTACTCTTTTTATCATATTTAATGAATGATTGCCTCTGCATTCGATTATTACTGGTTTTAGTAAAAACTTCAGACTCAAATGCATTGACATAAAAAGCCTTCTGTGTAGCAGTTCCCCCTCATCCCCCTAATACTTACCTGAGGTCCCTCTCTGCCCAGCGATGGCTGCGGAGGTCTAAGCCTTCTGTTATTTTTCGTTCTGATTTGCTGAGACACAGCAGCACTGCTGTTAATCAAAGCCAACTAGCCCATTGGGGGAGAGAGGGGTTGGGGCTCCGTGACTCAGCTTGGGTACCCCCATAGCAAGCTGCCAGGAGCACAGAAGAGGGACCCGAGAAGAGAAGGATCGGGTCTGCTCCGTGCAAAACCACTGCAACAGAGCAGGTAAGTAAAACATGTTTATAAAGGCTCTGTTATTTTTATTTGAAAAAAAAAAATAACAAATTTAAGCTGTAAAGGGCAGGTGGAGACTGGCACAAAGCCCACTCACACTCTTGTAGAAAATGATGCAAGTCTAAAAAGGAAGGTTGTACACTGTTGGTATCATCCACAAGAAACTTTTTTTGGAGACTACTCTGCATCTGAGCATTCTCCAATAACACTTCTTCTGGATACCAGCAGTGTCTGCCCCCCCCCCCCTTTTCAACTTGTATAGAATGGTGCTATCCTGATAATAATCCTTGCATCACGGTGCATCCCCTTACCTTGTGCTGCTGTCAGGAAGAAGCTAGGGGCAGAAAGTGCAGGGCCTGGAAGAGGACCAGAGGACAGGTGGGGTCATGCTGAGACCAGGGGAGGCGGAGATGAGGGGGTGCTATGTCTGCACAGAGGCACTGGATCACTTTTGTCTCTTTTTGGCTTTTTGGTCTGAGTATAGGTAAGTGCACAGGTCCCATTTTGGGGCCAGTTTACACCAGAAATCGCACAGGAACACACCTGCGGTGCAATTTCAGCCCATTCATTTTAAATGGAATTAAATCGCACCAAACTTAATGCATACACTCCTTTTGGAAACTCATTGCAACTTCATCACTTGCTACTTCTATGCCGTGTGATCAAGTGGCAGCAAATACACTGTTTGTGGCCTGCATTTTGTTTTTTTTATATTAACTTAATATTGTCACCCACTGAAGATCCAGGATCACTTCGTAGGCCTTATGCACACTGCATTTGCTAACTCTCCTAGACTCCTTTTCTCCGGGCAGCAGTATTTTAGGCAGAAATTAAGATGCTGGGCCATTGAAATGAATTGCACTCAGACACTAAATGTGCCTAGTGTTAACATGTTTTACACACGTCGGGTATTTATTTTATTTTCTGGCAAGACACTCTTAGCAGAAGTTAAAAATATGCAGTCACGCTTCATTTTGTACTATGGAACTAGAGAGAGAAAATACCGCTCAATAGCAATCAGAAAACTCCTTTACTGGATCCAAACCTTGGGTGCCGGCAATGCAATGGAAATGCAAAAATACAAAAGGAACTTGGACAGCCGCTTTTCAAAAAAAGGTTCCTTTAATTAAAATCACAAAAATACACATGCCACAGCACAACTGGAAAAAAAAGCTAACGTTTCACACTGTAACTACTAGGGTTGTCCCAATACCAGTATCGGTATCGCGACCGATACCGAGTATTTGCGGGAGTACTTGTACTCCCGCAAATACCCCCGATACCTAAGTAGAATACTGAAATCCCCCCCCCCCCCCCCCCGCATCGCGTCGCTGCATGGGTTAAACGGCGTGCGGGAACATCACAGCATTCATTTGAATAGCCCGCGCGTATAGACACTCCCCCTTACTCGGGATACGATAGGTGATCGTGATCTGTCCAATCCCGAGCAAAGGGGAGTGTCTATACGCGCGGGCTGTTCAAATGAATGCTGTGATTTTCTCCATGTGGCGGCGAGGCGGCTTTTGGCGGCAAAGGTATGGGGGAAATGGCTGAAGGGACATGGGACATGGCTGCATATGTGAGGCACATGGCTGAAGGGACATGGCTGCATATGTGAGGCACATGGCTGAGGGGACATGGTTGCATATGTGAGGGACATGGCTAGAGGGACATGGCTGAAGGGACATGGCTGCATATGTGAGGCACATGGCTGAAGGGACATGGTTGCATATGTGAGGGACATGGCTAGAGGGACATGGCTGAAGGGACATGGCTGCATATGTGAGGCACATGGCTGAAGGGACATGGTTGCATATGTGAGGGACATGGCTGAAGGGACATGGCTGCATATGTGAGGGACATGGCTAGAGGGACATGGCTGCATATGTGAGGGACATGGCTAGAGGGACATGGCTGCATATGTGAGGGACATGGCTAGAGGGCCATGGCTAGAGGGACATGGCTGCATATGTGAGGGACATGGCTAGAGGGCCATGGCTAGAGGGACATGGCTGCATATGTGAGGGACATGGCTAGAGGGACATGGCTGCATATGTGAGGGACATGGCTAGAGGGACATGGCTGCATATGTGAGGGACATGGCTGCATATGGGGATACATTAAAAAAAAGTATCGGTATTCGGTATCGGCGACTACTTGAAAAAAAGTATCCGTACTTGTACTCGGTCCTAAAAAAGTGGTATCGGGACAACCCTAGTAACTAAAGTGCGAAACGTTAGCTTTTTGTTCGTTTTGCTGTGGCATGTCTATTTTTGTGATTCATTTTAATAAAGGAACGTTTTTTTGGAGTGCGAATGTCCAAGTTCCTTTTTTATTGTTGTACTATAGAACCATTCCAATAGGAGCAACTGAAGTCGCTCAGACTTAAGAAAACGGTTCCTGTACTACTTCGGGATGACTTCAGGGTGACTTGTATTGACTTCTATACAGAAGTAATTTTGCAAGCTGCCGCTGAAGTCGTGTGCAGATGGCCTTGCATAGTCTGCCTGTAAATCGGGTTGATTGGATAGAAGAAGATCCTGGACTGCCACACTCCCTAAAACGATGTCTTTATTGTACAGATGTAATCCAACACGATGCAGTAAAAATGAAGTGAATAACAGAAAAAAGGTGTCTGACATGTTTCACATCATGTAATGCTTGCTCATAGCTCAATCATAGCTGTAAATCGGGTTGCCCCTGTAAACCGCGTGCCCCCCCCGGCACTCTGGCTCTTCTGTTTCTTTCACTCAAAACAATAGTGTATAACTTCCATAATGCATGTATCACACTTACATGTCACAAAAGCACTGTCTGCAAATAAAATTTTTATTTTGGAAAAGAAAGTTCTTGCAATATTGTCCACACAATTTATTTGTATGTGGTACAAAGTTGTGTTGTAGCACAGCTTTTCCCAATCTGTGTTACTCACAGCTCCCCTGTCTGCTTCTCTATCTCCTACAGACTTGTGGCTATCAGCTATTTCCTGGTTCTAAATTCAGTCTTCACTCATATGTCCTGTGTAATAATCTGACATTCTTAGGCTGCGTACACACGAACGAATCTATCTGCTGGAAACGGTCCGACGGACCGTTTCAGCAGACAAATTCGATCGTGTGTACGGGCGGACAGATGGGTTTTTCCAGCAGACAGATTTTAAAGCATGCTTTAAAATCTGTCTGCTGGGAACCCGTCCGTCCGACATGTCTGCTGGTTAGTACGCTAACCAGCAGACATATCTGCCCGCGAATGCGTCGAATGGATTTGACTCATGCGCTGAAGTGTTTTACTTCCTGGTGCGGTGACGTGGCGGCGTCAACGTCACCGCCACGTCACCGCGCTGTCTGCCGGTGGAGATTTTGGTTTGATCGTGTACAGCTATCAAACCAAAATAGCCCAGCAGACAAATCTGATCAAATCGGTCTGTCAGACCGATTTGAACAGATTTATTTGGTCGTGTGTACGCGGCCTTGCACCTTCAATTTTGTTCTGGGACTCCTGCATAATTTTGAAATTATTGTAAAGGATTTATATACAAGAAAGGTGGTTCCATCAGGACTTTCTCCTCAGCACGTGGTAGGCCTGGGGCCACAGACTACTGCCCCATCCTCTTCTCTCTCGACTCCCAAAAATAAATAAATAAATATAAATATATATATATATATATATATATATATATATATATATATATATATATATATATATATATATATATATATATAATAAAAAAATTCTCCACTTCTATTGGCTGCCTTTAAGCTCCTAGGTGGATGCAGTAAAAACCGTCTCCACTTGTCTGAATAGGCCTTAAAGCCTAGTGCCAAAATTCTCGTATGGCGGAATAAAATTTTGGAAGTGTATTTTCGGAAGAAAACTGTACTGAATAAACAAAAAGCGTACTAACTGGCATCATACAGGAATTTTTCGTGTTTGTCCGTTTGGAAAATTTGGGACAACTGTCGTGTACTACCGATTATCGTACGATCTCATCGAAAGCAGTATTTGTTTTGTATGATATTCTGATCATGTGTACGGGGCTTACACCTACATGCCAGAACAGGTTTTCTAAATAGGCACCAAAGTATAAAATTGCTTGTGTATATTGAGTCATAGAATCCTTCAGACATTTCAGATCTCAGTTGATTATTTTTTATTCATGTGTGTGCAGGTTCCTGAGGGTTTTACTGCAATCATGAGCGCCAACAACTGGGATCGTAATGGCGATACATTCATCTTCAAAATGACGCAACCTATTCCTTCTTATCTTGTTGCTCTAGTAGTCGGGGATATTGTTTCTGCAGAAGTGGGGCCAAGGTATGAAGTGATATTTAACCAGAGCCCTTTCTCTTCTGTTCATGGACGGACACCGCAGCAATTGACCTTAGGGTATTATATCCTTCCTTCCAGGAGAGACTAGGCAGAAAAAAAGCACTGCAAGTGTTAAAAACACTTCTCAGTATAGCTCCTCCAAGGGGGCGGGGGCCCTAGGTATATCCCTCACTCTGCCTCAGCAGCACCTAGCGTCAGGAGTAGACATGGCCTTGCTGGAGTCCATGTACTGTGCAATTTTATTTTTTTATTTTCTTATCGCTTTTATTTTTGTTTTGTTCCTGCATTTTTTGATCCCGAGATCTACTATCAACTGCCGACTGGGTGACAGGCTGGCCCCCCATGCTCGGCCATCGATCGCGTGCTGGCCCTCAGCTCAGCTCTGGGTCGTCCACGACATGCCCCGTTGCTCCAGGGGTGGCCGGGGAACTACATGTTCCAGGGCACACATATGACCGGTCTCTATGGCTTTGTCACAGTGTGTCTGGCCGACAGCCATGCCGTTTAGCAGATGTTGGTTCTGTCCGGAATGCCTCCAGCCGGTGGTCGCAGGACAGGTAAGTAATGGCCCCTTGCCCTGGCAAGGTGGTATGGCTGGTGCTTTCCTGGGGAGGTCGAATGAGGGTCCGCCCTGCTTTCCTCTCTCCCTTCCTATCCCTCCTTCCCCATGCTGGGTGGTGGCTGTAAAGGGGGGGGTCACCTGGGGCTCTGTCACTACGGGGGCTGTGCTGCTGTGTGGTGCTATTAATTTTTTGTAGTGCCTTTCCTTTTTCACCATTAATGGCTTACTTTTTTAAGATTCATTGGTGTGCGGCTGTCCATACCCTGCCTTCAAGTTTTTGCCTCATGCATTGCCAGCACCTACCTGTTTGAGTTGAAATTGATTGCTCAGGTGTGCTCACCTGGAGCAGCAGCTTCTCCCTTCTTATTAATTTGTTGTTGCGGTGTGTGCTGGGCTGTGTTTTCTGCTGTGTCACTGTTGCTTTAAACACGTGTATGGCTGCCATTTTGCCGCCCGCGTATTGCTTCCTGAGGGACGGCGCGGAGCAGACGGCACTCTCAGCGCTTCAGCAGCACTACAGCCTGGCCGGGTGGTGAGTTACCTGGGGGTTCCCTGCTCTCTATTTTGCAGCCGGGAGGGTGGCCTGTGGGTGTCTACCTTGCAGTACTAAGGAGGCATTACTGTGGGTCAACATGGAGTCTGAACAGAGGCTTCTGCCCTAACCATGCCTGAGTTAACCCTTAGTGCCCCTGCCGCCTCTGTAGAGGCTATGACGGCAGTCCCTATGGCGTTTTTTTCGCCAGGATTGAAGTGACAAGTGGCCAGAAGGGGGGTAAAAACCCTCTCCCTGCGCCTGCTTCTGGGAATGGCTCTGTCACGGAACCATACCGCTGCTGGCTCTGGTTCTGTCATGTCAGATATGCAGGCTTAGCCCACACTGTCTGTGAGGATGACTCTGCTCAGGGTCAGCGCTTGAGGCATTTTGTTGGAGCTTTTACCACTGTGGTGTGGGATACTCAAAAATTTTGAGGATGGCGGAGACATCAGAGATGCCGGTCCCTTTTGGGGTTCCGCAAGCCGCTCTGCACCGCCAAACAGTGTTTCCTTATGTTCCATACCTGGACAAAGTATTATACAAGGAATGGGATCGGCTGCAGAACGTTTTTGATGTACCAAATTACTTTGCGGTTCGTTATCCTCTTGGGGGAGACTTTAAAAAAAAAAAAAAAAGTCCTCCGTCAGCGGACCTCACTGTGCTCAGACTAAACAAGTCTACCATGTTATCTGTGAAAGGGGCTCCCGCCTTTGTGGTTCCAGCAGATAGGAGAGCTGAGGCTGTGGCCCGCTCCATGATCACAGTAGTGGGGTCGACCGTGAGACCAGTTTTGGCCAGAGCTCTAGTGTCAGACTATTACCGAGCGGGCAAAGTCCCTGCTGCAGGCGCATAATGCTCGAGCTCTGTGTGGGCCTGGCTGACCAGTTGGTGCATGGCCTGTAGTTTGTATGTGAATTGGCCCTGCATACGCTCCCCTTGCTCTCCAGGGCCTCCACCTGCGCGGTGGTACTACGCTGCCTTGTGTGGCTGAAAGGTTGGTCTGCGGACCAGTCCTCAAAAAAGGCTTTGGTGGATATACTCTTTAAGGGTGAACGGCTTTTTGGGGCATCCCTGGATGACATCATAAAGGATGCCACAGGTGGTAAGAGCACACAGCTCCCACAATCTGGGAAGGGTAAGGAACCTCGCCGTAAGCAAGGTCCCTCCTTTACTACCCCCAAGCGTTTTTTTTCTTCGCCCGCCAAGTGCCGCAGGAAAAAGTTTTCAAGGTGCTAAGGCGCCCGCTGCAGGGCAGAAGCGCACCTGGTACCGCAAGCCTGCGGACAAACCTGCTTCCGCATGAAAGTCGGCCCCCCCGCCCGTGTCTCGGGTGGGGGGCTGGCTTCGCAAATTCGTGGCTCGGTGGAGGTCTCTTCTTTCCGATTGTTGGGTTTGCGAAGTAGTTTCCTCAGGGTACAAGATAAGTTTCTCTCTTGTCCACCAAACAGATTTTCCCTTTCCGTCTTTCAGGACAGCCACAATAGAGAGATAGGCTCCTCCTCTTCCTTTAGGAAACACTGCACAGCCTTTAAGAACTCTCCTCCCCCTGCCAGACCTCAGTTCTTAGTGTTTCCTCCGGTGGGGAGACACTGCAGAGGAACCTAGGCCGGTGCAGTCAGGGGACTGTGGCTGTTTTTTCTCCTACCAGGGGAGCAGGGGCCTCCTAAGGAAAAGATCTTTTTTGGTGGTACTCACCGCCAGACGCACCCCAATCCTGGTCGAGCGCGGCAGATGGCTTGAGGGGGGACCCCTATCGTGTCCACAGGACCATGGTGGGGGAGGCCTCTAGGACGCCCTGTTTTTTTTACAGGCCGCATACTTTTTTCCAAATTCGCGGGCTGAGTGGCGGGTGACGTCATCAACGGCGCGTCGGAAGCCTCCCCTTTGATCCGCGACTTCCGGTTCCGGGTTGCGGCGCTGATAGAGGCCCAGCGTGTTTGCTGGAGGAGTCTGAAGCTTGCTGGGGCAAGTTGACACAGCGCAACCACCCCAGGATGTCGGCGACTTCTCCGGAAGGGGGCACGACCAAGGACGCTTCCTCCAGCCAGCCTAAGGTAAGAGTTCCCTGGGGAGGGGTCCCTAAACCTTAGGCCTGGTCTTCCCCCCCCCCCACTATTCCCCCTTGGTGGTTGGGGGGGGGGGGGGGGGGGGGACCATAGGGGAACCTAGCAGGAGGGTCTGTTTTTAGAGTTTCCCCAGGGTTGTAACCCATATGTTTTTTTTTGTGTTTTTTTAAAAAAAAAAATGTTTTTCTTTCTTTGGATGTTAATATGTGGGGCCCCTTGTTCCTATGTCTTTCAGAAGAGCCTGGAAAAGACAGGGAAGACTCACGGTTCGAAAAATAAATGTGCCTCCTGTAGGGACATTCTTCCTGAGTCTTGGTCCAAAGTGTTGTGTAGGGAATGCATTCACTCCTTGGTCAGGGAGAGGGATGAAGAGCAGGAAGGTAGCCTAGCAGCCTCTGTTAAGGAGCTTTCCTCCACTTTCGCTTCCTTCAAATCTTTGTTTGAAAGGCTGCAACCTCCCACTGTCCCCACACAGGTTACAACCCAATCAGTTGAACAGGGCCTTGCTCCTGTCACACCTGATCATACAGCAACGACAGTTGATCTTGCAGGCCCTTCCCAGGCAGTAATCTCAGGGGAGAGTGTGGCCTCGGGTTCTCAGGCAGAGTCAGATGATGAGGACCAGGATGGGGATTCCAGGAAGCCCTCGAGATATAAACTGTCCCTTGATGAGGTTGAGGACTTGTTAGGGGCCATTTACACGACTCTGGGCATTCAGGCCGAAAGTAAACCTCTTAGCCTTCATGACCAAATGTACAAAGGTCTGGGGGAACAGAAGAGAAGGGTTTTTCCTGTACATGACCTTCTAACTGATACTATCAAAAACGAGTGGCAGGACCCCGAAAGGAAGCCCTTTTTTTCCCAGTCCCTTAAAAGGAGGTTCTCATTTTCTGAAGATCCTGCATCCATTTGGAACAAAGTGCCTAAATTGGATGCGGCGTTCTCCCAAGTATCCAGAAATACTGTCTTGGCTTTCGAGGATATGGGAACTCTTCCTGATGCAATGGACAAGAGAATGGATTCCCTCTTGAAAAAAACATGGGACTCTGTTATTGGGAACCTCAAGCCAGAATTAGCTGTCACAGTGGTGGCCCGTAACTTAGAACATTGGCTCTCTAAAATCCAGGAGCACATTGAGGCCGGGACGGATAAGGAGACCATTTTATCCTCCTTCCCTACAATGTTACGAGGCATCGCTTACATTGCGGACGCATCGGCTGAATCCGTCCGCATGTCAGCCAGGTCGGCAGCTCTGGCCAACTCTGCCAGGAGAGCCCTCTGGCTCAAAACTTGGCCAGGGGACCTAGCTTCCAAATCCAAGCTGTGTGGGATACCTCTTACAGGGGATCTCCTGTTTGGCCCGGGTCTTGAGTCAGTCTTGGATCGTACAGCTGACAGAAAGAAGTCCTTACCCCAGAGACGTAAGGCTCCAGTAAAGGGGAGGGGGTTTCGTCCCCAAAGGCACTCGGGGGTCCCAAAGCCAGAAGTTCAGAAGAGAATCTGGATGCCTAGGGGAAGGGGCAGAGGAGCGATTTTTCGCCCTCCTGACCAGCCCACAAAAAAACAGTGACTCCCAGGTCAAGGTGGGGGGAAGATTGGGGGCCTTCCTCCCACAGTGGGAATCAATTTCCCCCAACAGGTATGTCCTGGCGATAGTAAGGAGGGGGTACTTCCTAGAGTTCTCTTCTCCTCCCCCCCAAAGATATCTGGTCACTCAACTTCCCAGGGACAGGGAAAAATCAGAGGCCCTGACTGGAGCCTTAAAAGAGCTAAAGAACCAGGACGTGGTCCTCAGGGTTCCAGCGACAGGAAGGGAAGGGATTTTACTCACACATTTTTGTGGTGAGGAAACCCTCAGGGAGGTACAGGTTAATCCTAAACTTGAAACCCCTAAACAGGTCCATCGCATACAAAAAGTTCTGTATGAAATCAATCTTCACGGTCAGGGCCCTCCTTCCACAGAATTGCTTTATGGTCTCCCTGGACCTCAGGGACGTGTACCTGCACGTACCCATCGCAGAGGGGTCTCAGAGGTATCTACGCCTAGCGATAGACCTAGGAGGGGAGGTGATGCATCTTCAGTTCCAGGCTTTGCCATTCGGTCTATCCTCCTCACCCCGCGTGTTCACCAAGGTCCTGGCAGAACCCATAGCTTTTCTGCGTCTTCAGGGAGTAGGCATCATAGAGTAGGAGTAGGCATCTGTTTTACAGGTGTGTAAGACAGCGATCTGGTCATCAACTCACATCTTCTCAAGTTTTACAAGGTGGATGTGAGTGCATCTGCGGATGCCTCCTTTGGCGCAAGGTTTTGCAGGCAGCTGTTTAAGGTTGAAGTTCCTCCGTTGAACTCTGGTTTGTTTTGGGTGAAGCTTAATTTGCTGTGTTATTTTTCCCACCCCTCAAAGTTTTGAACCTGCTTGGGGACGTCCCTAAGGTCAATTGCTGCTGTCCATCCATGAACGGAAGAGAAAATAGAATTGTTATACTCACCGTTAAATTCATTTCTCTGAGTTCATGGACGGACACAGCACCCTCCCCTCTTTTGTTTGTACTGCTTGTTACGAACTGGTGCTGCTGAGGCAGAGTGAGGGATATACCTGGGGGCCCCGCCCCCTGGGAGGAGCTATACTGAGAAGTGTTTAACACTTGCAGTGCTTTTTTTTTTTCTGCCTAGTCTCTCCTGGAAGGAAGGATATAATACCCTAAGGTCAATTGAACGTCCATGAACTCAGAGAAATGGATTTTACAGTGAGTACAAAAATCCTATTTTTTTTTGCATTCAATGTTTTTTTTTGTATTTTTTATTTTTTTTAGGAGCAGAGTTTGGGCAGAGCCATGCTTGATTGATGCAGCCAAAAAAGAATATAATGGTGTAATTGAAGAATTTCTAACTGTAGGTGAAAAACTATTCGGTCCCTACGTATGGGGCAGGTGAGTTTTTGGTCATTTTGTTCTATGGGAGTTTTTGTGTCCAATGTGTACAACTAAACAAGACCCCCCCCCTTTTTTTTTGTTTGCTGTCTTATTTTGGGGGATTCACCCACATTGCTTGTCCTGATCATTCTTGGCGAAAAGTGAAAGAAAATCCCATATTTTGAGTGGGCATCAGAACAGGAATCGAGGGGAATTCTTTTAATGAGTACCCTGGTTGCTACATTTTTTTAAAGGATTTCCTAAGCTCCTATTCCAACTATGGGACAGGAAATTAAGGAAAATATCCCCGATGGGACACCGCTCTACTTTCAGTCTAACTTTTAAAGGGTAGCCGTCATTTGAAAAAATAAACTTGTATAAAAAGGAATGTCAATGTCCAAAGCCATCTTTCTATTCTCACGCATCAATAACTTATTGACTCATTAGCAGTGATGTCATACCACTTCCCCAAATTCAATCAGTCCAAAAAAGAGTTCATAATATTTCTTTGTCCACCTATCATGCCCCCACCTAAAAACTGTACTTTCTCCTATCACCTTGCTGGACGGCACACCTGGAAGTAGGCCTGCCGTCCTGGAAGGCTCACAGAAATATTGTTACCGGTAAGTCGGCTCATCCGTCCCAATTGTATTTGTATAATTTGCCCCTTTAGGTTCTAAGCTATCAAGCGCAGTGCCCTTCTAACGCTTCTCTACTGAATTGTATTGTAAATGTGCTGTCTGCTTTTTATATTTTTTATAGTGCTGCCCAAACTGTTGCTGCTTTATAATTTGCAAATTTAACCGTTTTTTTTTTTTCCCTTTTAATTTGCTGTGCTTTGACTGGTGTCATCAGACGCAGTTCACTTATAAACATTTCCCTGGTTACATTTTGTGTCTGCACTGTAACTGTAAACAAGAATTTGGAACAAGGAAGAGATCTGCCTTGCATACCTATTTGATTCTCTGTTTTCACAGTTGGGAGCCATTAATGGTGATTTATTTGCTGTGTTCTCCACTGATTACATAGTACAGTAAGTCCCCTACTTATGAACAAGTTCCTTTGCCTGGAGATAATTTGTAAATCCAACAAAGATCAGTGCTTGCA
Organism: Rana kukunoris; assembly: GCA_029574335.1. Taxonomy (NCBI): domain Eukaryota; kingdom Metazoa; phylum Chordata; class Amphibia; order Anura; family Ranidae; genus Rana; species Rana kukunoris. Next base: position 478,621,158 of record CM056050.1, on the reverse strand, counting down.
GACAGGTTGTGAGCACTCAGTGTGTTCTGGCGGGGGGAGTCCTCCTATCCGAACACAATAGCACAGCCAAGGTGATCGCTGCACCAACATTGCTTGTGTTAGTATGGCGATCTCTCAGGTTTTTTTTTTTCCAGCCCTCTGGGTTGAATAAAAACAAACTGGGCAAACACTGCATCTTTGAAAGTTCGCAACTTGAAGGTTCGTATGTATGGGACATACTGTACATTGTAACGGAGGTAGTGGTTTGACTCCTAAGGCCACATTTACACAGCCGCTTACAGGCAGCTACTGGATTCCAGGGGCAAGAATTGGATTCTTGCAGCTGAAATGACCAGGACATGCAAATATTGATGGCTACTCAGCTTATTTAAAATAATGACAGGCTGACCGTGGCTACCACTGTTCATATGTAACCACACTCAGAGTGGTTACCTGTGGTTAGGATCGGACATGAGAACAGCGTAGCTGCTGTCAACCTGTCATTCGTTTGAATAGGCTGAGTGGCTGCTATTTGCAAGCCCCAATTTTTCCAGCCACAAGAATCTGCTAATTCTTATCGCTGCAATCTGGTGTCTGCATGCAAATTGCATTGTGAAGGAGGCCTTATGGTGAAGACATTGAATCCAAAAAGTATGTGGATCAAAGTGCATCTATGTTCTTGCTCCATTTCAGCACTGACTGCTTCCAAACAATGTAAATCGAAATGTAGGGCTGCAACTAACGATTATTTTCATAATCTATTAGTTGGCCGATTTATTGTTTCGATTAATCAATCGGTAATGGCATTTAGAAAAAAAAAAAGATTAGCATTTAAAAAAAAACATTTGGGCCAATTTGTTGTGCAGATTACAAAACACAAATTGCCGCAAAAACACATTACATGTTTTTCTGCAGATTCTCCATTGAAGTATATTGACCCAAAAAAATTTAAATGTCATCGTTTTGCATTTAAAAATCCTTGCCCTTTCCAAATACGCAGCAGCTGAAAAAAAAAATCATGGATGTGAACGTGTCCCATAGGAAAACATGTAAATGAACTGTAGTGTGTTTCTGCAAAAAGCACCAAAAAAACAGAGGTGTGAACCTGGGTGGGATGTTCACTAACACAATGGGGTTAAAAAAAAAATACAAAAAGAGCAAAAAATCGCTACTGTAAGGGGTTAATTTTTTTTTTTTGAAAGTGAAAGTAATAATTACAGTAGCGATTTGCTTTTTTGTACTATAAAAGGCTAATTTTTTTAACCCCATTATGTTACTGGCCATATAATCGATTTATGAAAATTGTAATTGATTTCATAATCGATTAGTTGTTTCGGCCCTATCGAAATGTTTATACTGATCTGTGCCTGTGATACAACCCTGAAAGCCCAGGTTAAAAACTGCAGATCATATTTGCAAAGTTCCTCATTGTCTGTGGACTGTTGGGGCCCCTTTCACACGGCTGGTTTGTTGCGGATGTCTGTGGCAAGAATCAGCTAGTTAACGGCATGTTGCCACAAACAGTGATCAGCTGCGGATAGGGAAAGATGTCCAAGTCTGGATGCAGGCCAGTGGGTCAGCGAATATAAATAAAAAAAAAAAAAAGTATTGAAGTAAGGTTAGAAATGGAAGCCTGTGTATTTTTCCAAGCACACGTTTCCCTTTTTAGTGGGTGTCAATCTGGTTGCGTGAATTTTATTTTTAATTTTTTTTTAAAGCCAGCTTAAAAAGCTGATCATTACCACCCTGCCTCTCCACCTTGTCCAATTAGAGAACAGCTTTTATTGGAAATAAATACATGTCGTTTTGTAAATAGCAGCCTGATACAAAAAAAGTCCAGTGAGGCATGTCAAGTTGTTGTCTGGCATATTGTAACTGTTTTTTTTTTTTTTTTGTGGCATTGGTGCAGTAAAAGCTTCTTTCTGGCAACACCAACCATGCATCATCAAATTGTGCTCCTTTAAAACCCACCACACCATCTTTTTCCCGAGCAGCCTGTATTTCTTCTGAGGTTACCTGTGTGTTTTTTATTTTTTTTGTATCCTGAACAATTCTCTTTGACAGTTGTAGCTGCAATCTTACCTGGTCTACCTGACATTGGCTTGATGTCAAGAGATACCTGAATTTTCCACTTCTTAATAACTGATTAAGTGGCGCATTCAAGGTTTTGGATATCTGTTTATATACTTTTCCATATTTTATAAAATTCCATTACCTTGTTACACAGGTCTTTTGACAGTTCTGCTCCCCATGGCTCGGTATCTAGCCAGCTCTGTGCATCCATGTGAGAGCTAACTCATACACTTAAAAAAAAATACACACACACACGCACTCAATTTAAAAAGTCACACATGTGGGAAATTAACCTTTTTTAATTGCCATTTTAACCTGTTTGTGTTACCTTGTGTGTCTATACTAAGGCCAAACATTCCAGGGTATGTAAACAATTTGATCAAGGCCATTTATTTGGGTGTTTTCTGCTACGATTTAAAAAGCGGCCAAACTGAGAATACATGGCTTTATAAGATCACTGTCCTTAAATAAAAACTAGTTTTTTTACATCAGTATTTTTTTTCAAATTTCTGCCTGGGGATGCAAAGATTTGAGCACAACTGTTTATTATTCAAATTTGTATGTTATAACGCTTTCAGTTTTTACTGTAATTCATGACTAACTTTCTGGGTATCTGACTTTTCAGGTATGATGTCTTGTTCATGCCTCCATCGTTTCCATTTGGTGGTATGGAGAACCCCTGTATCACATTTGTCACCCCATGTCTGCTGGCTGGTGATCGCTCTTTGGCTGATGTTATTATCCATGAAATATCCCACAGCTGGTTTGGTAACTTGGTGACCAATGCTAACTGGGGAGACTTCTGGCTGAATGAGGGTTTTACCATGTATGCCCAGCGGAGGATTACCACTGAAATCTATGGTAAAACTTTATAATGTGTTGGTGTCAATGTATGTCTTCCAGCAATTGATACGACTACTTTTTCTGTGTAGTGTACAATGTTCCAGTTTGTCTCTTGCATATATACACAAAGTCTTTAAACATATTTGTTCCTTTTAGCAACTGATAACGATTTAATCCTATTCACAGGTCATGCATACAGTTGTTTGGAAGCAGCCACAGGAAGGGCTCTTCTTCGTCAGCACATGGATGCATCAGGAGAAGCACATCCCTTAAACAAGCTCAGAGTTAAGATTGAACCTGGTGGGTGAAAGCCTTTACTTCTAGTGTTGTAGTTATATGAATAGCCCTTCTCTCCTTTTTTTTTTTTTTGGGGGGGGGGGGGGGGGTGTCTGTTTTTTCTATTGTTTGTACCTGTGTAAGTATTAAAAGCAAATTTGAGTAAAAAGTGAAACCAATTGAATTGCTATTTGTTTCCCCTTATTTCTATATTGGGCTATAGTGTGTGTGTGTGTGTGTTTGCCTGGTGAACCTACCAGTAAAACATTTTATTATCCTAAAGTGACAGAATTTGGCTTACTGGTCTAATATGCAAATTTAGAGTTTGAGTACAGGAAGTTACCAGCTGGCTGGTTTTCTGGCAGGTATTTTTTATTTTTTTGTGTCCACATACAGTTTTAGTCAGTCTACGCAAAATCACGGGACACGCATGGTGAACATGGAGGCGGTTGTCATGGCGCTTTAACCGATTGCCGCTGCCTGCTTCTAGGTTTTAATTGTGCACAATTATACACAGTGGGAGCCTGTCAGCAAGTCCCAACCAAGGATTCACAATTGGTACCTGCCTATTGGTTGTGTACAATCACAGCCTAGAGCTCTGTGTTGACATTCAACACAGAGCTCTGTAAAGAGGGAATGATCTGTGTCTCATCCCTGATGAGCAAATAAGAGTAGTTAGTTAAAACTACTAAAAACATGCTGTTGGTAAAAGCAGCATGCTTTACACATATTAAGGCACACATGTAAACCTTCGCCCTAGATGTTAACCCCCTTCCCAGCCAGTGTCATTAATACTGGGACAGTGATACAGTACTAGTATTATCACTGTATTAACGTCAGTGACAGTCAATCTCCCCCCCAGCATCAGTTAGGCAGGCCGTAGACGGTGCAAATTTCATTCCTGCAAATATGGGTTGCAGGAAAGAAATTTGATTCTCCCATTAACGCAGATGATGCTGACAGGAAAATCTGTCCTGCTGAGCAAGCTGTCCCCACCGGGAGAAGATGGTGATTATTGCTAGCAATAATTGCAAGTGAATCCGGCAGGCTGGTTGTATCCCAGTTGATTTATCAACTTGGTTACATTCAGCCTGCCCACACACAGTTAGAATCTTGGCCTGTTCCTGCTGAACCATCCCAGATTCAAACCGTCTATAGTGTTGCATGAAGTTAACTTGCCAGTTAGTGGCAAAAAATGGCCTGGTCATGAAGGAGTATAAATCTTCCGGAGCTCTAGTGGTCAAAGGAAATGCACCTGAGAAACCCACTGCAAACCTATTTCGTATTGGTGACTCTTGTCATCTTACTTGGTCACTGATATTTAAAAATACAGGGTGGTAAATCGGACTTCTCTAGCTGAATTCTTGTTTCCCTGACAGCATATTCTGACAGGCTAAGAAAACATGACTAAAAGGTAGAGGCATTAACCCAACTAAGTGTCAGTTGGGCATTAGTTTAGGGCTTGGTTTTATTCTCCCATCATGGATTTATAAAAATACTTATGGTAAACTCTTCTAACATGCATCTTGTATTTCCAAATTATCCCTCAATTAAAGCGGGGGTTCACCCTAAAAAAAAATTCTAACATTACATGGAGCCGACCTAGGAGAGCAACAGTATGCTGTTGTGTTTTTTTTTTTTTTTTGTACATACCATTTTTAGGGCCATTTTCACCCCGGCTTCCGGGTAGGTAATCGTGCGGGACTGCTGGACGTTCCTAATCACAAGCTGTGATTGATGTGCTTTCGACCGGCGCATACTGAGCGTCACAAGTTGCCGAAAGAAGCCGAACGTCAGTGCGCAGGCGTCGTATAGAGCCGCACTGACTTTCGGCAAAACTTGTGACGCGCAGTATGCGCCGGTCGGAAGCATGTCAATCACAGCCTGTGATTAGGAATGCCCAGTCCTGCACGATTACCTACCCGGAAGCCGGGGGTAAAAATGGGGAGATCTGATGAAAACAGAAAGCATGTTCATTTTCATCAGCTCTCATGTCTCCGCTGACATCCAACGCTCCATAGGACTGCATAAAGCGGCCATTCAGGTCCACCTTCAAAACTGACAGGCGAACCTGAATGGTTATATCGGGTGAAAGGGGCCATAAAAATGGCAACTTGTATCTTTTATGATATCCAGCAATGAGTTATTGATAAGAATATGCTAGTAAAAATAACAGATGCATTCAAGACAATATGGTTTAATATTCATTTTCTGTATTTGCTGTGCAGGAGTGAATCCAGATGACACCTACAATGAGACCCCTTATGAGAAGGGATTCTGCTTTGTATCTTATCTTGCTCACCTCGTTGGAGATCAAAGCAAATTTGACAGTTTTCTTAAGGTAAATGCATGGACATACCGACCATTGAGAATGGTTATTAGGCACTAGTGAAAAAATGTTAGGATGTTTTCAAAACCAATGCAATCGTTTTAATTAACACCTATAAAGTACAGAAAATCTCTATCTCATCAATATTTGGTGTGCTCATCCTTTTGCCTTTTTAACCACTTAAGGACCGCCGCATGTACATATACGTCACTAAGCGATAATTTTTCTGATCGCTGTATTGGTGTCGCAGTTCCTGCTAGGTAGCTTTTTTTTTTTTATTATTGCGATTTTTTTTTTTTTTTTATACTAAAGACATGTGGCTGAATACATTTTGGCCTAAATGTTTGACTAAAATTTAGTTTATTTGATTTTTCTTATAACAAAAAGTAAAAAATATTGATTTTTTTTTATTTTTTTTTCAAAAATGTCGCTCTATTTTTGTATATAGCGCAAAAAATAGGTGCGGAGGCGATCAAATACCACCAAAAGAAAGCTCTATTTGTGGGAAGAAAAGGACGCAAATTTTGTTTGGGAGCCACGCCGCACGACCGCGCAATTGTCAAAGAGGCGCAGTGCCGAATTGTAAAAACCCCTTGGGTCATTTAGCAGCATATTGGTCCGGTCCTTAAGTGGATAAAGCCGAGTTCTCCTAGGTACAAATGTGCACAGTTTTTAGGCTGCATTTTACACCTGAGCGTATCATTTGCAGGCTTTTTTTAAAGCGTTTTTAGAAGGGTAATGCAAGCGTTTTACAGGTCTAGGCATTTTTGTTTAGCCAGTTTAAAACACTAGGGGGAGAATAGGGAGAGAAAATTAAGGGTGGAGAGATGCTATTTGAGCGTTTTTTACAGGCCTTTTTCTGCTCAAGTCGGGTGTTTCTATTAAAGTCTATGGGGCCAAAAATGCTTGTAATCTGCCAAAAAAGCCTATGTACTTTTTTTGAGCTCCAGGCGAAAAAAATGCTCATACATGAACAGATGCCATTTGAAACTAATGGGATTTTGCTTGTTGGGTGTTTTTGAACTTTTCAGATGAGTGTTTTCAGCTCGTAAAACGCTCAGGTGTGACTGCAGCATTAAGGAACTTGGTAGGTAGGTTTTCCAAACCTCTAGTAGGACTAACCACAATTCTTCTGTCTCAGTTGCTTATGTCTCCCCATGTAATGCCGGACTGACGCAGTGTTTTTCATCAGGGCTCCTTTGGGGGCCATACCATCTCTTCCACGTTCCTAGTTTTCTGCTGAAGATTGTTCCCATATGACACTGGATTTATGTTTGCAGTTCATTGTTCAGCAGCAAAATTTGGGATCAATCGGACACCTACTACACCGTCTTATGTTTGATATAATGATTATATTTTACCTACATGTTATCTTCATCTTAAGCACCCATTTGGTATAATTGTTTGTTTGTGCACTGCAAAATGCCTTACCACTTCAGCTCCAGAAGGTGTACCCCCCCTCCCCCCCATTTTTTGTGTGAACGGCACTGTGTACTTTAACTGACAATTGCGCATACACAAATAATACAATTTAACCACTTAAGGACCGCCTACTGTACATTTACGTCGGCAGAATGGCACGGCTGGGCACATCAACGTATATATACGTTGATTTTAGTACCCAGCCGTGGGTTACAACTGTAGGGGGGTGTGACGTCATCGATCGCGTCCCCCTATTACAGGGATGACGCGATCGATGCTGCGGCCACAGAGAAGCACGGGGAAGCCGTGTTTACACACGGCTCTCCCCGTTCTTCAGCTCCAGGGACGGATCGCCGCACTGCAGCGGCGATCGGGTCCGCGAATCCCGCGGTCCCGGAGCTTCGGACCGGGTCACGGGAACGACACTGGTAGGGAAGGGGTTAACATTAGGGGGCGATCAAAAGGTTCTCCTAGGGCAGTGATGGTGAACCTTGGCACCCCAGATGTTTTGGAACATTTCCCATGATGCTTATGCAGTTTAGTTGAGTATCATGGGAAATGTAGTTCCAAAACATCTGGGGTGTCAAGGTTCGCCATCACTGTCCTTGGGAGTGCTTGCTAACTATGTGGAGGATGCTTGTACTGTGGGAAGGCAAAGATCCATATTCCTGCTTAGCAGAAAAACAGGATCTGTGCCTCCCTTTCTCGCAAACAGTGATCTGCCTTGTTTACATCACTTTTCTGCCTGTCTCCCGAACAATTGGCTGGTCCCGCTGAATGGCTTCCGCTGTGTTCAGTCACATACAGGTACGTGATTCTGCCCAGAGCAGTTCCACAGTGGTCTGTTCCCCTCTACATTGTAGTGTCCCTTTGACGTTGCAGTGTCCTTCACATTAGTGCCTCTTTGAATCACAGTGCTCCTTTGTCGCAGCACCCTTTCAGTGCAAGCCTTCCCTGCACTACCTTTTGCCGGGCTGAGGCACTTATCAGCCTGTAATGTGCTCTCCTGAGTCTCCCACCTTGCTTCCACTGTGTCTTCCTCACAGCAGGACTTGGGCCATGTTTTGATGGTCTGTTGTGGTAATCCATACTCTTCCTTTAAAACAGTATTTCATTTTACAATTCGAAGATCATGGTTCTAGCATTGCAATGATTCTCGTTTTTGTTCTTTTTCAGGCTTATGTTGACAAATTTAAATTTCAGAGCATAACTGCTGATGAAGCCTTGGCATTTTATCTAGATTACTTCCCAGAGCTTAAAGCAAAGAATGTTGATAAAATCAAGGGTAAGGTTAAATCAACACTTAATACCAGCAGATCTTCTTTTTTTTTTTTTCCTCTATACCTGTACATTCTTTCATCCTGTGTGTGTTTGTTTTTTTTTTATTTTTTTTGCAAAGCATTCCTTTTCACCAGTCTAGGGGAAAATGTTTAATATATATATATATATATATATATATATATATATATATATATATATATATATATATATATATATATATATATATATATATAGTGTGTGTGTGTATTAAAACGCATATACCCTAGCATCTTCTATTCAAAATGCAGATTCTGTATTCAATTTATTTTGCACATCTGAGTTTTTTGCAGCGCGAGAAGCTCAATCACTGGGCACAGCGTATTGGCACAATGTATGTCTCGTCCTACTGTAACTGAGCATTTCACTGCAGAAGATTTATTTATTTTTCATTGGAAGCTAGATCAGAGTTTTTTGCATCCTCAGGACACTGGTGAGCCTTTGTGCCAGCTGACACACCAATGAAGGCTTCTATAGATGTTGATTTTTTTTTTTTTTTTTTTTTTTCAACCAGCGGGTTAAACGAAATAAATTGGATTCCCCCATCAACACATGTTATTCCAAAGATACCATAGAGATTTTGTGTGTTCTAGTTATGTTTCTTAATTTTTTTTTTTTTTTAGCTCCTCCCACTGGGATAGGAAACGTATTGCCCAATCAGTAATAAAATACAGTCCTATTTTAGTTTTTCCTTTTGTCTGTGGTGGCTCCATCTCTAAGGGGTAAATCCTCACTGAAAATTCTATGCTGTTTTGTGGCTATTGGGATCCCTTTTAGTGGAAAAGCAGTAGACCCATTACCTTCTCCTTGGCTGGGTTCCAGGGCCACTGGCTATGCTATGCACCTGCATGGCGACATCAGTGCTTCACAGGTTAGCAGAAAGACTGTAACGCTGCTATATCCTTTTTGTTTTTAGTAGAGGCTACTAAAAAAAAAAAAAAAAAATAGGTAGAAGAATACGTATTGGCCTAAACTAAGGATTGTTTTTTATATATTTTTGGGGGATATTTATTATAGCAAAAAATATATATATTTTTTTTTTGCATTTTTCAAAATTGTCGCTCTTTTTGTTTATAGCGCAAAAAATAAAAACCGCAGAGGTGATAAAATACCACCAAAAGAAAGCTCTATTTGTGGGAAAAAAAAGACGCCACTTTTGTTTGGGAGCCACGTCGCACGACCGCGCAATTGTCTGTTAAAGCGACGCAGTGCCGAATCGCAAAACCTGGCCGGGTCCTTTAGCTGCCTAAAGGTCCAGGTCTTAAGTGGTTAATATTGGAACAGGACACTGTAGACAGTCTTATGGGTCACAACTGGTGGGCGTTGGAATATTGAGCCTATGTACTTGTGGTCATTGGGTTCTTTTTGTTGGTTTATTTTGCCCAGACAAGGACAAAGGTGCTGCTCCTAAAAAGTAATGCCCAGGCTATGCTGTAAAATTTAAGATCAAATTATTCTAAGCCACTGTGTCATTCTTGCATCCAGGGCCGAAACAACTAATCGATTATGAAATCGATTACTATTTTCTAGGGCTGGAGAAATTAAAGATTAATTCCTCGATTTAATCTTTAATTTTTTTGATGGATCAAAATTCTGGACGTCACCGAACAGCCTGGACAGTGAGACTTACCCTGCTGGGTTCAAGCAAACTGCACCCATTGGATTGAGGTACCTTTGCATCTGTTGAGCAGGAGGATGCATCAGGCTCCATCAGGGAAAGGGGGCAAAAATAACCATCATTTTCCTGTCCTAAGCAGTTTTGTGCAGACAATTCTTTGTGTATCGGCAACATCTGTTCCGTGCGAAAGACTGTTCAGGGTATATTGTCAATAAAATGCGATCATGTCTGGCTAAAGTGATGCCTACTTGCCTGCTATAAAGTGACTGACCGTCAATATACAAGATACGTTTTATAATTAAAGTTAAACTAACTTTCTACGTTTTTTTTTTTTTTCTTAAAGTTTAATAAGAAAAAATGACTTGCGTCAGTGCTACAGTTTGAATTTAAAACGTATTTGTGTGAACTGTAAAGTTAAGTCATGGATTGTGGAAACTAACTAGTGTCGGGTGATTGTATATAGTCTATACCACATTTACCACTGACTAATGCAGAGATGCAATGCAAGGAGATCAGCTAAAAGTAGTTGGATCTGTATGTGCGTTATAATTAATTGAATTGAGTCGAATAATCGATAAAAAAAAAAAAAATTGATCGAACACGAAAATTTTAATCAGTAACAGCCCTACTATTTTCATAATCGATTAATCGCTCAGTAACATAATGGGGTTTAAAAAAAAAAAAAAACAGCCCTTTATAGTACAAAAAGAGCAAATCGCTACTGTAAATATTACTTTCACTGTCCCATAGTACAAAATTAACCCCTTACAGTAGCGATTATTTCTACCACATATGTTACTAAACGTCTCAGGCCTAGGTCACATTTCTGTTTTTTTTTTTGGTGCTTTTTGCTAGGGCTGTGGAAATTAAAGATTAATTCATCGATTAACCTTTAATTTTTTTAATCGATCAAAATTCTTTTGCTTGGTACTAGTGGTGCAACGGATCGTAAATGATCCGTGATCCGAATGGGTCACCAGTGGGGGAGATGTCTGTGGATATTAGTGGGGGAGATGTGGACCATATTACAGAGGGGGAGATGTGGACCATATTACAGAGGGGGAGATGTGGACCATATTACAGAGGGGGCTATATATAGTGGTGATACGAAAAATGTCGGTTATAATTGAAAATTAGTCGAACACGAAAATTTTAATCAGTAACAGCCCTAGTTTTTGCAGAAACGCACTACAGTTCATTTACATAGTTTCCTATGGCACACATTCTCATCCATTACTTTTTTTTTTTTTTTTTATGCAAAACTGTTATTTCGTTTTTTTTTTTTTTTTTTGTTCAATTGAGAAGCTGCAGAACAAAATGTAATTCTTTTTGCAGCAATTTGTGTTTTTTTATTCTGATTGAACAAATTGGCCTAAAAATATGTAAAAATGCGAATCGCCGCAAAATCTTTTTTTTTGTTATTAACCGATTAGTTGGCCAATTATTGTTTCGATTAATCGATTATGAACATAATCGTTAGTTGCAGCCCTACTTGCATTGGATGTAATCTTAAGGAAAATCGCTGTAGTATGCACTAGGTTTCTTTCCTCAGTCAAAGAAGAATTGTGATCCAGTTTTCATATTTTCCGATCTGTTGTCTAATATGTAGGGCACAACTAACCTTTCAATCTGCCGTCTGGTTTGGGAGAGAAGGGAAATTGGGTCAGTTATGATGACCAGGATGATTCTGCCAGAACTTCCAAGTTGTTCTTTGGAAAAGGTAGATTAACTGCTATTTACAGGACATTGGATGTTCAGGAGGAAAAAGTCCAATTGTCAAGACGTGATCAGATGTTTCGGGGGCTGCAAATTTAAAAGGTTTTGACGAATTCCATCCTTGGAGTGGTCTGATCCCGAAAAGAAACCTTTATCCTATAACAATCTGAAAAGGAGATTTACGTTTGAAGACCCTAGCCTACTCTGGAATAAATGTACATGCTGGATGCCCCTTTTTATCTAAATTTTCAAAGAAAATTGATCTTGCTTTTGAATACATGGGACAGCTAAGATCTTCTATGGATAGAAGAAGGAATGGTTTGCCTAAATGTCCCTGGGAGTCCAATATGGCAATTCTGAAGCCAGTGTTGGCTACTAACTGTTTTGCCAGAAACTTTGCATTTTAGATGCGCAATTACTGGCTCACTTGTTGGCAGGCACCCCTAGAGAGCAACTGCTAGATTCTCTCCCTATGCTATTTAAAGCGGTAAATGTTATTACAGATGCTTCTGCAGAATCAGAAAAGTGTTCAGCTTCTGCCTTGCGATGGTGGATGCGACCTTGTCTATACATAAGATCACAAATATCAATATAGGTTGTCCTTGGAAGTATGACAGTTTAGTCCCCCGTGGACTTCTACTTAAGGTTTTAGGTAACTGGTGTTCTCCTATTGCTGTTGGGATGGTGTGCATTGGACAGGGTGACATAATGGCCATTTTTAGGCTGTATTTTTTTTTTCTATTATCCTAAATACTACTTTGCACAGCTTCGGTGCTGTCACGTGACCTCCCTCCGCTCTTTCCCTAATCTGAGAGCCTTGTAATGGCACAGCAGCACTGTGCAAGAAGGTATTTGGGATTATAATTTTAGAAAAACTGGCGCACCCTAATTTATATCTTCACACAACAGAGGGGATTATTTATTTGAAAATCTTGCTTTACAGCGGCAGGAGGAGAGGGGGGAGGAGATTGGCTTTCACACAGGCTAGGAAATGACAACAGGCATTAAAGTAGGGGGAGACACTCTGATCATACAAGGGGAAGACGGAGGCATGTAAACACTGACGACTGTATCATGGATCAGCAGCCATGATTACCGTGGTCAGTAAACTTGGGGGGACATAGGAACAGGCAGGATCAACCACGTATTTTACAACATAGAATGGGACAGATGACGCTGCAGAATCACTGTGGTATTTATCATGCTTTAAAAGAACAGACTTTTTCTTTTAAGACTCAGTCAGGTAAGCATTTCTCCAAACTGTGGCTTTGTAGCATGCTATTTTTTGCTCTTCAGCCCTGGAATTGGAAGCTGGCCTAGATTGGTGAGACCATAAAAAAGCTTTCCATGAAAAGAAGAAAAATCCCTTCAAGATGGTATTGTATTTTCTTTTTTTTTGAGACCAAAAGAACAAGGAGGCTGAAGGGTCACAAGGAGAAAGGGGGTATCCTTCTTCTTCTTTTTTTAACCCTGCTGATCAGACCACTGAGTTCCAATGATAGGAGGCAGCTGGTCGGAGGAAGATAAAGTGGGTTCCTGCTACAGTGGCAAAAAATCTCTTCCAACAATTTTAATTTTAAAGATAATACGGTTTAAAATTTGACAGCACTCCACCAAAGAGATTCTTGGTAAAAAAATAAAAAAAAATATCCAATCACGAGGAGGCCAGAAGCTTAATTCTCATCCAAGGAGATTTGATACACCAGCATGTTTGTTTTAACCACTTGACCACTGGGCACTTAAACACCCTTAATAACCAGACCAATTTTCAGCTTTCGGTGCTCTCACATTTTGAATGACAATAACTCAGTCATAGAACACTATAACCAAATGAAATTTTTGTCCTTTTTTTCCCACAAATAGAGCTTTCTTTTGGTGGTGTTTCATCACCTCTGCGGTTTTTATTTTTTTTGCTATAAATGAAAAAATAACAAAATTTTGCAAAAAATAATAATTTTTCTTCATTTCTATTATAAAATTTTGCAAAAAAGTAATTTTTCTTCATAAATTTGGCCTAAAATGTATACTGCTACATATCTTTGGTAAAAAAAATAAAAAATGTTGGATATTATTTAGTCTGGGTGAAAGTTATGGGGTCTACAAGCTATGGTACCAAATCCTGAAAATTGATCAATTTCATCACACCTGAAGTACTGACAGCCTCTCTCATTTCTTGAGACCCTAACATGCCAGAAAAGTACAAATACCCCCCAAATGACCCCTTTTTGGAAAGAAGACATTCCAGGTATTTAGAAAGAGGCCTGGTGAGTTTTTTAAAGTTGTAATTTTTTCCCACAATTCTTTGCAAAATCAAGATTTATTTTTTTTTCATCAAATTTTCATATTATTAGGTTATTTTTCACACACAGCATATGCATACCACAAATTACACCCCAAAACACATTCTGCTATTCCTCCCGAGTATGGCGATACCCCATGTGTGAGACTTTTACACAGTGCGGCCACATACAGAGGCCCAACATGCAGGGAGCACCCAGGCCAATTCTGACATTTCTCTCCTACATGTAAAAATCATCATTTATTTGCTAGAAAAATACATAAAACCCCAAAACATGATATAAAGATACCTCACATGTGGTTTGAACACCGTTTTTATATGTGGGCGGGACTTGCGTATGCGTTCGCTTCTGCATGCGAGCTCGCGGGGACAGGGGCTGCTGTATGCCCAGGGTATTGCCCAGGGTATTGCCCAGGGTATTGCCCAGGGTATTGCCCAGGGTATTGCCCAGGTGAGTATTGCAGAGTATATGCAGCAGGGATGGCTGAGCAGGGAGGGAGGGATGGATGGATCTGTGACTGCATTTGTCACAGATCCAGCCCGCAGCACTGGCGCTGCCATCCGCTCCCTCCCCTCTCCTCTCACACTGTACCGATCGGTACAGAGAGAGGAGGGAGGAACCGGCGTCATCAAATGACGCCGGTCTGTTTACATCTGATCGCGCCGTCATTGGACGGCGCGATCACGTGGTAAACCGCCGCTATCAGCGGCGATTTACCGTGATCCGCCGGGTCCTCTGGACCCGGCGGTCACGGATGTTCCCGTGTGCGCGCCTCAGGAGGCGCGCGGGAGCGCGATTCTGACAGGCCGTTAATTAACGGCCAGTTAGAATACAGCAACCGCCGTAGAGCCGTACTTTCGGCATAGGGCGGTTGCAAAGTGGTTAATCCCTGTTCAGAAACTGGATCTGGCAGACTGTTTTTTAGTCACAAGTTTTTGTGGAAAAGAAATTTCAAGAAAATGTGATTTAATTCTCCATTGCAAACCCTTTCAAGCCTCAAGATACAACAAACGCATCTTTCTATTAAAAGACATCCTACAACAAGATTGCTTCATAGCAAAATTGGATTTGAAGGACGTTCTACATATACGAATCACAAGGAAAGCTCTTAAATGTTTTTATGGCTGAAGGTCATTAGATCACCCATGTTTTATCATTATCTTTTTCCAGAGTACTAGCAAAATCCCTAGCTCTCCTCTGAGCTGTGCTCAATTACTGTTGTCCCTTACCTGGACTTCTTGTTAACAGCCTCTTCCAAAACAAATTCAGATACATATTGGTCAGACTCTACATTGGTTGAAAGAATTGAGATGCTTTGATACATTTTAGAGAAATCAGGTTTTCAGTCTTGGGTATTTACTTTTCTAGGGTATGTAATTTTATTTTCAGGAGCAGAAGAGATTCCTACCAGAGGAAAACATTCTAAATATCTGCAGGTGTATGTCTTTACTTCATTCTAACTGCTTGGTTCTAGTGAAGGACATTATATTGGCATTTGAGCTCCTAACAGCCTCACTTCCTGTGGTCCAATGGATATGTTTCCACAGAATTCCCCTCCAGGGATTCCTCCAAGTTTAGAAAGGGGATCCCATATCCCTAGACAACTATGTCTATTCTGAGGGTGAAGCAAGCATTCTGGTGGTGGTGGAATCTCTTAAGACCCGTACACACGGCCGAGAATTCCGTCAGGGAAAAGGGAAAAAAATGCTGGTTTTCCTGACGGGATTCCTGGCAAGCTTTTCTTGCAAAGCCGTGCATACAGACTGCCATTCAAAAGAACCACCATTCTTTTGAATGGCAAGAACGTGGTGACGACGACTACGATGAGCCCATGCTCGTCAACATCGATGCCATCATCGTGCTACACCCCGCGCTATGCCTTGTATGCTACCACGCATGTTTCAAAGGCATATCAAGCATGCGTGGGTTTACCCTCGGGCAGGTAAGCATACAAACGAGTTTTCTCAGCAGGAAACACTCGGGGTTCTCTATTTTCCTGTTGGGATTGCCAGCCAAATGCTCTCCTGGCAGTTTTCTTGCCGGGAAAACCGGTCGTGTGTACAAGGCTTTAAACCTCAAAAGTGGACTTCTCTGAATGTGGCCCATGCTGCTGAAGTTGACAATTGATATGAAATATTGGGACTGGAGAGTCCCTCTGGCGTCTAGCTTAGCCCAAGAAAGATGGGCTCTGGTTGAATCGAAAGCTTTGTCCAATTGATTCACCCTCTTTCGGTCTCTAATAGTTTGTTCATTGTTCCTCTATACATATTCCAGTGAGGCAAGATTTAATATTGCAGGGACCAGCTATGCATCCTCGACGACATGCCCTATAATTGCCCGCTTGGTTACTGGGGGGAAACCCTGAAGTCACAGGGCCACAAGCCAGTTTCAAGAAACAGATATATTTTTTAGGTTTAGGAATTTAAGAAATTAGGTTTAAGTATTTGGGAATTGACGAATACGATGAGTACAATATATAAAATCAATTACTTACCCTTACTTGATGAAATTAAAAAATGAAATGTATAAAATGTAATGTATAGACCCCTATCATGGATAGGGAGAATTAGTACTGTGAAGATGGTATTGTTACCAAAGATTTTATATATGTTCCAAATGGTACCTATGGCACTGTCACAATCTTATTTTTGCTCACTAACAAGCATTATAACGAGATTTATCTGGCTAAATAAGAAACCAAGAATTTCATTAGCAGTCCTCGAACAAGGGGAAAAAAATGTTGTGACATCAACATTGTGGTGTGAACAGGGCAGAAGAGAAAGTGATGATAGGTTTACCTGTAACGATTTCCAGGAGTCTAACTTATCGTTTTTAAGTGGACTTGCCGTTTCACTTATTCAGGGAGATAGTTGAAGTGATTTGCTTCCAATTGCAATCGACTTAATTGATTACAGCTAGGGGGATTGTTCAGTCTACCACCAGATCTGTTGGCATCTTTAGCTGCTATTTTTTTTTTTTTTTTGCTGACAAATGTATGTATTATTCGAATACTCTTGTAAATGCACATCACTGAAGGTTTTTCTTTTACTTCAGGCCTGGAATTTCACCATTGGCTAGATGACCCTGGTTGGCCTGCCTTTTTGCCAGACCTATCTTCTGGCACTTCGCTCATGAAACCAGCTGATGAGTTGGCTGATCTCTGGTCATCTTCTCCACTGAATATGCAAGCTATTGAAAAAATGGATGTTTCTTCTTGGAAAACCTATCAAATGGTCTACTTTTTGGATCGGGTCCTTGCAAAGTCTCCTCTACCTCCTGGTAAGAAAAAGTGTTGCGTTAAACTAAAACTAAACCCCACAAAATTTGTTTCCCAAAACGGTTGCATTCAACTCATGACGTGTACGATGAGTAAAGTAATGGCACACTTGTGAGTTAAATAACTGTTTCAAATATAACATGCACTTGATGGCAACCCCAATAAATGGTCTGAATTTACAGAATAGTATAATAAAGTAAAAGGCAGTCTGCTGAAGCTTAATTTATTTACATTTCTTATCCTATTTTACAAAGGTAACGTGGAAGAGCTTGGAAAATATTACACAAAAATTTCAGAAGCCACCAATGCTGAACTCCGTCTTCGCTGGGCTCAAATTGTGCTGAAAAATGATTACCAGGATAATTTTTCTAAAGTCCGTGATTTCTTGTACTCCCAGGTATGCAAGTGGAAAATGTAGCCAACATATAGTAGGAGGAATTAAAAACTGAAGTAATTAGCATTTTAATCCTAGAGCCATTTTTACTGGCTATACTTTTCAGACCTGATGGAACCTAGCAAGTGAGTCACCCCCTTCTATTTTGTAGCAAGACTGCTCTCCTGCTATTAGATTATATTGTACACACTAGCACAAGGGTCCTTTTTAAAAATGCACACAAGACCTTTTTTTATATTTGAGGGACTGGTAGGTATAGTATGGATGTCAAGGGGGAAAACCATGCAAAAAGGAGGTTCCTTGCCAGTGGTGCATTGGAGATGCATTGGCAAACTTTTTTGACAAGTCCTTTTACAAAAACAGCCCACAATGAGTAACACTTGCCTGAAGGAAAGAATCCTACCAACATGCTCTGCTCCTTTTAGCTCACTTTTTTCACTGAATTGCCTCTCCTGGTCTCTGCCTCTAAAAGTAAATAAAAGGGGTGGAGTCAGCACTATCCCTGCCACTTTGGCTTGAGATTCCTGGTCACTAAATAAATAAGACTGGGTAATGGCACTGGTTGCCAAAGTACAGGATGGGTTCTGGCACTCTCCACCACTTAACCATTGACAGGTAGGAAAGGGAGCTGATACAAAAACAGTGTGTGTATAGATAGAATCTCTGCTGGCAGGTGGGATTGAATGGGAAGGGAACATCACTGTAACGGCTATCATTTCAATTGCTGTGTGTTGCCTGAACTCACTATTGCATACAGCCCCGCCTCCTGGTCCCAGGACTTTGATAGACAGATCACCCATCCAATTTTGGGACAGGAACACGCAGCAATTGAAAGCTGTTTCAGTGATGTTCCCGGTGCTCTGATTATTCGGCCGGCAATCCTCTTCCTCACCTCTCTTCCCCTGCACAGGTAGGCTGCATTGGTGGGCAAAGATAAAGTTGTTAAATGTTTTATGCAGAAATAAGTTATAAAAATTATTAAAGTGTAATTTCATGAGATAATTTATGAGGGCGTGTTTAGGGGCAGAGTATGAGTTGGGCAGGGCAACTGATGGTTCGTAACCCTTGAGACCTGGCTAGTAGCTCAGGCCTTGAATTTTTGAGGTGCGTGGGTATGTATTTTCTAAGCAATGTTTAAGAGATGGAGGGTATGTGTGTAATATATACAGCGGGTAAAATAAGTATTAAATGCGTCGCCATGTTTAAATATATTTCTAAAGGTACTATTGACATGAAATATTCATCACATGTTGGTAACAACCCATGCAATCCATACATACAAAGAAACCAACACATTTGGCAGTTAAAGCGGCGGTTCTGCGGGATAAACTTTTTTTTTTTTCTAACATTCGGGCGCCGTTTGTACATCTAATGTTACACTCACCTGTCCCGTTCTTGCAGCCACATTTGTCCCGACTTGAATCAAAATTATATTTTAGATAACCCAGCGATGGACGTTTGCATCTTTAGTGTGGGCACTCCTGAAGCCCACCTGTGTCTACATCCGGGAATGCGGTGAATGCTGTCCCAGCATTCACCGCTCTATCCCGCGCATGGCAGGTGTTGACGGCGAGCCGCGCCGTCAACACTTGAGTTGCCATCGCAACGGCCGGCGTCATAATGACCCGCCCTGTTGTGAAGCGATAGCTCCTAATCTCGCGGCGAAATCTCGCGGGATTTGAGCAGAGAGCGTCTCCTGGGGACTTCAGGACTGAGTCCCAGGAGACATAGCGCCGTCGGGGGAAAAATTATAGGCACGCCCATTCCCCCGCGGTGGACTCTGATTGACAGGGCGGAATGCAAAGAAAAAAACGGGTAAGCCTTTAGCAAAAAAACAAAAACAACGGATTTGTTATTGTGAATGCAACGCTGTTATATTAACAGTAAGTGATAAATTAGGGTGAACCTCCGCTTTAAGTTATGTGTAATAAAACAAAACGACACAGGGAAAAAGTAAATTACACGCTAACTGAAATTTATTTAATACTTCGTGTAACATCCCCTTTTGATAATGATTTTGTCAACGCCTCCTGTATGGAGAAACTAGTCACATTGCTTGGGTGTGATATTTTTTTTTTTTTTTTTGCCCATTCTTCCACACGTTCTTCAAATCTTGAAGGTTCCGTGGGCTTCTCCTATGAACTCTGATCTTTGGCTCTTTCCATAGAATTTCAATTGGATTTAAGTCAGGTGATTGGCTGGGCCATTCTAGCTGCTTTATTTTCTTTCTTTAAACCCCCATTGAGTTTCCTTGACTTGATGTTTAGGGTAATTTCTTGCCAAAATGTCCATCCTCCTTTCATCTTCATCATCCTGGTAGATGACAGCAGATTTTTTATCAAGAATGTCTTGGTACATTTTTCCATTCATCCTTCAATGATATGAAGTTTGTCAGTACTGTATGCTGAAAAACCGCCCCACACAATGATGTTCCCATCTCCAAACCTCACTGCTGGTATGGTGTTTTTGGGATAATGTGCAGTGCAATTTGATCTCCAAACAGTTTTTTGTATTATCGCATCCAAAGAGTTCAATTTTGGTCTCATCTGACCAGACTATATATTCCCAGTATTTCACAGGCTTGTCTAAATGTTTTGCAACAAGCTTCAACATGGCGGATTAGTGCATTACTTATTGTTTTCTTTGAAAAATGTTTACCTGCTAATTCCAAGTCTTTCTGATGCTTTCCACAAGTGGTCCTTGGCTCTTGAACAACGCTTCCTATTCTTTTCACTCCTCTGTCAGAAATCTTGTGAAGATCACCTGGTAGTGGCCAGTGTATGGTAAAATGATGTGCTTTTCATTTCTGGGTTATGGCCCCAACAGTGCTCACTGGAACTTTTAGAAGTTCTGAAATCCTTCTGTAATCAATGCAATCGGTATGTTTTGCAAAAATAAGGATGCAAACGTTTTGAGAGCTCTTTGCTTTTACCAATCGTGAGATATTTCTTGCGTGACACCAGTAATGTGTTCAATACTTTTCCTTGTGCCATTGCATTTTTTATTAAACATAAACGTCTAAACTTTGTTTTTGGTTTCTTAGTTTGTATGGATTGTTACTGACGTAGTGAAAATTATATTTACCTAAAACAATGGTGACGTGTTAAATACTTATTATATTCGCTGTATAAAGTGTACAAGCAAAAAGTCCAGTATTCTAAAGAATAAATGAAGAGCCCAAATTTTCGGTCCGAATTTGTGTTCCTACTCAGAGTATTACATTCAAGCAGCTTGCATGTTCACAGAAAAGTCGGCAATGGAAACCACTTTATTTTTTCCGGCCTCATCGGGTTGGTTACATCACAATTTCTACCACCTAGTTTGAGACTGATTATTATTAGTATACTATCTATCGTGTTATTTCAAGTGTCCTGTTAACCACTTCCCGACCGCCCACCGCAGGTATACGTCGGCACTTTGAAGATGGATATCTCGGTAACGGCAGCAGCTGCTGCCACAACCGAGATATCCATCTCTTCTGTGGGCGGTCGGGTAAACGATAATGGCGGTCTCCGCGGCTGAATCGCCGCGAGATCGGCGTTATCGGTGGCGGACGAGCGCCCCCCCCCCCCCCTCCCGCTGCGCTCCCGCGCTCTCCGCCGCTTACCGGAGCCGTCGGTAGCGGCGGAGGCGATCGGGTGCGCTTGTCTGTTCAGCGGGGATGCGAGTGAGGGAAAAAATTTCCCTCGTCCATCCCCGTAGCTCTGCTGGGCGGAAGTGACGTCAAACGTCAGTTCCAAACAGCGTCTTAAAGAGACATTTTTTTTTTTTAAATGTCATTTGAAAAATGACATTTAAAATTTTTGGTATTTTTTTTGCATTTTAGCCTAAATATGAGATCTGAGGTCTTTTTGACCCCAGATCTCATATTTAAGAGGACCTGTCATGCTGTTTACATTCCTTGTAATAGGAATAAAAGTGATATTTTTTTTATTTTAGTGTTAAAAATTGGTAAAATAAATACAAATAAATCCGAAAACAAAAAAAAAAAAAATTTAAATCGCCCCTTCACGACGAGCTCGCGCGCAGAAGCGAACGCATACGCAAGTAGCGCCCGCATATGAAAACAGTGTTCAAACCACACAAGTGAGGTATCGCCGCGATCGTTAGAGCGAGAGCAATAATTCTAGCCCTCCTTTATATCTCAAAAAATGCAAACTGTAGAATTTTTTAAACATCACCTATCGAGATTTTTAAGGGTAAAAGTTTGACGCCATGCCACGAGCGGGCGCAATTTTTAAGCGTGACATGTTGGGTATCATTTTACTCGGCGTAACATTATCTTTCACAATATGTAAAAAAATTGGGCCAAATTTATTGTCTTATTTTTTTATTTAAAAAAGTGAATTTTTTCCAAAAAAAGTGCGCTTGTAAGACCGCTGCGCAAATACGGTGTAACAAAAAGTATTGCAATGACAGCCATTTTATTCTCTAGGGTGTTAGAAAAAAAAAATATATAATGTTTGGGGGTTTTAAGTAATTTTATAGCAAAAAAAAATGTTTTAGTCTCGTAAACACCGAATCTCAAAAACAGGCCCGGGGCTAAAGTGGTTAAACAACCAATAAACATGAACATATTTTCTTATTGTGCTTCCAGGGAAAACAGAAGTACACATTGCCATTATACCGTGCTATGAAAGCTGGATCAGAGGCCGCTCGTGCTCTAGCTACAGAAACTTTCCAACAGACATCTCCGCAGCTTCATCACAATGTCCACAGTTATGTGAAAAGAATCCTGGGAGTGTGAAAAACATTACATAAGATGAAGACACCAGAAACGCACAGAAATTTTTTACTGCACGCAATATCCATCTCCTGGCATACAGAAATTGTTTTTTTATAGCTTGGCAAATAAATTTAAAATTGTTTAACCAATAATGTGCTGGTAGCATTTAAAAAAATATAAAGATGTAAAACATTTTTATATGGTAAATGGCCAGCTAGAACATTCACATTTAGACTTTGCATAACTTCGACTGCTAAGTGGAATACTAGGAATGCTTCCATTAGCTTTGTAAGGAAATTGGTATTCCATGATTAAACTGACCCAGCAGTAATTTGATTCAGGTCCTGCATTTAAAATGTAATTCCACACATACATTTTACACTTTGTTTTTTGTTTTATTATTACAAAAAGAGGGCTTTTTAATATTACCCCTACAATATGTCCATGATATGATTCGTCAGACTAGAACTCATCACCATTACCATGTCAATAGCTTACATTTGTATAGTTGGGAACAGAACAGCTGCAATAATATCATATTGTATCATTTGCTTTATATGAATAAAAGGGAAAAAGGTTGGCTACACAATAAAAGTTTGTATTACTGGCACGCATTTTAGATTTGAACAAGCACATTATCCATAATAAAATAATATGTTAAGAGCTAAGGTAGTGGCGTAAAACGTAAACCTTTCATCAGATGTGTAGGGGACTGCTCATCTACAAATGCAAGACACCTGACTGTTATGGTGAACCACTGGCTTTAAAACTTTGCTTCAGTAACTGGAACCAGGATACAGAACAGGCAAGTCGTGTTCTTATTTTGCGTACCTAATATGCTGTATTACAATAGGGTCATTTTGACAGTCGGGCAGCTAACCTTTTCACAAGGAGGGATGGACAATGGCTGACTCGATGTCGCTCTTCTGATGGGTTTATTTTAAGCCCTCATCTTCCTGGGATCCTTCAATTTATTTACTTTTAAATACCATCAACAATGTATTCCCAATTTATCAAATGTATTTTATGACTACTGCTATTTTGTATCTTTAATTTCTATGATTCTCTTTTTGAGATGATCACTGTGCACTATAGGGGTAGTTTTTCCAATTTTGTATATTTTGAACAAATTGCATTAAAGCTTTAGATGTGGGTTTTGTTTTTGTAATAGTTTTAAAGTGTGTGTGTGTGTGTGTGTGTGTGTGTGTGTGTGTGTGTTAGATAGAGATGATAATAAACCTGTTATAATCATCTGTAGGGCCGAAACAACTAATCAATTTATCGACAATCGATTACAAATTTCATAATCGATTAATCGGCTAGTAACATAATGGGGTTATAGTACAAAAAAGCAAATTGCTACTGTAAATTACTTTCACTGTCCCACTGTAAAAAAATTAACCCCTTACTGTAGCGATTATTTGCTCTTTGTACTTTTTTTTTTTTTAACCCCATTATGTTACTAAGCATCTCAGGCCTGGGTCACACCTCTGTTTTGGTGCCTTTTGCAGAAACACAATACAGTTCATTTACATGTTTTCCTATGGGACACGTTCACATCCATTTTTTTTTTTTTTTCAGCTGCTGCGTATTTGGAAAGGGCAAGGATGTTTTTAACGCGAAACGGTGCCATATTTTTTTTGGTTCAATATACTTCAATGGAGAAGCTGCAGAAAAGCATGTAATGTGTTTTTGCAGCAATTTGTGTTTTGTAATCCTGCCCAATAACAAATTGGGCCCAAAAAATGTAATTCCAATTATTATTATTATTATTTTTTTTTTTAAAGGCTATTATCGATTTAATCAAACAATAGGCCAACTAATCGATTTATGAAAATAATCGTTAGTTGCAGCCCTAATCACCTGCTCTTTGAAATTGTGTTGCACAGAGCGAGCTGGGGTCATAGTCCATGCTCACTCTCATGTTAAAAAAAAGTTTTGGCTTTAACACCACTTTAACTTTTCCATTGTATTCAATATTTGGTGTAATTAACACAAACAACCCAATCAATCCAGTTTGCATCTGTTGATATTCTGTTAGGGGATTCTTCAGCCCTGTGTAACATGTCTGTTTGGCACTCTCCTGGTGTGAAAATGTAATCTTGCTTACTCCTTTTGAGAATTATTTGATACATCCTGCAGAAAGTAGATAACACATTTTGTCAAAATTGGGTCTCCCTGATAAATGTGACATACAGAATAATAGTGAGAATATTGCCAGGAAGATTAGAAAGTAACTAATGGGGTGTTTTGGAAAAAAATTGTAAACCATAGAGCAGATATTTATTTTTCATCTCTGAAGCAGGAAGTGAGGGAAAATCTTCCAAAAGAGTATAAAAAACAAAGCTTTAAAACCCTCTAGTCTTAAACAGGACTGGTTTTTGGATGAAGTTCCACTTTACATCTGAAAGAAGTGTTGGAAATGTTTTTTATTGTAACAGACCTCTACAATATCTCCCATATGTAGATGATGCCTGTATGGCAGTCAGACATTTCTTCAGTCATCCAAAAAATAAATCTACATTTTGCATGTATGTTACAGAACCATGCTTTAGGCAGTTTTGTCTAAACTGCACGATGGCTAACGTTTTCTTTACAAAGTGGGTGTTTTTTTTATTTTTTATTTATATCTCCAAAATTGAGGTGCAACAATGCCAAAGGGGTTGCAGAAAGTTTCCCAAATGCAATAAAGAGTAGTAGATGTCAGTCAGGATTATTATGTCAAGATGCAATAAAGTAATGGCTAAGTACAACTAAATGTTTAGCTTTTTATAAAAAAAAGAGCATTGGCAGCCATTGCATTGCTCTTAGGTTTATACAGTATATTCATATTAAAATGGATGTTGCACCATTTAATGGACAATTAATTTGAGGAGCATTAAATGAATACTTGTGAAAGGATGGAACTTGAAGTCAAAGAGAAGTAGTTGTATGATTATGTTTGGGTACTTTGACCACTGAATATAAAGAATCTTGAAATGGAAAGCTATGAATTTAAGATCTAGTCTTCTACAGTACAACCATTAAAGAGATGTTTTTTTTTTTTATGAACTGTATTTTGGTATCAAATCAATGAAGCCAGTTGTGATCTACAGCTCAGAACCATGTTAAACACAAGCAGCTAAGAAAATATTTGTAGTATGAGAATGGAAAGTGTTGAGTAAAATCTTTGAAGCAGTATGTAAGAATAGATTATATAGAGAATATAAATGAAAAAATTGCAAACTGGTGGAAGCAGACTTTAATCTACTGTTATGGATAAAGTATGTAGAGAGAATGGAAAAGGGGAGACGTGTTAAAGTAGAACTCTGGGATGACAGATACAGCAGCCACGTGGGGATGTTACTTTTAGTAAAACTCTTGAAAATGGATAGTGTCATTTCTTACACAGCTGTTTCTTCAGTTCCCAGAAAGCATCTATAGATCCTAAAAAAAAAAAAATCACGGAGTTCAGTTTTAAGAAATGTTATCAAGGAAATAAAGAGAAAGAACTATTGGCATATTCCGGAATAGATATACAGATGAGGCTGAATAACAATAATTTGTAATATCTGGCAATTGGAGGGTAGTTAAAGAAGGCAAGAGACAAAGATTAATGGGCATGCATCCTGTAGGGAGGGAGGGAGATGGAATTTATTGGCCGAAGTATGGTTTATAGTAGAACAAAGGAAGAAAATAATAACAGTTTGAAAACCTAAGATGCTCTGCAAAAAAAAAAAAAAATAGACGCAGATGTGATCCAAGGCCAAATCTCATATTTTATAAGTACCACCATACATTCAGATGCCTTTTTTTTACTAGTATCTTTTGGTTATGAAATTGCCTTAAAGCAATTTCATAACCAAAAGATTATGAAAGTTCCCCTCATAATTCATAATGCAGTTACTGTATTTATCGGCGTATACATGCACTTTTTTCCCCTGCAAACCGTGGGTGCACGATATACGCCGATCCACACATCCCGCGCTGTGTACACTCGGCCAGGCTCGGCTCCCCTCGTGGTCATGCCCTGTGCTGCCTCCTAGCCTTTATGCGAGAGGAGCAGAGTGTACTGCGCTCGGTATATGTCGGCGGCGTTTGGCTCAGAGACAGCACAGGAGAAGCGGGGAGGACACCACGAAGGCCGCAGACGAATACTGGACAAGTCCGCCTATGGAGGCCGGGCAACTGTAAGTAACTGTAAACTATCAGTATTTCTTTTTATTTTCCTTTAGGATTCCCTTCTAGGTTTGGGGTGCGTGCTATAGGGCGATAAATACAGTAGTTTTCTTTTCCCCTTTCTTGGCTATGCCATACCTAAGCAAGTATGTCACCTCAGCCTGCCCTGCAGCCTCCTGGGATAGACATCCTGAAGGCTACAGGACATTGGGAAGTGACATCCAGATCCCAAAGCCAAGATGGTAACGTGGAAGCCCTGATAAGAGTTGGCTGCATGGAAGATAGTGTTGAACTTCTTGGGCTGGTATTTGTTTCTTAAAATTCAGCAGCTCGGGTATTTAATTTTCACATTCCATGGCAAATTTCCTCTTTTAGCCACGCCCAATACTGGACTCTTTTACCCCTTCCCGTCCCATGCAATTTTCAGCACTAAAACTAAAATATTTGCGCTAGGTGACAAAATAATAATGAAAATAAACTGCAGCAGCTGGCCACAGAGTGCTAGAACCCCAAATTCTAAATATAGAGTGCTTACAGAGATGTTTCCCCTGCAGATTTTGTAAGTTTTCCCACTTACAAAAAATGATAGACCCTTCATTTCTTTATATGTGTATAAAAGGCACCTGCCCACAGAATCTCTTGCTTCCCATCAAACCTCACGATCATGTGCAAGACCAAGGAGCTGTCAAAGGATGTCAGGGACAAGATTGTAGACCTGCACAGGGCTCCAATAGGCTCCAAGACCATTAGTAAGAAGGTAATGGTGAGAAGGAAACGACTGTTGGAGCGATTATTCGCAAATGGAAGATATGCAAAATAACCATCACTTGCCCTCACTCTGGAGTGCCATGAGAGATTTTGCCTCATAGGGTAAAGATGATCATAAGAAAAGTTAGAGATCTGCCCAGAACTGCATTGGAGGAGCTTGTGAATGATCTCAAGGCAGTTGGGACCACAGTCACCAAACAAACCATTGGTAAAACAATACGCCACCATGGATTGAAATCCTGCAGCACCTGCAAAATCCCCCTCCTCAAGCAGGCACATCTAAGGTTTGCCAATGAACATCTAAATGATTCAGAGAAAGATTAGGATAAAGTGCTGTGGTCAGATGAGACCAAAGTGTAGCTCTTTGGCATTAGCTCAACTCGCCGTGTCTAAAGAGGAGGTCCAGTTTAAAAAAAAAAAAAGTTACAATTTAGCAGCTACTAACACTATAGCTGCTGACTTTTAATAAGTAAACTTACCTGTCCAGGGTGCCCGCGATGACGGCAGCCGAAGCCGAACAAACGCTCGGATCTGGGTTGCCCCGCTGCCATCCTCGATGAGGGAATTGGGAAATTAAGCATTTTCGGCTTCACCGCCCGAATCCCTCATGTGCATGCGTGAGCGGTGCGGTGCTACGTGAATGGGCGATGTCTCCTGGGACACACATAAGTGTACACTTATGGCTGTCCCAGAAGACACTGCTCCCCCATTTCCTAGGAGGAGAAGAAAGAAGACGGACCGCCGATCAGGAAGTGGCAGAATAGGACGATCTGCCTAGCAACAAGCACTTCAGGTATGTATAAAAAAAAACAAAAAAACTTTTTGCAGCATTTTTGATTTTTTTTTTTCAGGGTGGAGCTCCGCTTTAAAGGAAAAAAATGCTGACTATGACCCTAAGAACACCATCCCTATGGTCAAGCATGGAAGTGGAAACATTTTGCTTTGGGGCTGTTTCTCTGCAAAAGGTACGGGCCAACTTTGCTGCATTGAGGGGCCAATGGATGAGACCATGTATTATAAAACCTTGGATGAGAACAGTCTTTCCTCATCCAGAACAATGAAGATGGTCATGGATGGGTCTTCCAGCATAACAATGACCCAAAACATACTGCCAAGGCAACAAAGGTGTGGTTTAAGGTCATGGAGTAGCCTAGCAAGTCTCCAGACCTTAATCCTATAGTCAATTTATGGCGGGAGCTGAAACTTTAAGTTGCCAAGCGACAGCAAAAAAAAACCTTAAGGATTTAGAGAAGATCTGTAAAAATGAGTGAACTAAAATCCCTCCTGAGATGTGTGAAAACCTGGTAACCAACTACAAGAAACGTCTTACCTCTGTGCTTGCGAACAAGATTTTCTCCACCAAGTACTGAGTCATGTTTTGCTTCGGCATCAAATACTTATTTTACTCACTTAACCACTTAAGGACCGCCTCCTGCACATATACGTCGGCAGAATGGCACGGCTGGGCACATACACGTACAGGTACGTCCTGTGCTAGTTCCCAGTCGCGGGCGCGCGATCGCGGCGCTCTCCCACGACCCGATCCGAAGCTCCGGGACTGTGGGACTCGCGGACCTGATTGCCGCTGGAGTCCCCGCGATCGGTCCTCGGAGCTGAAGAACGGGGAGAGCCGTGTGTAAACACGGCTTCCCCCGTTCTTCACTGTGACGGCGTCATCGATCGTGTGATCCCTTTTATAGGGATACACAATCGATGACTTTACACCTACAGCGACACCCCCCTACAGTTGTAAACACATTAGGTCACACATAAGTCCTTCAGCGCCCCCTTGTAGTTAACTCCCAAACTGCAAATGTAATTTTCACAATAAACAATGCATTTTAAATGCATTTTTTGCTGTGAAAATGACAATGGTCCCAAAAATGTGTCAAAATTGTCCGAAGTGTCCGCCATAATATCGCAGTCACGAAAAAAAATCGCTGATCGCTGCCATTAGTAGTAAAAAAAAAAAAAATTTTATAAAAATGCAATAAAACTATCCCATATTTTGTAACCGATAAACGCTTATTGCAATTTTTTTTTACCAAAAATAGGTAGAAGAATACGTATCAAGAGTACATTCAAATAGTGCCCGACTGAAAAAGCACTCCATAATGATGCTTTCATTGATGAATAAAGGAAGAAAAAGGAATATTAATAAGGTAGTGCTAACCTTTTATTTATTTTTTATTCTTCTTGTAATTGGGCGCACAGGAGAACTTGGTTACCCATAATCTTCAAGACATGCAGATTAGCATAAGTAAATCTTTCTATACTTTTACTTTATCTATTTTGCTGTAGGTGTCACTATTGCCCTTGCAGGAAACCGAGCAGCAAAAATTATGCAAGGTTAGATATAACTGGATGAAAGCCGCAACAATTGTGTTAATCATATGGGACAACGTAGATAAGGGAAAACATGTGTTCTTTAACCACTTCATTACCCAGCCATATACAATTGACTGCCTGAGATGGGATCTACCATCCTAAGTGGCCATCAATTGACGGCCTGGGATTTGCGGGTGGATATCTGAATGATGCCTGCAGCCAGAGGCATCATCCAGATATCCTCTTCTTCAGCCGGCGATTCTGCACAATCTAAGAATGATCATAGCGGCGGTTCCGCCGCTTGATCGTTCTTACAGGCCACGGGAGGGGACATCCCCCCCTCCCGCCGCCATCCGGTGCTTCTCCGGGCTCTCCCGTGCCTTCGGGGGCCCGGAGAACGAATCGTCAGTGTTGGCAGGAAGCATAGAGATGACTGGTGACCAGATGGTCACCAGTCATCTCTATGACCGTCGGAGGACCCGGGCGCGATGTGATGACGTCACGCCCGGGTCCCCGTAAGTAAACAAAGCCGCAATTGCGGCTGTAAGCCACTGTTCATGAGATCAGTGAATTTTTTTTTACCGATGTCATGGTTTCCAGCCTGGAGGAGAGATGTGAGGTCTTATTGACCCCGCATCTCTCCTTAAAGAGGACCTGTCACACACATTTCCTATTACAAGGGATGTTTACATTCCTTGTAATAGGAATAAAAGTGGAAAAAAAAAGTGGAAAAATAAATAAAAAATAAGTAAAAAA
The DNA here is from genome assembly GCA_029574335.1 of Rana kukunoris. Taxonomy (NCBI): domain Eukaryota; kingdom Metazoa; phylum Chordata; class Amphibia; order Anura; family Ranidae; genus Rana; species Rana kukunoris. The sequence continues at coordinate 478,590,878 of CM056050.1, read as the reverse complement.
ATAAATAAAAGATAAAAAAAAGAATTAAAATGCCCCTGTCCCCGATAGCTCGCGTGCAGAAGCGAACGTACACGTAAGTCCCACCGACATATGTAAATGCCGTTTAAACCACATAAGTGAGGTATCGCCGCGTGCGTTAGAGTGCCAGCAACGAATCTAGCACTAGATCTCCACTGTAAATCTAAACTGGTAACCTGTAAAAAAAAATAAAGCGTTGCCTATGGAGATTTTTAAGTACCGAAGTTTGGCGCCATTCCATTAATGTGCGCATAATTAAAGCGTGACATGTTGGGTATCTATTTACTCGGTGTAACATAATCTTTCACATAATACAAAAAAATTTGGCTAACTTTACTGTTTTGTTATTTTTCTAATTCATGAAACAATTTTTTTTACAAAAAAAAGGCTTTTGAAAAATGATTGCGTAAATACCGTGCGAGATAAAACGTTGCAATGACCGCCATTTTATTCCCTAGGGTGTCTGCTAAAAAAACATATATAATGTTTGGGGGTACTGTGTAATTTTCTAGCAAAAGAATGATGATTATTACATGTAGGAGAGAAGTGTCAGAATAGGCCCGGTATGGAGGTGGTATAAAAGCCTGGTATTGAAGTGGTTAACATCTTCAAATTATACATTTTAATTACACATGAAATAAGTATTAATTGTACAGAATTATCACATACTGTTGTTTGTGATGAGTCTTAAGATCCTGGTGTTCTGATGTGAAGTTTTTCCTTGTAGTGTTTTATTCATTTATTTAAATTGTATTCATTTATTTATCAAGTTAATTGTTTTTTCACCCTGCGGCTATTTGTAAAATGTACAATATGGTCCACGCACAGAAATATTTGAGATTACTGCTTGAGGCCACAAAACTGTTTTTAAGTAAAGATTTATGTGGCACATTTCGTTATTTCGGGCTGCAAGTTTTTGTTAAAGTGGTTGTAAACCCTTTACAACCACTTTATGCTACAGGTAAGCCTAGAATAAGGCTTACCTGTAGCTACCCAGTATATCTCTTTAAACCTGCATAGTTTATTAGGTGTCCCCTGCATGTGCCCATGTCATCGGCACATGCGCACTGGGACAAACTGAAGCTATGGCACGTATGTGCCGCTGCATTAGTCTGTGTGCCGTTGCAGGGCTCCGTCATCGTGGCTCCCGCCAATCACAGCACTGGAGCCACAATACCCAGAAGTAACTTCAGGACAACATGTTGCCGGCCGGAGGGGGATACGAGGACAGCTGCAGGGGCTTTGATCTAAGGTAAGTAATTTTATAATGAGCTAGTATGCTATGCATACTGGCTCATTATCACCTTTTATCTTGCAGGGTTTATTTTTTTATTTTATTGTTTTAACCAGGGTTTACAACCACCTTAAACCCTTTGACATGTTACTGTATAACCTTGGGTATACATTATAATATGGGTTTTCTTCAAACGTCACTTTCCACTTTGAAAGGTTCCACTTCATGTGCTGTTAAAGGCCATTAAACATGGTTTCCTATGGATGTAGTTCACATCTGTGCATTTTATGGAAAGGGCCAGGGATTTTATTCTTGTTCTTACCATAGACTTCAATTGGATCAAAAGTGGGTAGTGAAAAACGCAAAATGCACCTAAAAAGTGACAGTGCTGAAAGCTGAAAATTGGCTTGGCCACGAAGGGGGTGTAAGTGCCTGATATTGAAGTGATTAAGCTACAATAAAGGACCCACCCCCTACTAATCGTTATTTTAAAAACTGTTTTTGCATTGGCGGTGTCCAGCTAGCCCTGACTTTTTATTTTTTTGTCCAAAAGCTTGCAAATGAGACCTAAATCCCAGAAAAACCCAGAAAAAAATCGTCAATATTTGACTCTGAGACTGCAGTGGGCACTATGTTTGCAGATTTTTTTCAAAGTTTTAAGTGAGTTTCCAGCAAACTGAACTTTGCCAAGTTCTTTCAAACTAGTGATTTAGATATTCATAGCATGCCATTAAAACCAATGCAATAAAATGCACTTGCCCCTACAATTTTAATGAGCATATCATACCACAGAAGAATGGTAATAATAGCAAAACATTTATAACAGCATGACAGACCATTAGTGCAGGATGAATAATATATATCATTAAACATATTCAATCAAAAAGATCTCCTGGTGTCCAACAATCTGCCCCATTTACCAGCTTATCACCTACTGTAGTTGAAGGATAATGTTTTCTTGGTATATTAAAATATATACGGATCAGTCATAACCTTATGATCACTGACAAGATAAGTGAAAAACATTGATTATCTCCTTACAATGGCATCTGAAATTCAGAGGGATATATTAGGCAGCAAGTAAATATATTGTTACTGAATTTGATTTGGTGAAAGCAAAAACAAAAATGGGCATCACAGTTTGTTGTTTATGGGACCGCGTACCTACAGACCTGTCAGGGTGCCCATGCTGACCCATGGCCACAGCCCAAAACTCCTACAATGGGCAGGTGAGCATCAGAACTGGACTACTGAGCAATGGAAAAAAATGTCCTGGTCTGATAAATCATGTTTTGTTTTATTTAATGTGGGTGGCCAGGTGTGTTTATGTCACTTACCTGGGGAAGAGATGGACCTAGGATGCATTATGGGTAGAAGGCAACCTGGCAGGGGCAGGGAGATGCTTTGTGCAATGTTCTGGTGGGAAACCTTGGGTCCTGCCATTCCTGTGCATGTTACTTGACATGTATCACCAACATAAACATGTTTGCTGACCAAGTGCACCCCTTCATGGAAACGGTATTTCCCAATCACAGTAGCCTCTTCAAGCAGGATAATGCGCTCTGCCACACATGAAGAAAGGTTCAATAATGGTTTGAGGAACACAACAGTGTTGACTTGGCCTCCAAATTCTCTAAAGAAAGAAACTGGACAAAATTGCCATCCATGGGAGAGTTCCAAGGCGAAAGCCACTGCTGACCAAAAAGAACACAAAGACTTGTCTCAAATTTGCCAAAAGACATTGTGATTATCCCCAACACTTTGGAAAATATTCTGTGGACTAGTGAGACAAAAGTTGAACCTTTTGAAAGGTGTGCGCCCCGTTACATCTGGCATAAAAGTAACACAGCATTTCATAAAAAGAACATCATACCAACAGTCAAACATGGTGGTGGTAGTGTAGTGGTCTGGGGCTACTTTACAGGTTCAGGACCTTAATGACTTGCCATAATTGACGGAACCATGAATTCTGCGCTCTACCAGAAAATCCTGACGGAGAATATCCGGTCATCAGTTCCTGACCTTAAACTCAAGCACAGTTGGGTTATGCAGCAGGACAATGATCTGATGTGAAAGACTCATTGCCAGTTATCGAAAATGCTTGATTGCAGTTGTTGCTGCCAAGGGTGGCACAACCAGTTATTAGGTTTGAGGGGAAAATACTTTTTTACAGCACTGTATGTATATATTTTGTTTTCTGCCTAGAATTCTGCCTTAAAATGAACCTATATAAAAAAAAATCCATTATTATAATACTTACCTGCATTTTATTTTAAAAGTTAATAGAACCTTGTGTGTTTCTCTACTACCATGCTCTTGGTTTACCATGTGTGTGCACATGACCACTGTTAAGGTGGTTGTATAGTCTATTTTTTTACTTTTACCTACAGGTAAGCCTATAATAAGGCTTACCTGTAGGTAAAAATAATATCTCCTAAATCTTTACGGTTTAGGAGCTATTCCTCTCACAATTAGCCGCTGACTGCAGCGGCGCATGCGCACATGGGGACTCAAAGCCCAGCAGATGTCGGACCCTGCCGGAAAGAAGTAATGCGCGGGAGTGACGACATCGCGGCTTCAGCCACTCACAGCAATGGACCCGCGATACCCAGAAGACACATCCAGGCAACATGTCAGTTACCGAGGCCTTGTTCTAAGGTAAGTATTTCATAATGAGCTACTTATTATGCCTTTTGCCCTACAGGTGAGTAAAAAAAAAACATCATTGCTATACAACCGCTTTAAGGCCTGAGCCACAAGGTCTCTGACAAGGGGTCGTGGGGAACTTAAGAATTTTTTTGGGGCAGTGCCAGGTAGTCAGTGGCATGTTCTTGACAATATCTTGACATGAGTTTCCTAAGAGTCCTGTGACCAGTGCTTTTGCTTTTGGCACACGAACGGCCACAATACTGTTGCAAGAATGGGTAAGCTTTTTAATTGTTCTCTACAAGAGAATCACGCCTACAAATATCAAACCCCAACCTACTTATTTCACTTACAAACATTACTGCACTAGCTAACTATTTATTGATAGTCTCCTTTTTTTTTTCTCTCTGTGTATTCTGAGTGAGCTCATTTATTTATTCAGTCTCCTCGTGTTCTCTTTTGACCTTACCGTATGGGATTGTTATCAATATTCTTTGCAGTGACTTATTCTTTCTTGGCAAAGAATTTTTTGTTGCAAAAAGAGATTGTTAATAATTTAAAATAATTGTCTACTACACAATGTTTGTATCAAACATTCTTTACTTTAAACATTGCCAATGTTATATATGCATAAATCATGCTAAGATTTCACTTTTACAAGTTACTTAATTATTAGATCCTTTATGCTTATAGACTTTAGGGCAATGTATATTGTGAAACCGTAGTTTCTGGTTTAACTGTGTTCCTTTTTTAGTGCCTACTGTTTCTTTTGTTATGATGGCATTGTGTGTTTTTATGTTTGAAAAGTGCTGCAAGGATATGGTGCTGTGCTGCAGTGCCTTACAAGAAGTGGTATCGTTTTACTAACTCCTGACTAATAATTTTGTAGTCCAAAATAAGAAATAGGAGGGCTAAATTAGACTGATTCAAATAACGCAGCAAGTGTACACAGTACAGCTCTGGATTTCAGATACAATCAGCAGTTGTTTTTTTTAACATATCAAACATTTAGAGGGGTGAATTCCTAAGTTAGGTTTACCATTTCTTACCACATGTGTCTTATTAGGTGGGTGGCAGTATTATAGGGGTAGATCAGGTCTGTGGGAGAGAGTAGTTGTTTAGTAGATGTAGGTAGGAGAGCAGCAGGTGCACCATGTAGTGCAGGGATCCTCAAACTACGGCCCTCCAGCTGTTGTGGAACTACACATCCCATGAGGCATTGCAAAACTCTGACATTCACAGACATGACTAAGCATGATGGGAATTGTAGTTCCTGAACAGCTGGAGGGCCGTAGTTTGAGGACCCCTGATGTAGTGGTTGTTTAGTAGATGTAGGTAGAAGAGCAGCAGGTGCACCATATAGTGGTGGTTTCGTGGATGTAGGTTGGAGAGCAGCAGGTGCACCATGTAGTGGTTGTTTCATGGATGTAGGTTGGAGAGCAGGTGCACCGTTTAGTAGATGTAGGCTTTTCTCTTTTAGGAAAAAAATGGAAGGTGGTGAACCCCTAGTGGGACAGCATAAAGTTGAAAACAGGTGAGTTTTGTACGGTTCAACGAGTGCTAACCTTTATTAAGAGAGAAGCATTTGGAATGGAATAATACATTTGGTAATAAACTATACCTTTGGAACAGTGTTTTGCAACAACTGACTGATTTTTTTTGTCCTATGTTATGCGATCAGTGTGCATAGTTGGGAATATTAGCACAACAGCAATTAGTGCAGCGGTAAAGGTGCTGGATCAGACTACCAAGCTAGCATGTAACAGATGATACCTATGAAGTGTGGAAAAAGATACCCAGGTTGGGGTTGAGAGTGAGTGGAGGTTTAATGGGGCACAATACACCAGCCTGGTGGTAGAGTAAATGATTTCTTCAGTATTGGCATCTGGTAATTTGACCCGCCAGAGGCCTGGTGTCCCTTGTTTCTAACCTGTAACCACTAAAGTAAAAGTGAGGCCTCATTCGTTTAAATGTTTTTATTAAAGTTTTTCACAAAGAGCAGAAAAATAACAATATAGATATTTGGGTAATGTATAGTTTAACTTTACACTATCCAAAGGGCTTATTTATCGACACAAAGGGAAAAGGTTTGTATTCTCATTCAAAGTAAGAGAGGCAGAAGGCATATAGCCCCAAGCCCCATGTTAGCTAGAGAGTTTTCCCTCAAAATCACCACTACCAGGCATATCTGAAGCACTTAGTTGTGAACATATGAGGTTATACACAAACATTATTAATACAGTAATGATACAGTGCCTTGAAAAAGTAATCACACCCCTTGAAATTGTCCACATTATGTCATGTTACAACCAAAAACGTAAATGTATTTTATTGGGATTTTATGTGATAGAACACAAAGTGGCACATAATTTTGAAGTGGAAAGAAAATTATGAATTTTTTCAATTTTTTTTTACAAATAAATATTTGAAAAGTGTGGCGTGCATTTGTATTCAGGAGTGCTGAACCACCTTTCGCTGCAATTACAGCTGCAATGTCTCTACCAGCTTTGAACATCTAGTGTGACATTTTCGCCCATTCTTCTTTGCAAAATAGCTCAAGCTCTGTCAGATTGGATGAAGAGCATCTGTGAACAGCAATTTTCAAGACTTGCCACAAATTCTCAATTGGATTTAGGTGTGGACTTTGACTGTGTCATTATAACACATGAATAGGCTTTGATCTAAATCATTCCTTTGCAGTTCTGACTGTATGTTTAGGGTCGTTGTCCTGCTAGAAGGTGAACCTCCGCTCCAGTCTCAAGTTGTCACATTACCTGTTGGTTGCGGATTCAGGGTTCCCAACTAAGTCTGAAGCTGTTCAAAGCGGGAAGCCAGATCCTGTAGGAATCGCATCACTTGAGTCTGATTAGCTTCTTGAGTCTCAATTCTGCGAACTATGCCCTGTAATGGATCGTCTGCGGGGAGTGGTGCGTCGGCCGGGTTCATGGCTGTTCAAGCTGTCAGGTCACCTGTGGCCAGGAGACAAGTGCACCCCGTTGGGGTCAGGGATGCACCACAGGGTAGTGAACCCTATAGCCGACTGCTGCGAACAGAGAGGAAGCGTGGAGTCTAAGACCCAGCTTGGTGTTCACCAGAGCCTCTAGTGGTAAGGATGGCCTTCGCTGCAGGTGGATCCAGGTCGTGGCCCCTGGAGTCCCCTAGGTCACACTCCGTAGGGAGAGAAGGGAAGCAGCACACAAGCGATAGTAATGGTAATCCGAGGTCAGGGCAACAGGCAGACAAGGGTTTACCAAGGGACAGGCCAAAAGTCAGGGAAACAGGCAAACAGGAGTAGTCGGAGACGAGACAAAATCAGTACACAGAAAGGTAAACTTAGCACACGGCAGACAGGAACACCGCTACAAACAAAGTTGAAGGGCACCGGTTAACAGTTAATATAGACTTCCTGGGATGGCCTGGGGTGGGGCCATACAGGAAGGAGAGATGATAAAAAGGCAGCCAGAAGAGAGTCAGGCCTCTAATGAACACATGGAGACAGGTAAGCTGCCAGAATTTATTTCTTATCCATGACAGTACCCTCCCTCTTATGGCCCCTCCCCCTCCCCAGCCTGAGCCCAGGCTTAAAGGGAAATCTCAGATCAAACCTCCTCAACAAACGAGGTGCAAAGACCTCAGATGCACCGATCCAAGATGCCAGCTCAGGACCAAACCCTCTCCAATGCACAAGTTACTGAAGAATGCCTCTGCAGAGACGAGAATCCAGAACATTGACCAGAACTGAAGTAGAGAGAGGATGAGAGGATTTATTGAGGACCAAAGACCTTTTGGGAATAAGCAAGGGCATGAGAGGATCAACAGGAATCTGAGGAGGATTCCCCAGAACCCTTAAAGATGAACTGGGCATCTAGCACAGGACCATCAGACTGGGCAGAGGTCAGAGGAACCCTGAGGTCAGGTTGGTTAGAAGGTGACATGACACAGGAGTGAAGCTGGATAGTAGAAAAACCAGCAGAATGCAGAGAGCCCTGAAAACAAGGTTAAAAACCCCACCTGGCCGAATGAGGCAGTCTATCCCAAGGATGGATTGAGCGCCTTAGACAGGTTTGAATGGACGTATTAGTACTAGGATGAGGCGAGGTTGCAGAAGGTCCTGAACAAGAAAAGATAGGAGGCTCACTGGGCATGGGCTGACCTGGCATAGCTGATGCAGAGGCCGACTGAATAGCATAGTCAGGTGTAGTGACTACCCAAATCGCACCACAAGGTGTAGACACTGGGGAACTTGCAGACAAGTTAGCCTGGCTGCGCGTTTTAGGGACAGACAATGGTAAACTGTAGTGAATGATTCACGCAGGTTCACAGGCAGGCTCCTCATCCAAAATGCCACATGGGCTAGAAAATGCATCAGCCTGACTATAGCCGGACACCACTACATGCAGTAGGAAGAGCAAAAGATACTGGAATGGTAGCAACAGGAAGTTTCTCTTTTGGGGTAACCTTGGGTAGGCAAGACTTGGAACAGGAGGGACCCCAAGCCAGGATCTCTCCGGCAGTCCAGTCAATGTGCGGAGAATGGAGCCTTAACCAAGGAAGACCCAAAACGATAGGAGCTGAGACCTTACGTAGGATAAGGAAGGATATCCACTCCTGGTGAAGTATCCCTACTGACATCATAAAAGGGAGTGTCTGAAAGCGAAGAGGACCCCCTCGGAAAACAGTGCCATCAATCGCCAAGACCACCAATGGTGTGGTGAGGGGCAGAAGGGTAAGTCTCATGGATGATGCAATTTCCCAGTCCATGAAGTTGCCAGCGGCTCCGGGTTCCAGATATGCCAAGACCGAATGAGAAGAAGCACCAAAATGAAGGGACAAAGAAAGAAGAAGACGAGAAGGTGAAGGTGATATTTCTGGGTCCAATACTCCACCTTCCAGATGTATTGAACCCAAGAGTTTTTCCGAGCGAAGAGAGCAAGTGTCACGAAAATTACCTTTGCCCCCACAGTAGAGACTCAGGTCCAGAGTTCTGCGCTTAGCACGCTCCTCGGGAGATAGTCTGGTCTGACCCAGCTGCATGGGTTCCTCAGCTGGCAGGAGATGCTCCACGGGTCACAGAGAGGGGAGCTCAGGCTGACTAAGGACCAAGGAATGCTGGCGTCGCTTTTCTAGGCTCCAAATGAATGGTGCATTGGCTAAGAAACCCCCTGCAGGCCTTGTAGTCTACAGAAAAACAGATTGGAGGTGGTACTTTCAGTGAATGCGACTCTGCGACTGGTGCGACAGGCGCAGCCACTGGTTGTACTTGGGGTTGCGGATTCAGGGTTCCCAACTAAGTCTGAAGCTGTTCAAAGCGGGAAGCCAGATCCTGTAGGAATCGCATCACTTGAGTCTGATTAGCTTCTTGAGTCTCAATCTGCGAACTATGCCTTGTAATGGATCGTCTGCGAGGGAGCGGCGCGTCGGCCGGGTTCATGGCTGTTCAAGCTGTCAGGTCACCTGTGGCCAGGTGACAAGTGCAACCCGGTGGGGTCAGGGATGGACCACAGGGTAGTGAACCCTATAGCCAACTGCTGCAAACAGAGAGGAAGCGTGAGCCCAAGGTTCCCCTGATTCTAAGACTGGGTCCCAGCTTGGTGTTCACTATAGCCTCTAGTGGTGAGGATTGCCTTCGCTGCAGCTGGATCCAGGTTGCAGCCCCTGGAGTCCCCTAGGTCATGCTCCGTAGGGAGAGAGGGGAAGCAGATAGTGATGGTAAGCCGAGGTCGGGGGAACAGGCAGACAAGGGTAACCAAGGGACAGGCCAAAAGTCAGGGAAACAGGCAAACAGGAGTAGTAGAGACAAGCTTAAATTGGTACACAGCAAGGTAAACTTAACACACGGCAGACAGGAACACAGCTACAAGCAAAGTTGAACAGCACTGCAGACCTGCAGTGCAGCAGTTAATATAGACTTCCTGGAATGGCCTGGGGTGGGGCCATACAGGAAGGAGAGATGATAAAAAGGCAGCCAGAAGAGAGGCAGGCCTCTAATGAACACATGGAGACAGGTAAGATGCTAGACTTTGATGCATATCCATGACACAAGTCTTTTGCAGACTCTAACAGGTTTTCTTCTAAGATTGCCCTGTATTTGGCTCCATCCATCTTCCCATCATCTTTGACCAGCTTCCCTGTCCCTGCTGAAAAAAAGCATCCCCCCAACATGATGCTGCCACCACCATGTTTCACGATGGGGATGGTGTGTTCAGTGTGAAGGGCATGTTAGTTTTCATGTAGAATCGCCTATCTTTATCTGCTTTATTCACAAAGCACTTGCCTTTAAAGTGGTGGCGGTGTAGCGTAAATGGCTTGTCTTAATTCAATTTGGGCGGGTAGGGGGCGTCTATTATTTAAATGAAGCGCGATCCCGCGCCGAACGTACTGCGCATGCGTCGGCCGTGAAAGTTTTCAAGTGCGCATGCTTCAAATCACATTGCAAATTGTCAATGAAAGCGACGTGAACGTAACGTACGGCCATCCCCATTCTGAATCGACTTACGCAAACGACGTAAACGACGTCTGTCCCGACGTCCATGATTAACATTGCCATATAGCAGGGATAACTTTAGGCCAGGCATAAGCCTAACGTAAACGACGTAAAAAGATACGCCGGCCGGGCGCATGTTCCAGAATTGGCGTATACGCTCATTTGCATATTTTAGACGGGAACGCCACCTAGCGTCCAGCCTAAAATATGAAAATAAGATTCAACGGCGTAAGAGACTTATGCCAGTTGGATCTAATGGAAATCTATGCGTTACTGATTCTATGAATTAGTCGCATAGATAGGAGGGCTCAGACGCAAAAATAAGACGGCTTATCTGGAGATAAGCCGTCTTATCTCTTTCCCGAATCTGGCCCATAGTGTTTTACTTTTAGGCCAAAAAGTTCAATTTTGGTCTCATCTGACCAGAGCATCTTCTTCCGCATGTTTGCTGTGTCTCCCACATGGCTTCTAGCAAACTGCAAACTGGACTTCTTATGGCTTTTTTTCAACAATGGCTTTCTTCCTGCAATTTTTCCATAAAGGCCAGATTTGTGGAGTGCACAACTAATAGTTGTCCTGTGGACAGATTTTCCCACCTAAGCTGTAGATCTCTGCAGCTCCTCCAGAGTTACCATGGGCCTCTTGGCTGCTTCTCTAAATAATGGTCTACTTGACCGGCCTTTCCAGTTTTGGTGGACGGCCATGTCTTGGTAGGTTTGCAGTTGTGTTGGGATCTTTTTTATAACCTAACCCTGTTTTAAACTTCCCCACATCTTTACCCCTAATCTGTCTGGTGTGTTCCTTGACCTTTATGATGCCGTTTGTTCACTATGGTTCTCTAACAAATCTAGGAGGGCTTCACAGAACAGCTGTATTTATTCAGAGATTCATTTATACACAGGTGGACTCTATTTACTAATTAAGAGACTTGTGAAGGCAATTGGTTCCACTAGATTTTGGTTAGGAGTATCAAAGTAAAGGGGGCTGAATACAAATGCACGCCACACTTTTTAGATATTTATTTGTAAAAAAAATTGAAAACCATTTATCATTTTTCTTCTACTTCAAAAATGATGTACCACTTTGTGTTAGTCTATCACATAAAATACCAATAAAATACATTTATGTTATTGGTTGTAACATGACAAAATGTGGAACATTTCAAGGGGTATGAATACTTTTTTAAAGCACTGTATCTAACAGAGAGACTGCAAGTGCACTTCAAACTCATTATATCATCGTAATCGCATAATTGTAATAATCGCATAATCGTAATCGCATAGTTAGTAATGTGGGTCAATGGATCCCAGGAATTTCCCTGTATATTTGAAAAAGGTGTTCCTCGCCATGAGGGCGGGACCCCCTATCCTCCATTACTAGAATTGCATGCTCAAAACCTTTCGAGCACATAATTAAAAAAAGGAAGCGAAGAGAAGAAGGAAAAGAAGAGGGGGGGGTCAAGAAGGGGAAGATCCCACGCTCTGGTCTATGCCACCCAAAGGCCTATAAGACCGGAACATCCTGGGGACCTAATCCACAGACCCAGACTTTTTCTAAAACCTTTATTTTGTCATTTAAAACTGCTGAGAGCCTTTAAAATGTCATTAACCACTTAAGACCCAGACCTTTTAGGCAGCTAAACAACCCGGCCAGGTTTTGCGATTCAGCACTGCGTCGCTTTAACAGACAATTGCGCGGTTGTGCGACGTGGCTCCCAAACAAAATTAGGCGTCCTTTTTTTCCCACAAATAGATCTTTCTTTTGGTGGTATTTGATCACCTCTGAGGTTTTTATTTTTTGCGCCATAAACAAAAATAGAGCGACAATTTTGAAAAAAATTCAATATTTTTTACTTTTACTAGTAAATATCCCCCAAAAATATATAAAAAAACGTTTTTTTCCTCAGTTTAGGCCGATACGTATTCTTCTACCTATTTTTGGTTTGCGCAAAATTTATAGTGTTTACAAAATAGGGGATAGTTCCAGAGCCAACACAAATAGTAATGGAGATAGAGGGCAACCCTGGAGAGTACACCTTTGAATTGAAAAAAGGGTTTGACGAATAGCCCTTGATCATTAGGGATGCAGTAGGTGAACTGTACAAGAAGCTTAGAGTGGACAAGAATTTCAGGACCACTTGACGTTGCACCCGTCTGCACGTTTTTGTGAACACTCTTTATGTGTGTGCACATTTTTTCTGCACCGGGTGGAGTTTTTTGAGTGTGTTTCACACGCCATAGGCTTTTCAAAAAAAAAAAAAAAAAAATTTCCTATAGTAGTGACCCAAGAAGCCATTGGCCCTGGGGCCTTGAACGGATCATTAATGTATATTTTCACGCAAATCCCAACATGATCTTAGTGAACAGGTACATAATACGAGTGTAGAACCAGAGAGAGAATACAGTATTTGAGTCTCTGGTGACGGTCTACTGTGGGCCCTTGCGAAGGAACCGACTGGACAACCCACCACTAGGGAGCACACAGATATTACAAAACCCTTTTAATTGAAAATGTAACAGACCAAAAAGGTAGCAAGTAAGAAAAGTTAATTGTTTACTTACACTTTAATTATTGTGATTTGTGCTTTCTATCAAAAGGGACAGTGGCTGGTTTGTGAAAAGACAGTAAAATACGGCGAAGCACAGCAATCTGTTTGATTTAGATAACTTGTCAATAATTCAGGTTAGGGATGACAAGAGGACTGAACGGAGCTGTGTTTATTGTGGTAGCTTGCAGCAGTGAACTACAAAAGCATAAAAAAAAAAAAATGAAGATTAAGGGTCTATGCACACTGTACTTAAAAAGACACCAGTTCTTTTGACAGAAAAAATACTCATATAAAGCAGTTTTGTACAGGCATCTAGGGCGTTTAGCATTTTTTTTCTGCCTAAAAACTCCTTTCCAGAAATGCAAACCAGAAGGTTTTTTTCTGCCTCTAAAAGCTGAGCTTTAGCCCTGGTTCACATTAACTGTGGGAATGAAATTGTGCAAGTTCAGCTGAACTCGTACTATTAGATTCCCACACTTCAGCCCCGACTTCAGGGGCGATTTCAGAGACATCTGTGTGGGTTTCTGCACAGATGTCAATGGAAATTGCACCCCAAAATTGCCAATGGTAGTACAGAAATGACTTTTAGGAATCTATCCATTCACCTCTCCCTCCAGTTATCCAACCATACATTCAATCCACCTCAATATGAACATCTGATATACAACAGGTTTTACTTGTAAAAGTTGTGATTTTTAAATTAGACATCAAACAAATCTTCAAAATGCAACTGTTATTATCGAAGCCAATTGACATTTAAACATGGACACCAGAAAATGAAAGCTTTCTTTTGTGCTTTGCAAAGATACGTTCTGTAAAATAAATATACCATGACTTTTGTTGTATGACATTATTATTATACAGGATTTATATATAGCGCTAACAGTTTACGCAGTGCTTTACAATTTGAGGGTAGACAGTACAAATGCAATACACTTTAATACAGTGGGAATCAGGGGGCCCTGCTCCTTAGGCCGCGTATACACGACCGAGAAACTCGACGGGCGAAACAAATTGTTTTCCCCGTCGAGTTCCTTGTTCGGCTGTCAAAAAACTTGTCGAGCCAAATTTTCCCATTGCCAGTCGAGGAAATAGAGAACATGCTCTCTTTTTGGCTCGACGAGTTCCTCGACAGTTTTCTCGGCGAAAAGTGTACAAACGACCGGTTTCCTCGGCAGAATACGTCTCCCAACGTGTTTCTTGCTGAATTTTGCAGAGGAAACCGGTCGTGTGTACGCGGCCTTAGAGCTTACAATCTAAGAGGGAAGATCAAGAGATACAAGAGGTAATAATAACTGTGGGGGGATGTGCTGATGGAGAAAATAAATGTGCATGACATGACTGATGTGCAGTATATCATTTACAGCAGCCTTTTTAATGAAATCTAAAAAAAAAAAAAAAACATGCAGCAGATGAATAGATGCATGCTAGTCATTGCTCTCTTTAAAAGCCAGACACAGTTTGCTCCATGCCGCAGCCCGGTAAACATGTTCAATAATGGTGAGCATGGGTTCCAAAATTCAAGCTGGCACAAATTTGATTCTGTCTTGTGACCATGCTCTCTCTTTGCAAATCTTTTTATAATTGCATAAAGTTCAAAGTACATTGATATCATAAAGTAAGAGTTAGCAGCCAGTAATAACAATCTTTAATTAGTCTGACGAAATTGTACATCCTTTTATAAAAAAACATCTGCTAGTAAGAAGTCTTAATTTGTGTTGCTAAACACAATTTCTCCCTATAGTGTCTCCCTGGCAGTATGTGTATTAGAGTGACTGGCAGTGACTCCTTTTCAGTGATTACTATAAGAGCTTGTAGGCATGTGCAGTTAGCTTGGCCCTGACCCCATTATAGTATGGTAAGGGGAAAGTTGTAGGTGGGTGTTAGCTCCCCTTTTTAGAAAGGGTGTCATGGGTGTAGTTAGTGCTCATATAAATGCCAGTATGGGAGGAGCCTAGGGAGATGGGACATACGCCAGAGCTGCTAAGATATAGTCTCCTGTAGTGCTGATCAAAAGAGCCCTTTGCAAGGCTGAAGTCCCAGGGTAGAATGTGCAGAACATGGGGCTGTAGTCACTCTTTTGAGTGCATCAGGGCTTGAAGGACTGGACAGAGTCCTCTGGTGTGAGCAGTGGTGAAGCCTAGGAGGAAGCATGCCATCTGTGAGCGTGCCCAGCTCAGCTGAGCTATCAGAAGGCACATTAGGAACAGTATGGTGTACTAAAGAAAGCACTTTGGCTGCAGGTCCTGTGACTTGGTGATGGAAACTTAATGCTGTGGACTTAGTATACACAGAGAAGTGGTCTCAACTCTATGGTGCTCTCAATAAAAAGGATGAAAAAGGATGAATGTGCAAAGGGAAGATGGCTTAAAAGAGTTTTGCTCCATGCTAAAATAACTCATACAAAATGTCTAACCTTGCCTGTGGCATTCCGCACTGAAGACTCTGCTAATATGTCATTGTGATACATTACGGAAAAGTTATATATATATTTTTTACCCCCCGGTCGTGTCAGAGACACCCCCCACATCCGGTCACTTACATGTAGATTAGGGGCAGGCGCAAGGATAAGGGGGGCGCCCCATATGGATGGGCCGCCACTGCCCATGACTAACCTCAACAGCAAGCAGCACATGGAAGGATGATGCATGTCAAACAAAAACAAAGAAAAATTCTCAGTTCAAGACTACCAACCAGCCTGCAACAAATCAAATTGTCCTGTCTAATTACGTTAAAAACCGGGATTTAAATAGTACACATTTGCAAATGCATGCGTAAGCTACAGTCCCAACTGTATGAATTGTGAGAGCCTCCATATTAGGAGTAGTGTTGCACATACTGCGAATATTCGCTACGAATAGTATTCGATATTCGGATTCTCGAATTGCGGGCGAATATTCGCTATTTCGAATATTCAATTTTTTCAATTTTTTTTTTAGAACAGATCCCATTGAGATCCTGGAGCATTGGAGTTAGAGACCGCCGAGTTCAGCGCTCATTTTATATTGCCGAAAAATCGCAATAATTCGGCATGTACGCGCGATTATTTTATATTGTAATATATCGAATATTCTGACCAATCAGAGTGCTCCATTCCGCATTTCTCGAAATTTCGCAATTATTTTGTATTGTAATATATCCAAATATTCTGAGCAATCAGAGTGCTCCATTCCGCACAATATTCGCAATTATTTTATATTGTAATATATCAGAATATTCAAAAGTGTCTACATTTCTCGTATTCGTTATTGTGTATTGTAATATATCCGAATATTCTGAGCCAATCAGAGTGCCATTCCGCATTTCTCGAATATTCGCAATTATTGTGTATTGTAATATATCCAATATTCAGCCAATAGAGTGCTCCTTTCCGCATTTCTCGAAATTTCGCATTTGCAACAGCATTCGCATTCCAATAGCGAAAATTCCAATAGCGAAAATTCGCATATTTTCATTTCCAAAAAATATCACGATCTTAAATATATCAATATTCGCATATATTCGAGATTATATCAAACAAATGGCAACCCAACACTAATTAGGAGCACATTTTTAAATGGATTAATTGAGGACAGATTTGCCTGGAGGGAGTCCGCTTCTCCTTAAATGTACAGCGACACGCTGGACACCCAGCAAATAGCACAATGGCAGCAAAAGTGTCTAGTGTCCCCCCACCAAATAACCAACAGTACAAACAAACAGCAATTCCCCCAATCTATAACTGATCTTAACAGCATGTCAAACAAAAACCCTGTTTTTAACGTGAACAGTTAGAACAATTAGAACAATTCGGTTTGTTGTAGTCTTGTTGGTAAGTTGAGCTGGTAATTTGTATTTGCTCTGGCCAAGGATGCTGTGAGTGGGCAATAGGTCAGGTGAATGACACAAGATGGTTTGAGAGTTTCTCAACAACAGATAGGTCCTATCTGAGAAGAAGCGGGGACTTGAACAGTTTGGCACCAACACCTACCCAATCATAGTCCTCCTTACAAGCTTGCTTTGTATTTATTGTTTTTTCTTAAAATGTCTAGAAATTAAAAATGGTAAGAACAACAGCAGCAAAAGGAAGACGTTTGTTGACTCCACTCCCCCTTGATTATATATGTACTATATTACCAAAAGTATTGGGACTGGTTTCACATGGATAACTTGTGCTTGTTCACAACAAAAAATGTTTACTGTTACTCTACAGAAGTTCTTCCTTCCATGGTGTGCGACCAATCTTCTTTTTATTCTATAACAGCTTCAACTTTTCTGGGAAGGCTATCCACAAGGTTTAGGATTGTGCCTATGGCAATGTTTAACTATTCTTCCAGAAACGCA
This sequence comes from Rana kukunoris, assembly GCA_029574335.1. Lineage (NCBI taxonomy): Eukaryota > Metazoa > Chordata > Amphibia > Anura > Ranidae > Rana > Rana kukunoris. Next base: position 478,573,625 of record CM056050.1, on the reverse strand, counting down.
TTTGTGCAGGCCAGTCAAGTTCCACCACCCCAATCTCACTCATCCATAGCTTTATGGACTTTGTGCACTTGTGCGTAGTCATGTTGGAACAGGAAGGGGCCATCCCTAAACTGTTCCCACAAAGTTGGGAGCATGAAATTATCCCAAATGTCTTGGTATGCTGATGCCTAAAGAGTTCTCCTCACTGGAACTAAGCGGCCAAGTCCAACCAGCTTCCCAGAAGAGTTGGAGCTGTTATAGCTGCAAAGGGCAGGCATGGATAGCTCACCTGTGCTCCGCTATCCTGATGGAGAATCGTGGTCCTGAGAGCTGTGATTTGGCTTTTTCTTGGCAGCAGGGGGTCTTGGGCTGGCAGGTCTGACAAGCATTGAGTCCCAGAGGCTGAAAACAGAGGAACCCGCGAGTGGGCATAGCCTTGTCTAGACTGACCTAGTGATCTATTCTGTCCCAGAGGTACCTGATCAGGACGGATCCGTAGAAGGAGGGAGAGGCTGGTAGCTGTCATAGCATCAAGCAGTAGAATCAGTGTGCAGGGCTTCGGGAGGAGCGGTCTGCCCCGGACACTATTTGGCTTTTCCTGGCTTTCTTCAGTACTCCTCGGCTCTCCTCGCCACCCGACGGCACTCAGTGTCTCTCAACTCCATCCGGAAGTCCTTGTTTCTCCCTGATTCCACCCAGCCTTGCTTGGTTCTTTCCCGGCTTCTCTTGGGGTTATTCTGGCTCCACAGGATACTTCCTGGTCTTTGGCAGCCCCTGTTGGACGGCTGGCCTCAAGTTAAGGTAGGAGCAGTGCTGTGTGGTATTGGAGATTGGGCCGACCCTTAGTCTGTGTGTTAGGAGGGAGTCAGCAGTTGTAAAGAGAGGTCTAATCAACCCCCAAATAAACAAAGTTGAGGCTATTTAGGATTGGCCACGTCCCACCAACAAGAAACAGGTTCGTGCATTTTTGGGGATCGCGGGGTATTATTACCGCTTTATCCCCCATTTTGCCTCACAGGCTGCTCCCCTGACCAATTTGACCAAAGGGAAGGAGTCTGTCATGACCAAATGGACTCCCGAAGCAGAAACAGCTTTTCAGGCTTTAAAACAGGCCTTATGTAGTCAGCCAGTTTTAAAATCGCCTGATTTTTCACAGGTTTTTGTGGTTCAGACAGATGCGTCAAATGTGGGGTTAGGAGCTGTACTGTCCTAGGTTATCAACGGGGAGGAACACCCTGTTATGTACCTTAGCCGAAAGTTGAAGGCCCATGAGGAGAATTATGCCACCATTGAGAAAGAGTGTTTGGTAGTGAAATGGGCTTTGGATTCTCTCCGGTACTACCTCGTGGGTAGACAGTTTGAACTGGTGATGGATCATGCCCCATTAAAGTGGATGGCACAGAACAAGGAGACCAATAGGAGAATAAATAGGTGGTTCCTGGCCCTTCAGGAATTTAGTTTTGTCGTAACGCATTGCCCCGTTGTTAAAATGGGGAATGCAGATGGTTTTTCCCGAGTGCATGCGTGCCTGGCAACCTGTGTCCCAACCCTAGGGTTGAAACAAGAGGGGGGGGTATGTGACAGGAAGTCAGGTAAATCTGTGGGTGTTGTCACAGACGGGAGATACATTTCTGCCTTGTTTAGACAAATACACCAATTACTACCAGGGGTCGGCTGCAGAAATAGCCAGAAAGGTTTAGGGCGTTGGAAAACTGTTCAGCTCTTCAGAATGAGGTAATTAAGGCCTCTATAAGTCATCCAAAGGATGACTACTGATTGCTGCATCCTGAGGCTTTTTGAGTGAAGGAGAGTAGTCAGAAAAACTTCTGAAGAGGTGAGGTGGTTGTTGATTTTTCTGTGTGATAAAAATCAAAAATACTATTGTTTTTCTGCTGTCTGACCAGCAGTGTCTGCCCAGCAGTAGGCTGTGCCAGACTCCATAGGTAGGTTCCTGTGTTGTGAAGATAGAGTCCCCAAGTGGCAAGGGTTTATTTTATGTTTTGTTTATGCTGTTTTGATGCTTGCACTTGTATCCAGCAATATAGAAGAATAAACCATATCCTTTGTTTTCATCACCATCCTTAACTGCCTTTCTGTATAGTTCAGAGTGTAGTGAACCTATCCAGGGGACCACACACACACCCGCTACCGAGCGAATCCTTAACACAAGGTAGGAAGGAAAAGATCATATACTGTAACAGAGTCTTCTCTCAAAGTTTCTAAAAATAATTATAATTTCACAATATTAAAGACATAATCCCCAGGTAAAAGATAGACAGTATGACTAAGAAAAAAGGGGAACTACCAGGGCCACGGGAAACAGCCAGTTCGCAACAAAAGGCAGCAAAGGATAAAAGTAAAGAAACGGCTCGGAATACAAAAAATTCAAGGCTCTCAACATCTCCATCCCTAGTTTCTAAAGGCACAAGACTCAGTAAAACAAACTCAGTACCCTGCACCCCAAAAGCAGTAAGATCACAGGAGTCCGCCATCCTAGAGGAGTCGTCAATGGAGGAGCCATCCTTTAGAGAGGTATTGCAGGCAGTAAAAGGGTGTAAAACGGCCCTGTTGGAAATGTCTGAACAGCTGAAAAGCAATAAAGAAGAAGTGTCATTTGTCAGACATGATATAAAAAAAGTGCAGGAACGCATTACAGAGTTAGAAGATAGATTAAGTGTGGAGGAGGACATAATAACGAAGAATAAAACAGAAGATTGAACTTCTGAAAGGGACAGTTAGGAAACACAATGAAAAACTAGGAGATCAGGAAAACCAAAAAAGGAGAAATAACGTCCACATAATAGTTTTCAATTTATTTTTTATTGATTTATACAACATTTTTACAGTTATACAAAATTCATTACAACATACATCTAATTCTTCTCCTGTATATCAGTTAGGGTCCATAACTGTAATATAAAGTCTTCCCCATTCCTATCTTTCTTTCCCCTATTCTTCTTCAGGAGTTCTACAGTCTTATCACCTACACACTTCTACTCTCATGCAGAATACACTCTAAAAATAAATAAAAAATAAAAATAGATAAATACATTTATTTTCCCACCTTAGTTTCTCTTTTAACGTCCACACAATAGGCCTACCTGAACACAGCAAAGGAAATAACATGAGAGACTTTCGGGAAAAGTGGTTTCAGAACTTTCTATGGCAAAGGCTATGTGCTTGCACACGTCTGTGTACAAAACGTCTCACAGGCGTTCCCTGACAGGCCCTAAGCAAAATGACATGTCACATTAAAGTTGAGAAGCGGTGGGGGGTTGTCAAAAATGACATGTCACATTAAAGTTGAGAAGCTGGGAGGGGGCTGTAAAGTTGATAAGCGGGGGGGGGGGGGTGTTCTGCTGTCAGAAATGACATCTTACATTAAAGTGAGAAGCGGGGGGAGCTGACTTCTTACCTCTTCTCCTATGCAGCCAGTGAGTTGAGAAGCGTGGTGAGGGGCAGAAAATGACTTCTCACCAGGCGGGGGCCCCTAGCGGCTTGCATAGTGAGCCTATAAGGCTGATCGGCCCTGCAGCAGACCTACAGCAGCAAAAAGGTAAAAAAACAGATGCAACCAGTAAGACACAGATCATTTCCGCAGCTGATCTGTGACAAGTGGCTACATGGAGGGATAAGTTCCTCTACATGCTGCTGCCCTCCTATCCAGGTGTAAAAGGGGGTAACCAAGACCCCTGAAACATGGAGCTGGATCATAATGGCAACCCCTGTGTGTACACCCCTGCACCCAGGCTGTGGCAAAGAGCCCGCTCAAGCAGAGTCTTCCCCCTTTTATATCAACACAAGATGGAGGGCAGAGCCCAGAAATGCTCGGGAAAATGTATGGAGTGGTTTAACCCCCTCCTACCTGGGCAGCCTGGAAAACTCATCTGTCTCAACTCTAACGCTTGTAAGCACGCTGTTGTCCCTGTTGAATCCCTATGCTGCACTTTCAATTAAAGGCATTTAAGCTATGCATTGACTGTCCCATCTCATGAGGGTGAGTTGCTCGGGTAGTAATATTTGGAATCCTGCAGCATCATTGCAGATTACATCATTACAGATCCACATACTTCAAAGTTGAATGTGGAAGCTGCCAGTGAGCTGGTGCAGAGTACAGTGACAGTTCCTTATTTCTCCACCTCCATGTTTGGTCATGTGACCTTACAGATCAAGTATTTAAGCGCAGGGAATGTAATGAGTGGAACATGAAACGTGTTGTGCACTAAACCTCATTGGTATTCATGAGTAAAGTAAAACCTTGGATTGCGAGCATAATTCATTCCGGAAACATGTTTGTAATTTAAAGCACTTGTATATCAAAGCAAGTTTCCCCATAAGAAATAATAGAAACTCTGATGATTCGATCCACAACCATTTATTTACAAGTCCTTCAGTTTATAGTCCATATGAAAAGATTATATCAATGTAATAGGTTGTGCAACCATAATATGTCCATCCACAAATGGAAGCCTCCACAAGGGGATGAGAAGCAAATCCAGCAGTAGATACCGAGTATAAAAGAGAGGTGCCTCTAAGTGTAGCAATATGATTACATTTAATGAAGGTACAACCTTTTAGCAAATCGCATGCTTGATGATTAAAACAGGCACATTTAAGTATGCAGGCATCCAGGGTTAAGCTGTCCACATACACCATCCTCCGCACCGCCGGCTCTCACCTCTGTCAGTCTGCAATCGTGACCGGGAAGACTTCCCTGCAGTAGAGTGATCTGAAAGGCATGAAGCGCTTGTGGAAGGTATGATGTCAATGGTTTTTAGCGCCCCCTTACTTTCAGAAAAGGCGATACGCTAAAGTTAGTAGGGTGAGAGACTTACTTGCTCTCACTCAGGTTGATTTGTTCAGGTTCGGCGGCTGTCAGCTCTGAATTGTCCTGTGGGTCATTCTGCGTTGCTGAGATGTGGTCCCCTCTCTGGGTGGCAGGTGGCGCTAGAGGGGTTCAGGCAGAGCCACTTTTCCCCAGCAGCCACTGGGAGGAGCAATTCCCTCGCGGGGCATGCTGTGGGACGGTATATCTGTGGCAGATGCCAGTTTTTGGGGTTCTTCACAGGTTCCTGGTTCCAGGTGCGGCACCCACCTTCAGGGTGTGCGCACATCATGGGCCCCACCACTATGACCTACCTGGCCGGGGCCCGTGCCACGCGGAGTTCCCGACTCTGTGCCCTCATGGCTCAGAGACACTGAAGTGACTGAGGAACTCAGTGACTTACTGGGGTTCCGCATCTCAAGAGGACAGGATTGAGAGGATATGCTCTATTGCTCTTAAGTACCGGACCTGTGGCAGAGGCCTCTACCTAATCTTCTAGAGCCAAGTCCGTGGCAGCGACTTGTTCCTTCTCAGCTTTCTCAGTGACACTCTGGCTGCGAGGTCTGTGTGAGAGGCCTGCCCAGGTGCACTGCACCCTCTCTGGCTGGAGTGGCGATGTGATTGATTTAATTACAGAAGGCAGGACTGCTTTCTCTATCCAAGCCTGACTCTGCGAAGTTACTCTATTTTCATCAACCTTTTCCTATCTACCTCAAGTTGATGTGTTGGTCGTGTTGGACCAGGAAAATAAAGCATTCAGAAAACTTCAGCTACAGGTTGGACATTCGTTACTGCTTTGCTCACTACATCTACCCCCTAGACACCACACAGAGTTAACTTAATCCGCCGATCCCAATCTAATCAGTGGCTCCTGAATGGGGTAGCGCTACACGTGGGGGCTCATCCGGGATATCGGCTGTTACCTCTGGCAACGGAAATCGTGAGTAACGGAATTATTAAGAGCAAAGAGTGTCGTGTTTGAACTGTCTGGTAACGAGGGAGTTAACCTCAAACAGCTAAGCTTGGGCGTACGTGCAGCAAGCACGTGTCTGGAACGTGCCTGGACAAGTTCTTCAAGTGGGAGGAGTCACCCACCCCTGCGTGAGACGCAAGGTAAAGTTTTGTGCCAAGCGAGTAACGGGAACCGCCCAATTTTGCGCCGAACCTCCAGTTGCTGTGTGCCAGAGAAGGAAGACCACGTGTGTTACGCGATGTCTGCCTCCTTGCTATCAACTGTTGCTGCCCAACGGCTGAGACCCCCTACTACTTCACCGGGAGTCTCCAACATGTTTTCTCCACCTGGAGTACCCGTGACTGATACGGGTATCCGGATGTCCACCAAGGGACAATTTGTGTTCCTGTCGAGCGGAGGATCGGAGTTGCTGGGACTGTCCTGCCCTCGGTGCGAGGAACTGTCCGTGCGGATCCAGCCGTTCGCCCAGTGTCTGAAATGCTGTTTGCTACGGAGCCAATTACCAAAGCTCCTAAAGAGTACCAGGCAAACTACATCACCGGAGCTGTCACCACGGAGGAGGAAGCCACATCACATGGCCAGAACCATCCCTGTCGGTGGAAATCGTGAAGCCGGAGCCTCCCAACAATGAGGTCAACTTGGTCTCGTCTACTCTGACTCTCCGAATGGCTACCTCGCCATCTTCTCTACAAGCAAGACCAGGAATATGACCCGACCGGTGTGATTAGCACAACTGACGTGACCAGCACGCATGCCGAGACCATACCGGAGACCACCACTTCCACAGCGGTCTCTGTGTGGTGTACCTCTATAGGAGCAAGGCCTGCTCCAGCCTCCCGCAGCCACGGTCGAGGCCTACCTACTAAAAGCTGCTTGCCGGATTGGCCAAAAGACCCTTCGAAAGTGTATGCCTATTTGCCTGTGGAGGAGTACAACTCCTCAGAACTGGACTCTGTGTCAGATGATGGAGAGACCCTGGAAAGTTTGTTTGAGCCTATGTTTCCGGAGCAACAGGGGTTCGGAGGATTCTGTGCTCCCTAACTACCAAAAGGAAGAAACGCTCCCCCCGGAGAACATCACGTGGGTCCCAACAGTCGTCCATGGACATCCCGCAGCTGACCTGGGGAGACGGTGAGTCTGTTCAGTTGTCTTCACTCACTACCCCCATGCCCCTTGCCATGCCCGCTACAGCGCCTGGTGATCCAGAGGGTTGCCACCCGGTATGGGTATGAGTACCCCTATGACACGCAACTGTACTTCCGCATTTGCAATAAAAAGGATCACCACCTCAACCTAGAGACATGTCTCTCTTTGATAGAGGACTGGATGACAAAGAGTTATCTCAAACTCAACGGAGCGAAAACAGAACTTCTTCTGTTTCACGCCAAGCGTAGGAATCAATCGACAACAACCTGGATCCCCCCGCCCATTCTGGGCAAAGTCATCACCCCTAGCGCCAAAGTCAAAAGTCTTGGGGTCATCTTTGACTCCGACATGACAATGAACGCACAAATAGGGGCAGTAGTCAGCGGATCTCACTACCTGCTGCACCTACTACGCAGACTCACGCCTTTTATTCCCAAGAAAGACATAGCGGTCATGGTGGGAGCGATTGTAAACTCCAGATTGGACTATGCAAATGCCTTTTACCTCGGACTCCCCAAGTACCAAATCGCTCGTCTTCAAGTCGTTCAAAATACGGCCGCCAGACTTGTGACTGGGAAAAAACCCTGGAAATCAATCTCACCTTCGTTGAGATCCCTTCACTGGCTACCAGTCAAAGACAGAATCACCTTTAAAGCACTCTGTCTAACGCATAGATGTATCCATGGGAATGCTCCCCATTATCTATGCGAAAAATTAAAAATTTACAATCCCAATCGTATTCTACGATCCACCAATCAAAATCGGCTTCAGATACCGAAAGCCAGATACAAGTCCAAAGGAGACAGGAGATTCGCTGTCCAAGGTCCCAGACTATGGAACGCCTTACCAGCCAGCATTCGACTGGAGGAGAACTACTTAGTCTTCAGGAGAAAGATTAAGACTCATCTCTTTTGATCTCAAAGGAGACAGGAACAACAAGCGCCCAGAGGCGATTTACTTTGCATGTGCTGCGCTATACAAGTTCTTCATTCATTCATTCATTCTATGTGCCATCCTCCCTTTTTTGTGAAAGATCCTCCGCCTCCGGATGTCAACCTGTGTCGAGAGGACATAAAAAAAAAAAAAAAATCGACAAGCAAACCCATAAGCTACCACGAGGGGTGACACACTACAGGAAGTGACAAATAGGGCCTAGAGTACCGCCTAGTAACATTGGACTTAACACAAATTTTAAGACATTAAATCGGCATAAGCTAAAGGTATATTTAAAAGCGAACCAATCAGACCATATTTTCTGAGATAAATCAGATTTGTTCCTAAGTGAAAAGGTAAGATCCTCCATCTGGTAGATGCGGTCGACTTCCACCAACCACTGGCACAAAGTGGGCACAGCAGTCTGTTTTCAAAATCTTGGGACAAGGGACTTCGCCGCGTTCAATAAATGGGGCGTGAGAGATTTCTTATATGATCCGATTGGTTCAGAAGTACAGTGCAATAAAACCACCCAGGGATCCCTAGTAGTTTGAAAACCTTGGATCTCCTCCATACAGTGCAAGGCCGACACCTAGAACGGTTGAATGTGTGTGCAAAACCACCATACATGTGCGTGCGTTGCAATCTCCCAACATCCACGCCAGCAAAGCGGAGACATTAGGGGGAACGTTTTGTGGAGGAACGCCGGGGTGTAGTGCCATCTCGTAAGCAGTTTGTAATTGATCTCAGCAATTTTAGAAGAGATGGATGACGTATGCGCAAAAAATAGAACGGTGTCCCGCTGGGAAGGCGAGAGAGCCCTCTGCAGCTCTCCCTCCCACTTAAGTAGGAACCTCAGAGTTTCCTTTTTGGACATATCATATAAAGCCTTATAAAAAAAACGAGAGAGGCCTTCCCACCGGTCGATCCTCGACAAAAGCATGTTCTATGAGATGTAAATCATCCAAGCCCCTCAAGGGCTTTGGTAAGGAGCTAACAAAGGCCAGTAGCTGACAATACTTCCACAGGACCAGGGTAGTGACAAGGGGGGGGTCCACCAAGTTTGCTAAAGGGAGGACACCAGAAGAAGAGACCACGTGGTGGAGCATGGTAGCAGGGACCAGGGACGTTGCGGGAGCTGTGCATTTCCAGGTGGGAAATAATCGTGCCCGGTTAAGGGCATCAGGGGAGAATTATGCAACCAACCAAAGGATTTACCTAACCTGTCCCAGATCATCAAAGTGGAGCGAGTCAATGGAGAGGTTGTAGCAGACAGGGACCTAAATTTACGTGGAATCCAAATTTGAGTGTGCGGATCAACCCCACATAAGTCCGCTTCCAGTGACACCCGTAGTTTAGACCCACCCCAATATTTCCAATCAGAGATTCTAGTAAGAACAGTAGCTAAGAAATATTGTTTAATGTCAGGGAGAGCCAGACCACCATCCCTCTTAGGCCTAGTCAGTATGGACCTGGCAATTCTAGGCCGTCTCCTGTTCCAGACATAGCGACCTATCAATGAACGCGTAAAATGAGAGACAATGTGCGGAGGGAGTTATCTCGCGCTTCCCTACTCCGGATAAAGCCAGTCTGATCCTTGGACACCCAATTTGGGACTAAGGGAAGGAGCCTATTGGCTATGACCTTGGAATATAGTTTAGCATCCAAATTCAATAGGGAGATAGGACGGTAACTCCCACAGTGACATGGGTCCTTCCCGGGTTTGGGGAGAACAGTAATGTGTGCGGGAGTCGTTTCAGGGCGGAGATAGCCCACATCAGGAACCGAGTTGGCATATTTAGTCAGGCGAGGGATAAAGAGATCTAAAAAGGCTCTATAATAGGTGACCGTGAAGCCATCAGGGCCAGGTGCTTTCCCATTGGCCATAGATTTAAGTGCAACTCGCATTTCCGATGTGGTGAATTCCCCCTCCAGAACATCCAGGGTGTCTAAAGGAAGTGACGGGAGGTTGACTTGTTGTAAATAGGCCTGAATGAGTCGTGTCCTAGCGTCTCTATCTGCCACAGTATGTTGGACATTATTTAAGGCTTGATAGAATGCTCTAAATTCCTTAGCGATAGCAGACGTCTCGTAGACCAGAGATTCAGAGGAGGATTTAATTTTAGGGATGTAGGCGGCAGATTTCTTCTGTTGTAACGAGCGAGCCAACAGCCGACCAGGCTTGTTGCCCCACTCATGCCAACGCTGAGCTACCGTGCGGAATCGTCACGTCTGATCCAGATGGAGGAGCTCCTTTAAGTCCTCCCTCTTCTGAGTCAGAGCCTGAAAAGTTAGGGGCTGAAGATCTTATGCTTAAGCCTTATGTTGACGTTCCAAGGTTTCAATGTCTTTTAGCAATTGGGACTGTAAGTGGATACGTTCCCTTTTCTTCCGAGCCCCTAACTCCATAAGCTTTCCCCTGATAAAAGCCTTGTGAGCTTCCCAAAGCGTACCAGGTGCAATGTCGGGGCCATCATTTTCCGCAAAATACAAAGCCAAGGCGTCAGAAATCATTTGTTTGTCAATTTCGTCTAAGATCAAGTTATCATTAAGTTTCCAATTAGTCTGACGAGGTGGAACAGAGGGGACTTGTAAGGAAAGTGTGATAGGGGCATGATCCGATAGAGTAGAGGTCGCGATTGCTGCACTCTTGGCTAGTGAAAGATGGTGATGGTCAATTAAAAAATAATCAATCCTTGAATAGGTGGAGTGAACTCGCGAGAAGTAAGTGTAATCCCTCGCACGCAGGTTCGTTATCCGCCAGATGTCCATCAACTGGGTCTCGTGTAGGCACCTGCGAATAAAAGCCAGACGCTTCTGCGTAATATTGGAACCCCCCACCGACGTATCGATGGCAGGATCCAACGGGACATTAAAATCTCCCGCAAGGAGAACACACCCTCGTGCAAAGTCAGATAGCTTCCGAAGGGTACAGGATATAAAAGTGGACTGATCCCGATTAGGGGCGTATAATGTTGCTATTGTGCAGGGCATAGTGCCCAAAGAGCCTTTAAGGAACAGGAAACGGCCCAGGGGGTCACTCAACATCTCGTCTAATAAAAAGGAAGTATCCCTACGAAACCTGATGGCCACACCCTTCGGTTTATGGACATCGGACAGACTGTAGTACCACACCGGGTATTGTGGGGAAAAGAGTTTCACTGATGTAGCGTGTGTAAGGTGGGTCTCCTGAAGGAGAACAATGTCCCCCCTCAGGCGAGCCAGGTCTCTATATAACTGGTGCCTCTTACCTGTGGCGTGCAAGCCCCGCACGTTGAAGGAGATCAGGTTCACTGAAGCCATCTGGGTTTGGGAAGAGAGGTCCAGGAGACGGTCCAGAGGCGGAGTAGATCACAGAGAATGCGAGGATCACGGGGGATGAGGCACGAGGGATGGGAGAAAAGTAGGAAAGAAGAGGGGAAAAAAAACAAAAGGTTAAGGAAAATACAATACACACCAAAAACCATCACATTACCCCGCTTGGGGGAAAGACTTGCACGCATACATCTGCCGTGCTGGGAAGGGGAGCTCGTGCGGACCCGCACCCCTAGGCAGGCCACCTCCGTAGAGGTAACAGCATGGATGAGCGGGCCCCCGCGGCACCCCAAAAGGAGGGGGGGCGCCACCTCACAGGCATCAGGCGGTGGGTATCGAGAAAAAAGTCGAAACCACAAACCTTCAGCCTCGGCGCCGACACAATGCACATAGTAAACAAATCAACAGACTTGAATGCAAAAAAGGAAACATAGTAGAGCAGGACTCCCAATATTCCGCCGGTAACAAAAAATAAAACAAAAAACAAAGAAAGGGAGAGAGGTCATGGAAGGAAGTCACTAATTTCAGGATACACTGTTTAGGCCAAAAGAAAAAAGAAAAAAGAAAAAATACTCCAGCAGTAGACAAATGAAAGGAGAAGGCCCCATACAGTAGTAAGTACACAAAGGTCACGGGGGAGCACAGAGACCACCGGTCATCCGAATACTCAGGGACATAAAAAAAAAAAACAGAAAAATCAAACAACAGAATGAGAGAAAAAAAAAGGGGGAATTAAACAAACAGAGCGGCAACAAGAGCTGGAGGGGCCCCGGATGGTAGACCAGATGCTAGACATGTGCAGACTGGAATATTTCGTTTCGTTTTTCGTTTTCGTTTGGAAAATAAATGTATTTAGTTACTCCCGAAAATCGTTTTGATTTAGTTTGTTTTTCGTTGGGGAATAGCTTTCGTCCGAAAATCCAATAATACTTGGTTTCTGTTGAATGGTCAAAAGATTATTCGATGTTCCTTCGAATCTTTTTGGTTGCTGTTGAATGGCCAAAAGAATATTTGACGGAACGTCGAATCTTTACATTGCCGTTCGAATATTCCGCCTACAAGAATTCTAATGTTGTATGACTAGTAATAATGTCGAATCTATTCTCTATAATGTCGAATCTATTTTCTTATAAATCGAAATCTATTCTCTGTAAAGTCGAATCTATTTTTTCTATAGTGTTGAGTCTTTTCTCTATAATGTTGAATCTTTTCTCTATGATGTTGAATCTTTTACCTATAATTTCGAATCTCTCTATATCAAATTTTTACCGCAACGAAAACGAAAATAAAGCATTTTTTATGTCGGATCTTTCGGTTTTCATTTCTTGCACTTTCGTTATCGTTTGTTAAAAAAAAAAAAGATTTTCGGACGAAAATGCATTCTAACGAAAACGAATGCACATGTCTACCAGATGCTAGTCCCAGTTCAGCCCACGGAGGGAGATGATCCCAGGGTATCATGGCGCTGCTTGCGGCCCACTTTCTGCCATTGTTGATCCGACAAACCAGGGAGATCGGGGACAGAGTCACGCCACTCAGGGAGATCCGGAGGGGAGATGTTAAAGGTGGCACAAAACTTGACCAGATCCTCAGGGAAGCGCAGAACAGCGGATTTACCATCTTTGTTGGCGATCAGGGCAGCAGGAAAACCCCATATGTAGGGTATGGACAACTCCCGTAGCTTAGCCGTCAGAGGATGCAGAGCTCTGCGGCGCTCCAAAGTCTCCCTAGCCAGGTCAGGGAAAAAGGACAGAGTCGCCCTGTCAAAATCGAGAGCGGGTCGTTCTCGGGCATTGTGCATGATGCGCTCCTTCTCTTCATAGTAGTGCACCCTGCAGATGACATTCCTGGGCGTATCAGATGGCAAAGCTCGAGGACGCAGGGCCCTGTGGACTTGATCAATTTTAATCGGATTGTCCGCCGCCAGGCCCAAGAGACTATTGAAGATTCCCCGGACGGAAGGTAAGAGGTCGTCATCCCCAGTTGCCTCCAGGAGGCCCCGTATACGGATGTTATTCCTACGATTACGGTTCTCCTGGTCCTCTATTTTGTATAGGGCCATCCTATGAGCGAAGGTAAGTTGGCAGGTGGCAGCCTGTAGGTTCCGGATGGCGACCGCGTGGCGGTCTAAACGCAGCTCAGTCTCTTCCACCCGGCCCAGTACTTAAGATAGGTCGGCCCTCACCGCAGACAGTTCCTTCTTAATAGATCTCTCCAGGCCTTGGAATAGGGACGTCAGCTCAGCCTTGGTGGGTAGTTCGTCCACCCGCACCTCTGACCTGCGAGAAGGGCTGCTCACGCCGTCGGAACAGGCGGATGAGGCCGGAGAGTGCTTCCTCGTGTCTGACTTGCAGCGGGAGGCGGGGCCAGCAGCAACTCCTATGTAATGCGGAGAGCGGCCTAGGCCATCCGGGACCTCGCTCTCCTCCGGATCCGCCGCGAGGTAACGTTTAATGGAGCCTGAGTGCGCTCCCGCTTTAGGGAGAGATTTCCCCGTCTTCCTTCTCATGCTCATCGGGGGAGAAGTCCTGCTGGGATAGTAAAAATCAAGCAAATAGCTGTGTCAGCACCGGTGCTCGAGGCAGACATGTCCTCACAGCAGCATGACCAGACCACGCCCACCATCCTCCCTTTTATATCAAGTGGATCAAGAGCGGGAGGGATGGTGCCAGGAAGCCATATGGACACATTTGAAGGTGCCCCGTATCTTAAAAGGTGCAGACTTGGGCTTGTCTTATTTGAACCCCAGGTTTGAACGTTGCCACCGAGAGTGGAGCCGGGGCCGGCAAATATACAGTGACCGGGTTGTATTGAAGTCTCCTGGGAGAGAGGACCAGGTGTTTTCAGTCACCTCCAGCCTCCCTGTGCCTGAGTTAGTGTACCTGAAATTCTTGACAGGCTACGGGCATCCATTCATTGTTTAAAAGTCGTGGTCTCCTCCTGTTCCGTGATAGGCGTTTCCCAGCAGCCTATCACGGATGTCTTCTCATCCTCGGACTCAGTTTCCCAGCAGACACTGTGTTCAGTGTTCTGCCAATCACGGACGTCTTTTCGTCCTCGGACAAGAGAACGTCCGTGATAGGCGGAAAACACTGAACACAGTTGGCCAAATTCTCATAGATTTGCCCTGGCGTAGCGTAAGCCATTTACACTACGCCGCCGTAACTTAACAGAGCAAGTGCCGTATTCTCCAAGCACTTGCTCCGTAGTTTGCGGATGCGTAGAGTAAATGGCCCAGCGTAAGGCCACGTAATTCAAAGGGGGCGGCTTGTATTTAAATTAAGCACGCCCCCGTGTCGATCGAACTGCGCATGCGCCGGCCGGGCAAAAAGCCCAGTGCGCATGCTCCAGCTCACGTCGGAAAGCGTTGGTGAAACCGACGTCAAAACTACGTGATTGTCACTTATGCAATGCCCTATTCGCGGACGACTTAGTAAAACGACAAAACCGACGGAAAAAGCCGACGACGGGGCGGCGTAAAAGCGCTCGGGAATCTGAGTAGTAGCCTCATTTGCATAGGCAAATGAGAAAACAACGTAAAGGCCACCTAGTGGCCGGAGTTGTCATTACATCTACGATCTGCAAGTGTAATTGTATTACACTTGTCGGATCTTCACCCGTATCTATGCCAAAGTGATTCTAGGAATCACTCGCATAGATACCCTGGGAAAAAACGACAATACGACGGGGTATCTGAGATACCCCGTCGTAGCGCCTCTGAGAATCTGGCCCAGTGTCTGCTGGGAAACGCCTATCACAGAAGGGACCAGGGGGAAGCCGCGACTATTAAACAATGGACGCTCGCAGCCTTTCAGGTACACTGACTCAAGTATAAGCCGAGGGGTGTATTTTCAGCCCTAAAAAAGGGCTAAAAAATTTATAGTCCCATCACATATGCAGCATACTTAATCAGGATGTCAGCGATTCGAAATAGACCAGTACATATAACCCTGATCCACCAAAGAATGAGCTGATCGGATGGTTTCCATCAGCTGGTCCCTTGTCCACCCCTCAAAAACCTGGTGACAATACTCCCCATCCTCCTCTGCCAGTAAGGAAAAGTAAATGATTTCATTGAAATCCATGCTTCAGAAAAAACGCACCACAACAGGGTGGTTCCTCAATGCAAGCACGTCTGGTCTAGGAGGGCCCTGGTATACTGTCAGCGATTCGAAATAGACCAGTACTGTGTGATTGCAAAAGAGTAATCCAAAACAGATATAGGTAAAAATGGTGATTTATTTAAGAAGAGGGGGTAACACCCCACCACCTTCAACAAGCTCAGTGCAAACAATCAAAGATCCACAGTGACAAAAACAACACTAAAGATGATATGTACGGGGAATACCGGAATCATAAACAGGCTAGGCCAAGGCCATACACGGGGGCTCAGAAAATGGCTGCAGACGGGGAATAAGCAGGAAGGGGAAGTCCAGGAGAGAGATCAGGTCAGGTCGGATCAGATCAGGTCAGAAGTCCAGGATGGAGACAACAGGCTCAGGGTCCAGATATCAGGCTCAGGATCGGGTTAGTAGGCAGATACCAGGGCAAGGTATGATTACACATGCCGGGTATATATAGGAGGTGTGCTGATTACGTTCAGGTCACACCTGAACGCAGCAAGGGCCAAACGCTCCACACTGCCAGGGTCCATCCGCTGATGGAGGCCAGTACTGCGTCCCAAAGGTGATATACCAGCAGGGGGAAGTCCTCCTGGCAGCTCCAAACTGCCAGGAGACCCCTGCTGGTGGAACGCAGCACTGCAAGCCAGATCATAAATAGCACCAGCGGATGGAACCTTTCCTGACACAGGAACCAAAAGCATGAAAACTGATACAGAACTTTACTGTAATAATTGTGCACAAGTTATTAAATCAGGTTGTTTTGCCTTTAACCAAAATTGCTATAGGGAGTGACACAATAATTTATTGTTTCCCAGAATTACTGTGGGTAATATAATAATATTATAATAATAATACAGGGCGTGGCATAATGAAAATGACTCTCAAATGCCCATTGCTAATCAATCTATTTATAAAAAAATGTTTGCAATTTCTGTGTAAGCTGTAATACCTGCTTAGGCATGAACATGTAAGTCAGGTATTTCAGCCTACACCTTAACGGATCTTCATATTTGCATGTTTTTCTCAACAATCCAGTAAAAACTTCTGTTTCAAAACCAGTTTTACCATGAAATCTTTCTTGGAAATCTTTGGTTTATCGGACAAATTCTTTGTTTTCATTAGAAGAATCTAAAACTTGTGAAAAATTGAAGCTCTAAATATACCCTGAGATTCTAGCTAAATACTTGATGTGTGATAATGAACAAAGCCAGTCAAAGCTATGATCACATTGATGCTGCAAAAAATATGTATTGGGTGTACTCTAGATGAATACTGATTTATGATACACTTCAGATGCCCATATTTTAAAGAAGATTTATGCCGTGTACACACGACCATTTTTCGGGTTCTAAAAATTTACGTTTTTAAGGGTCTAGAAAAAACAAAGTTTTTTTCAACCTGATCATTAAAACGGCTTTGCCTACACACGATCGTAAAAAAAAAAATGCTCTAGCTCTGCGCTTTTCAGTCTGTTAAAGCGTGATGAATGTGCTTACTCCATTACGAACGCTAGTTTTACCAGAACGAGCGCTCCTGTCTCATAACTTGCTTCTGAGCATGCATGTTTTTTTCACGTTGTTAAAGCCCACACGCGACCATTTTTTACAACCTTAAAAACATTCAATGCAATTCATTCATAAAATGTTCAAAAATTTGAATGCCCATTTTTTAGATTGTGAAAAATGCTCTGGAGCCCACACACGATCGTTTTTAATGACATTAAAAAAAACGTGATTTTTTAGAACATGAAAAATGGTCAAATTTACGCGGCATTAGCATCAAGTATACGCTATATTGTCAAAAGTATCGGGACACCTGCCTTTACACGCACATGAATCTTAATGACATCCCGGTCTTATCGCTGCAAGGGGTGGGCCAACTCAATATTAAACCCTACAGGCTAACGGCTTCAGCTCTTCTGGGAAGGCTGTCTACAAGATTTAAGAATGTGACTATTGGAATGTTTGACCATTTTTCCAGAAGCGCATTTGTGAGGCCAGGCACTGATGTTAGACGAGAAGACCTGGCTCGCAGTCTCCGCTCTAATTCTAATTCAAGTTTTATTGGGTTGAGGTCAGGTCAGTCAAGTTCCTCCACCCCAAACTCACTTATCCATGTCTTTATGGACATTGCTACACCAATCAGCCATAACTTTTTTTGGCCACCCAGCCCTAATCTGACACAGCATGAACACCACTAGACCTCTGAACGTATGTTGCGGTATCTGACACCAAACTGTCAGTAGCAGGTCCTTTAACCACTTAAGACCCGGACCTTTACGCAGCTACAGTTGTCACTAAATGATATATTGCTCACACATGCCATGGTTATATGTGGAATTGCACCCCAAAATACATTCTGCAGGCATCATTCTGGTATAACCATTTAAAGTTCAGCAACATACCAGTTTGTTGATCTGTAACCTAACCCTAACCCTGGCTGTAACCCTAACCCTATCTGTAACCCTAACCCTATCTGTAACCCTAACCCTAACCCAGTCTGTAACCCTAACCCAGTCTGTAACCCTAACCCTATTTGTAACCCTAACCCTAACTGTAACCCTAACCCTGTCTGTAACTTACAGATAGGGTTAGGGTTAGGGATGCTGAAAGGGTTAGGGTTACAGACAGGGTAGGGTTAGGGTTAGGGTTAGGGTTACAGACAGGGTTAGGGTTAGGGTTACAGGGTTAGGGTTACAGATAGGGTTAGGGTTACAGGGTTAGGGTTACAGATAGGGTTAGGGTTAGGGTTAGGGTTAGGGTTACAGACAGGGTTAGGGTTAGGGTTAGGGTTACAGACAGGGTTAGGGTAGGGTACAGATAGGGTTAGGGTTAGAGATAGGGTTAGGGTTACAGGACAATCTACCGTGCCAACAAAATATATATGGGTGGCACTACAGGTGGGCATAGGGAGCCTAAGACACCCTAGACAATTGACTACTATTCTGTTAGTGAATTTTGTTTTTATATGTTATCAGTGCCACAAAATATATATGGGTGGCACTAGGGGGCACAGTTACGCTGTGAGCCTGGGCCCCTTATACACAGCACCCACAGCTCTGGGCCCCTTACATAGCACCCTGCACCATTACCCCTTTATATTACACAGACCCTGCACCACTGGACCCCTTTATATTACACAGCACCTTGCACCACTGGGCCCCTTACATTACACAGCACCCCACAGCTCTGGGCCCCTTACAGACCCTGCACCATTGGACCCCTTTATATTACACAGCACCCTGCACCACTGGACCCCTTTATATTACACAGCACCTTGCACCACTGGGCCCCTTACATTACACAGCACCCCACAGCTATTCTGGGAAGGCTTACAGATTTAGGAATGTGACAGGGTTTGACCATTTTTCCAGGGTTTGTGACAGATAGGGAGAAGACCTTAGTCTCCGCTCTAATTCTAATTCAAGTTATTGGGTTGAGGTCAGACAGTTCCTCCACCCCAAACTCACTTATCCATGTCTTTATGGACATTGCTACACCAATCAGCCATAACTTTTTTTGGACCCAGCCCTAATCTGACACAGGAACACCACTAGACCTACAGTTGCGGTATCTGACACCAAACTGGGCAGGTTTTAACCACTTAAGACCCGGTTAGCAGCTAAAGTTGTCACTAAATGATATATTGCTCACACATAGGTTATATGTGGAATACCCCAAAATACATTCTGGGTTTCTGGTACATTTAAAGACAACATACCAGTTTGTTGACAATCTACCCTAACCCTATCTGTAACCCTAACCCTATCTGCCAACAAAGTCTGTAACCCTAACCCAGTATAACCCTAACCCTATTTGAACCCTAACCCTAACTGAACCCTAACCCTGTCTGTAACTTACAGATAGGGTTAGGGTTAGGGATGCAAAGGGGTTAGGGTTACTGGAGGGTTACAGGTGGGCACAGTTAGGGTAGGGTTACGCAGGGTGTGGGTTAGCAGGGTTAGGGTTACTGGGTTAGGGTTACACAGGGTTAGGGTTACTGGGTTAGGTTACAGACAGGGTTATTGGGTTACAGACAGGGTAGGTTTAGGGTTACAGACAGGGTATTCTGTATTGCAGTGAATTACAGATAGGGTGTTAGAGATAGGGTTATACAGACAGACAATCTACCGTTATATATGAGATGTGGCTACTGGGGACAGTTTACGCCAACACCCTGCAAAATATATATGAGATGTGGCACTGGACAGGTGGGCACAGTGGGCACAGTTACGCTGTGAGCCTGGGCCCCTTACATTACACAGCACCCCACAGCTCTGGGCCCCTTTACATAGCACCCTGCACCATTGGACCCCTTTATATTACACAGCACCCTGCACCACTGGACCCCTTTATATTGCACAGCACCTTGCACCACTGGGCCCCTTACATTACACAGCACCCCACAGCTCTGGGCCCCTTTACATAGCACCCTGCACCATTGGACCCCTTTATATTACACAGCACCCTGCACCACTGGACCCCTTTATATTACACAGCACCTTGCACCACTGGGCCCCTTACATTACACAGCACCCCACAGCTCTGGACCCCTTTACATAGCACCATGCACCACTGGACCCCTTTATATTACACAGCACCCTGCACCTCTGGGCCCCTTACATTACACAGCACCCCACAGCTCTGGACCCCTTTGCATAGCACCATGCACCACTGGACCCCTTTATATTACACAGCAGCTTGCACCACTGGACCCCTTTATATTACACAGCAGCTTGCACCACTGGGTCCCTTACATTACACAGCACCCTACAGCTCTGTACCCCTTTACATAGCACCCTGCACCACTGGACCCCTTTATATTACACAGCAGCTTGCACCACTGGGCCCCTTTATATTACACAGTAGCTTGCACCACTGGGCCCCTTACATTACACAGCACCCTACAGCTCTGGACCCCTTTACATAGCACCCTGCACCACTGGACCCCTTTATATTACACAGCGGGTTGCACCACTGGGCCCCTTACATTACACAGCACCCCACAGCTCTGGGCCCCTGTAAATAGCACCCTGCACCACTGGACCCCTTTATATTACACAGCGCCCTGCACCACTGGACCCCTTTATATTACACAGCAGCTTGCACCACTGGGCCCCTTACATTACACAGCACCCCGCAGCTCTGGACCCCTTTACATAGCACCCTGCACCATTGGACCCCTTTATATTACACAGCACCCTGCACCACTGGACCCCTTTATATTACACAGCACCTTGCACCACTGGGCCCCTTACATTACACAGCACCCCACAGCTCTGGACCCCTTTACATAGCACCATGCACCACTGGACCCCTTTATATTACACAGCACCCTGCACCTCTGGGCCCCTTACATTACACAGCACCCCACAGCTCTGGACCCCTTTGCATAGCACCATGCACCACTGGACCCCTTTATATTACACAGCAGCTTGCACCACTGGACCCCTTTATATTACACAGCAGCTTGCACCACTGGGTCCCTTACATTACACAGCACCCTACAGCTCTGTACCCCTTTACATAGCACCCTGCACCACTGGACCCCTTTATATTACACAGCAGCTTGCACCACTGGGCCCCTTTATATTACACAGTAGCTTGCACCACTGGGCCCCTTACATTACACAGCACCCTACAGCTCTGGACCCCTTTACATAGCACCCTGCACCCCTGGACCCCTTTATATTACACAGCGGGTTGCACCACTGGGCCCCTTACATTACACAGCACCCCACAGCTCTGGGCCCCTGTAAATAGCACCCTGCACCACTGGACCCCTTTATATTACACAGCGCCCTGCACCACTGGACCCCTTTATATTACACAGCAGCTTGCACTACTGGGCCCCTTACATTACACAGCACCCCGCAGCTCTGGACCCCTTTACATAGCACCCTGCACCACTGGACCCCTTTATATTACACAGCACCCTGCACATCTGGGCCTCTTTATATTACACAGCAGCTTTCACCACTGGGCTCCTTACATTACACAGCACCCCACAGCTCTGGGCCCCTTTACATAACACCCTGCACCACTGGACCTCTTTATATTACACAGCACCCTGCACCTGTGAGCCCCTTTATATTACACAGCAGCTTGCACCACTGGGCCCCTTACATTACACAGCACTCCACAGCTCTGAGCCCCATTACATAGCACCCTGCACCACTGGACCCCTTTGTATTACACAGCAGCTTGCACCACTGGGCCCCTTACATTACACAGCACCCCACAGCTCTGGGCCCCTTTACATAGCACCCTGCACCACTGGACCCCTTTATATTAAACAGCACCCTGCACCTCTGGACCCCTTTATATTACACAGCAGCTTGCAACACTGGACCCCTTTACATTACACAGCACCCTGCACCTCTAGTCTAGCTAAAGTCAATACAGTGTATAAATATATATACTTGGAATGCATATATATCCTCTACACACTGTAACTCTAACTGACTAGCCTGCCTGCCTGCCTGCCCTATCTAACTCCAAAAAAGTACTCTCTCTCTCTCTCTCTCTCTCTCTCTGTCTCTCTATGTAAACCACGCAGCACAGATAAGAGAGAGAGAAAAAACAGACTGATTGATTAGCTCTAAAAAGGGCTGTTTGGGGTGCTGTCAGGACGCTGTTCTAACAGCAGAGATCAGATGAGTCTTTCAGGACTGGAGTATACTAGCCTAGCTATCGCTTTCCCTATAAAATCAGCAGCAGCAACACTGTCCCTCCTCTCACTAAGACTGCAGGTTCAGAATTAATCTAAAATGGATGCTGCCCTAGAGGTGGGAGGGTCAGGGAGGGAGGGTATGCTGCTGATTGGCTGGAATGTGTCTGCTGACTGTGAGGTACAGGGTCAAAGTTTGCTCAATGATGACGAATAGGGGGCGGGTCGAACATCGCATATGTTCGCCGGCGGCGGCGAATGCGAACAAGCGATATTCGCCGGGAACGGTTCGCCGGCGAACCGTTCTATACATCTCTATCAATCAGGGGTTAAAACCTTAGAAAATTAGAAAACGTATGGGGGTACCTAACGCTATAAAAACCTGGCGGCGAACCTCAAAAAATAACTAGCTACATAGCAGCACCAGCGACACTAATACAGCGATCAGAAAACCGATCGCTTAGTGATACTGGCAATAGGGGGTGAAAGGGTTAACTAGGGGGTGATCAAGGGGTTAAACCTTTATTAGGGGGGATAGGGGGCTACCCTGAACCTAAAGGGGCCTAACATTAACTGCCCTGACACTTTTTACTGTCACAACTGACACTAAATGCAGTGATCAGAAAATAAATGATCACTGCAATCAGTGACACTGTGACAGGGGGCTGAGGGAGTGATCGGGGGGTGACTGGGGGGGGGGATTTGTGTGCCTATGTGTTACTGTGTTAGTGTGCTGTTGGTGCAACTCACTTGTGATGTCTTCTCTCCTCTCGCCGGAAGAAAATACCGGCAGGAGGAGAGATGACATCACTTCCTCTGCCTTTGTTTACATTACACAGGCAGAGGAAGTCCACAGGCGGAAGGGGATTGGCTGGAAGCGATCGCGAGGGGGTGGCCAGAAACGAACAGCTGCCCCCTCATCCCGGATCGCTCCTACAGCCTACGGAACCGCCGCATGTACCGGGGGCGGTCCCGATCGGACCCCCGACCCACGTCTAGGCAGGCACGTACAGGTACGTACATGTGCCTGTCCGTGCCATTCTGCCGATGTATATGTACATGCAGCGGTTAATAAGTGGTTAAAACCAGTAAGTTGGGAGGTGGAACCTCCATAGATTGGATTATTTTCTAGCACATCCAACATATGCTAAAAAGATTGAGATCTGGAGAATTTGGAAGCCAAGTAAACACCTCAAACTTGTTGTATTCCTCAAACCATTCTTGAACCCATTTTGCAGTGTGGCAGGGTACTTTATCCTGCTTAACCACTTGAGACCCGCGCTATTGACAAAAGACGTCAACAGCGCGGCTCTCAAGTGCCAAGTTGACGTCTTTGGACGTCATTTAAAGTGCATTACCCGCGCGCGCCACTGGGTGGCGCGCAGCGGGTAAACACTGTGCCGCCGCATCGCTGAAGAGCCGCTGCATGTACCTGACGGCCGCGATGTCCGTCGGGTACATGCGATCGGCGGGAAAACAAGCAGATAACCGCAGGGACGTGGAGCTCTGTGTGTCAGGCCGCGTACACACAATCAAATCTATCTGCTGAAAACGGTCTGACAGACCATCTCAGCAGACAGATTCGCTCGTGTGTACGGGCCAGCAGACGGATTTGGCCAGCCGACAGATTTTAAAGCCTGCTTTAAAATCTGTCTGCTGGGAACCCGTCGGACTGATATGTTTGCTGGTTAGTACGCTAACCAGCAGACATATCTGCCGGCACATGCGTCGAATGGATTCGACGCATGCGCGGAAGTGTTTTACTTTCTGGTGCGGTGACGTGGCGGCGTCAACGTCACCGCCACATCACCGCGATGTCTGCCGGCGGGGATTTTGGTTTGATCGTGTGTACAGCGATCAAACCAAAACAGCCAGCAGACAAATCTGATCAAATCGGTCTCACCGACCGTTTTGAACAGATTTATTTGCTCGTGTGTACAGGGCCTCAGAGGAGAGGAGACCGATCTGTGTCCCTTGTACATAGGGACATAGCATCGGTCACCTCCCCCAGTCACCCCCCTCCCCCCACACAGCTAGAACACACCCAGGATACACACTTAACCCCTTCCTCACCCCCTAGTGTTAACCCCCTCACTGACAGTCACATTTATACAGTAATTAGTGCATTTTTATAGCACTGATCGTCTGCCGCAATATCGCAGTCCCAATAAAAATCGCAGATCGCCGCCATTACTAGTAAAAAAATAAATTAAAAAAATCATAATCCTGTTCCCCATTTTGTATGCGCTATAACTTTTGCGCAAACCAGTCGCTTATTGCGATTTTTTTTTTTTTTTTAAATACGTCGAAAAATACGCATCGGCCTTAACTGAGAAAAAAAAATGTTTTTTTTTTTTTTTAAATTGGGATATTTATTATAGCAACAAGTAAAAAATATATATATTTTTTTTTAAATTGTCGCTCTTTTTTTGTTTATAGCGCAAAAAAAAAAAACCGCAGAGGTGATCAAATACCACCAAAATAAAGCTCTATTTGTGGGGGAAAAAGGATGTCAATTTTGTTTGGGAGCCACGTCGCACGACCGCGCAAATGTCAGTTAAAGCGACGCAGTGCCGGAAGCTGAAATTTCGCCTGGGCACGAAGGGGGTTTATGTGCCCAGTAAGCAAGTGGTTAAAGAGGTCACTGCCATCAAGAGAATACCGTTTTCATGAAAGTTTGAATCTGGGTGCCATCTCTTCCCTAGGTAAGTGGCACACATGCACCTGGCCACCCACATGATGCAAAAGAAAGTGTTTTTATTCAGACCAGGCCACCTTCTTTGCCTGGTCCGTGTTACAATTCTGACGCTTACATGGCCATTGTAGGCACATTTAGCTGTGGACATGGGTCACCATGGGCACCCTGACCAGTCTGTGCCTATGCTGCTCCATACACAACAAACTGCACACCATGGGCCGGATTCAGATTCATCGGCGCATATTTATGCCGGCGTAGCGTATCTTTTTTACACTACGCCGGCGCAGCGCAGAGAGGCAAGCATGGTATTCAGAAAGCAAATGCTCCCAACGATGCGCCGGCATAACGTAAATTCGTAGGCGTAAGCCGGCGTAATTCAAAGTAGGAAGGAAGTGGGCGTGATCTATGTTAATGAAGCTATAACCCCATGCAAATGAAGGGCCGAACGAACGGCGCATGCGCTATGACGTGAACATATGTCCCGCGCCCCTCTGCGCATGCTCACAATTACGCCCGGCGTAACCCCTAAGATTCGCCGGCCCACTGCCTACACCCAGTGCATAAATACGCCCAGACATGCGCCCGTCGAGCGTAAAAGTACACCAGCAGCTTTTGGTGTTTTGGTGTAGCTACTTTTGCTTTCCTGATTTCTGAGCCATGTCTGCTCCAGTGACTGAGCCTAAGGAGAGGAGAAAAAAAAACTTTTAATAAAGGAAATTATTATCGATGCAATCTCAAGGCACAACAAGTACCTCCATGGTGCTGAGAGTGGCCGGACCAGCAAGGTCCGGAGGTAGGAGATCTTGCAGGAGATAACAACGAAGGTCAATGCCCTTTGCCATGAGGTTCGGTCCTCAAAGGACATTGCAAAAAAATAAATGACCTGCGTCGTCTGGTGAAAGGCAAGGTGGGCAAGATGAAGAGGCATGCCAGGGGCACTGGAGGTGGACCAGCCAGGAAGATCAGCCTCACTCCTGATGGAGGTCATCGCCCAGTGCCTGGAGAGGGAGTAGGTGGAGGGCTATGACTCTGTGGATCAGGCCTTGAGAACAGGTAAGTGTGTTTTATCTCCTATCCGGTGTGTAGCATGTGAGGGGGTGGAAGGGAATATGTGACAAGTGTGTGGGTCCACCAACATGTGAATGTTTTGTGTCATCCACAGATGTGCTGGAGGAAGCTGGGTCGTCATTGGCTGCTGGGCGACCCACGCCACCCCCAGAGGAGTGTGCCCACACCTCACCTCTAGAGGAAGTAGAGGAGGAGCACGGTACTCTGGAGGAAGGTGTCTACCTTGTGGAGGAGATCCACATCCCAGGACCCTCCCAAACCTCCACCCTATCAGGGATAGCCCATCAAGGGCCTCCTCCATAAGGGATAGCCCCTCAAGGGCCTCCTCCCCCATCAGGGGAAGCCCCTCATCCTCCCCCTCCATCAGGGAACTCCTCTCAAGGGCCTCCCCATACAGATGGCGCCAAGCCTCTCCTCCCCCCAGGAAGACTACGAGGAAGACCAGGGATGATCCAGATGCCTTAGACGATAATCTGGCGAGGGACCAGGCCCGGGAGAACCGCCATATGGCTTCTATAGCGGGTGACATGCGATGTGTGGCAGAGAGCCTGGCTTCCTCGGCCCAGACCCAGGTTGCCTGCACACTGGCTGTCCAGCAGGCCCTGACACAGCAGGCTGTTCAGACTACCTCCATCACTGACAGCCTGCAGGATGTCAGTGCGAACTTCACAGCGATAGTGACCTGCCTGGGGGAGCTGCAGGCCACAACATCAGGCCTTGTGGCAGAGGTCTGGAGCCTGGCAGTGGCCATACAGGCCAATACAGCTGCCATTGAGGTGGAGGGGAGGCAGACTAATGCAGTCCTCACCTGCATTGCCCTGGCATTGGAAGTCAGGCAGCCAGGGAGAGACCGGGGGATGATCCTCCTCCAGATGCCCCACCCCCCCACCTGAGGCTCCCCCCAGGCAACTGAGGACCAGGAGCATTGGCACCAGTCATAGCCCATGACAGGGCAGATGAGTGCCTTTTTTGCTTTTTCTTTTTTGCTCATGTGAAGAGTTTTTTGTTTCTTTGTATACTCAGGTTATGAGTTTATAAAAATGTTTTTGATACTCAGGTTATGAGTTTATTTATTTTTGTAGTGTATGCACATGGTCAGTAGTGCTGCTACAGTGTGACTGGTGTGTGAATGTGGGGGTGACATGCCTGCCAGCAAGGTGTGTCACCCTGGGTCGTCGGGGAGAAGTTATCCCCACGGCCCTGTGAATGTGGTATGAATGGACAGCAACACCATTGGGGCCCTGGTGCGGCGTTGCTGCTCCCAAGTCCTGCATGATGGACTTGGGCTAATTCAATGTGAGGTGGATGTGGTGTGTGGGAGCTATGGACCACAGTGGTGTGCATGCGTGCATTGTCCGTGTGCCATGATGAATGTATGTGTTTAACGTGCAAAGATACGTTCCACGAGGCAACTCTTGACTGCTGTTCCTTCAGCAGATGGGGTCTTCTCAGGTGGGGGGGACTGTGTGGTTGGGGGGTCAGGTCATCACATATGTCAATCTGCAGGCCCTTTCTCATGGCGTAGTTGTGCAGCACACAACATGCACCGATGATCTGTCACACAAAGTTTGGGGAATACAACAGGGTCCCCCCGGACTTATCCAGGCATTGGAAACGGGACTACAGGATGCCAAATGTGTGCTCCACCACTGCACGGGTACGTATGTGTGCCACATTGTATCTTCTCTCTCCTATGGTTTGGGGATTCCGGTATGGAGTCAGGAGATGGGACCCAAGGGCATATGCCGAGTCACCTGGAAGGGAAAAGACAGGAGGATGTTAGCCATGCATGTGCCCCTAGTGATGTCTGCATCATGGGGTGAGACAGTCATGCCTGACTCCCATGTCACTCACCAACCAGTGTACACGTTCTGTTCGAATTCTGTTGGGATGTTGCTTTGACGGTATATGTAGCTGTCGTGGCTGGCCCCTGGGTGTAACTTTAGGCTGGACGTACAGCTTACGCACACTGCGTGTAGCCTGCGCCGGCCAAATGTATGTTTCTGAATCGCCGTATCTCCCTCATTTGCATATTTGCATTGGAAATCAATGGGTGCGCCAGATGCGCTCGGCGTAAATATGCGCCCACGATACGCCGGCGTAGGAAAGTTACGTCGGTCGGAAGAAGCCTATTTTCAGGTGTATCTAGTTTTCTGGGTACGGCGCATAGATACGACGGTGCATATTGACACTTACACGGCGTATCTCAAAATACGTCGGCCTAAGTTCTTTCTGAATCTGGCCCCATTTGTTCTGCTTGCAACACATCAATTTCAGGGACAACTTGTTTACTTTCTAACGAATATATGCCACCAACCTTCAGATGCCATTGTAACAAGATAATCAATGTCACTTAACTTGTCCATGGTCATAACGTTATGGCTGATCAGTGTATATACAGTGCCATGAAAAAGTATTTATACCCCTTGAAATTATACACATTTTGTCATGTTACAACCAAAGATGTAAATGTGTTTTATTAGGATGAGAGAAAAAGTTAACCGCTCAGAGGTCCCAAGGAGCTAAAGCTGAAAGGACGTCAATTTTGTTTGGAAGCCACTTTGTACGACCGCGCAATTTTAATTTAAAGCCACGCAGTGCTGAAAGCTGAAATTTCGCCTGGGCAGGAAGGGGGTATATGTGCCCAGTAAGCAAATGGTTAAAGGTTTGGAGAAAATAAGAGATAACATAAATGATGTTCATATTGCAGTTAAGGTGGTATACTTCTAACAGGGGCCAAGACCTTGCTAAGTGGCTTGGCGTGTTCTGTCAATGAGAGTAGTAAAACCAAACATCAAAATAATCCTATTACTTCTAATGCCCTGTACACACGATCGGTTCGTCTGATGAAAACGGACCGATGGATTTTTTCATCAGATATCCGATGAAGCTGACTTTCATCAGTCTTGCCTACACACCATTGGTTAAAAATCCAATCGTGTCCAAAGCGGTGGCGTAAAACACAACGACGTGCTTCGAAAAATTAAGTTTAATGCTTCCGAGCATGCGTCGACTTGATCCTGAGCATGCAAAGGATTTCCCCACAGACGATCATTTTTTTCTATCATTTTTTTAACCATACAAACATTTTTAAAACAGGTTCTATTTTTCTTTTCACCAATGGGGCCCACACACGCTCGGTTCGTCCGATGAAAACGGTCCATTTTCATCAGACGAACTGTGTACAGGGCACAGCTTAACATATATATAATTTTACTATTTGTTTTGTATTTATGCTTAGAATAATTGAGAGAAATAAAGAGGGGGATCTCCAGAGAGGATCAGGAGGTTCGTCCGATAATTATAGATCAGGATTTATAATAAATATTATAGTAGGACATTTTAGAATAATACAAGTGAGTTATCAAACCCTGGTGGCAGGTGATGATTTATCCACGGAAGCCAGGGGGCTTCGAATTTGGGGATTTTATTTAAATAGATAGCCAGTTTTGGTGTGGATCATAGCCTGTGTCATACGGTGTTTAGCTGACATTACACATAAAGTACAGTAGATGTTTTCCATGCTTGAACTATAGCTTGTTTGGCTGCCGTGGTAACGTATAATAGAAGTTGGAATTGACGTTGCGTGATGTTTTGTGGTTTGCTATTTCGAAGTGCTACAGTTGGGTCAGGTATTAAGGTGGTATTGAACATGGTGGAGAGTAGGTTGAATATTTGTTTCCAGAAATGTTTAGCTTCAGGACAAGTCCACCATATGTGAAGATGTATGCCTACTACAACTATACAATCTCTGAAGCATTGGGCTGGGTATTGAGGGAGGAAGGTCCCAAGGAGATAAAGCTGAAAGGTAGGATCCAACCCCTGGGTGCAGGCACTGCAATGGTATGCAAAATTGTATGGAGAAAAACCAGGACGGCCGCACAAAAAATGTTCCTTTATAATAAAACAGATCACAACATCAACATGTCACAGCAAAAAACAGAAAAGAGCTGACGCGTTTCACACCAAAATACAGTGCTTATTCATGAATAAGCACTGTATTTTGGTGTGAAACGCGTTTTATTGTTTTATTGGGATTTTATGTGGTAGACCAACAAAAAGTGGCACATAATTGTAAAGTGGAAATAAAATGATAAATGGTTTTCCAAATGTTTTAGAAATAAATATCTGAAAAGTGTGGCATGCATTTGTATTCAGCCCCTTACTCTGATACCCATAACTAAAATCTAGTGGGACAAATTGCATTCAGAAGTCACCTAATTAGTAAATAGTTTCCACCTGTGTGTAATTTAATATCAGTATAAATACAGCTGTGCTGTGAAACCCTCAGAGGTTTGTTAGAGAACTTTTGTGATTAAACAGCATCATTAAGGCAAAGGAACACACCAGACAGGTCAGTGATAAAGTTGTGAAGAAGTTTAAAGCAGGGTCAGGTTATAAAAAATATCCCAAGCTTTGAACATTTCACAGAGCACTGTTCAATCCATCATTCGAAAATGGAAAAAGTAATGCACAACTGCAAACCTAGAAAGACATGGTCGTCCACCCAAACTGACAGGCCTTGAAGGAGAGCATTACTCAGAGAAGCAGCCAAGAGGCCCATGGTAACTCTGGAGGCGCTGCAGAGATCAACAGCTAAGGGGGAGAATCTGTCCACAGGACAACTATTAGCCGTGCACTCCACAAATCTGGCTGTTATGGAAGAGTGACAAGAAGAAAGCCATTGTTGAAAGAAAGCCATAAGAAGTCCCATTTGCAGTTTACAAGTAGCCATGTGGGGGACACAGCAAACACGTGGAAGAAGGTGCTCTGGTCAGATGAGGCCAAAACTGAACTTTTTGGCCTAAAAGCAAAACGATATGGGAAACGGAAACAAACACTGCGCATCACCCTGAACACACCATTCCCACCGTGAAACATGGTGGTGGCAGTGTCATGTTGTGGGGATGCATTTCTTCAGCAGGGACAAGAAAGGTGGTCAGAGTTGATGGGGAGATGAATGAAGCCAAATACAGGACAATCTTAGAAGAATACCTGTTATGCCGTGTACACACGGTCGTTTTTTGTTATGAAATAAAACGACGTTTTAAAAAACGTCATTTAAATTGATCGTGTGTGGGCAAAACGTCGTTTTTTGTCTTCAAAAAAACGACCAAAAAAAAATTCCAACATGCTTGAATTTTTTGTGTCGTTTTTTGTTTCACAAAAAGTCACCGTGTGTAGCAAAAACGTCGTTTAAAAAGACGTTTTTCAACCCGCGCATGCCCAGAAGCTAGTTATGAAGCCGGCTTCAATGGAAAAGAGTGGTGAACGTAACCTCGCTTTTTGTGAAAAAAACGATGGTGTGTATGCAAAATTGTCTTTGAAAAGTGACGTTTCAAAAACGTCGTTTTTTACTTCACAGAAAACGTCGTTTTTTTTCATCACAAAAAATGATCGTGTGTACTCGGCATTAGAGTCTGCAGAAGACTTAAGACTGGGCTGAAGGTTCACCTTCCAGCAGGACAACGACCCTTAATATACAGCCAGAGCTACAATGAAATGGTTTAGATCAAAGCATATTAATTTGTTAGAATGGCCCAGTCAAAGTCCAGACCTAAATCCAATTGAGGCTCTGTGGCAAGTCTTGAAAATTGCTGTTCACAGACGCTCTCCATCCAATCTGACAGAGCTTGAGCTATTTTGCAAGGAAGAATGGGCAAAAATGTCACTCTTTAGATGTGCAAAGATGGTAGAGACATCCCCAAAAAGACTTAATACAAATGCACGTCACATTTTTCACATATTTATTTGTAAAATATTTTGAAAACCATTTATAATTTTCCTTCCACTTCACAATTATGTGCCACTTTGTTGGTCTATCACATAAAATCCCAATAAAATACTATATATTTATTTATGTTTTTGGTTGTAACATGACAAAATGTTGAAAATTTCAACGGGTATGAATATTTTTTCAATACACTGTACTCTAAAATATAAATGTGAACTACCCATGTAGAAAATGTACTGTAACTCTGTAACCTGCTCTAGTGTATTGATATCAGTATTCCCAATATTTCATAAGCACCAATCAGGCTTTTTAACAACCTTCTTAAAATGATTTCCCAATACAGGTTGACAAAAACTAAAGCCGCGTACACACGATTAGTCCATCCGATGAGAACAGTCTGATGGACCATTTTCATCGGTTAACGGTTCATCGGACCATCGCGCCAGAACGCGGTGACATAAAACACAACGACGTGCTGAGAAAAATGAAGTTCAATGCTTCCAAGCATGCGTCGACTTGATTCTGAGCATGCGTGGATTTTTAACCGATGGTCGTGCCTACTAACGATTGGTTTTGACCTATCGGTTAGGAATCCATCGGTTAAATTTAAAACAAGTTCTCTTTTTTTACACCGGAGGATAACTAACCGATGGCGCCCACACACGATCGGTTTGGTCCATCAGACTGTTCTCATCTGTTTAACCTATCGTGTGTACGCGGCCTTAGTGCAGACTCTCCAATATGACCCAATCCAGTAGATACAAAATAATAAACTCTGAGCATGTAAAAGTTAACTGTGCCATTCAGCTCTAAGGTCCAGAACTGAAGTTGTGTACTGTCTACAGCAGAGGAAGAAAATGCTATTAGGTACATTCAGCCTGAGGTAGTGCAAAGTGGGTCCAGTCTGTTACTGAGGTCTGTGGGGTTAATTCACTAAGAGACTAGTGAGAGGAAGCTCTGCTGATTTTATTATCCAATCATGTGCAAGCTAAAATGCTGTTTTTTATTTTCCTTGCATGTCCCCCTCGGATCTACAGCGACTGGACTGCCAAGTGCATTTTCAGTGCAATTTTAAGTGTACTTGTAGTTTGCACTTGTAGTGCAAAGTGGATCTGCCTTTCGTAAATAACACCCATTGTATACTTTTCACTTCCTGGCCAGTGCAGAGTTCCTCTAATTGTTATTTTGTACTTTTCTAAAATACCGCCAGCAAACACCCAGTGATAAATAACAAATGTGTGTGTTTTATCGTGAATTGACTTGATTTATCTCATGTTTTTTTGCAGTATTTATCTCACGTTCAATATTTTAGTTTGATGAATTGATTATTTTATAATCTCATGCGATATTTCCAAAACTTGAGTCATGTGACCTCCATATCGCATACGATAACCTTTAGCGTGTTACAATTTTTTATTGAGTAGAGCTGCACGATTAATCGTTAAAGAATCGAGATTGTGATTCTACCCCCTTGTGATTTAATTTCCTTGATACAGTGCAGAGAGTTCTCTGTCAAAAAACAAACAAAACATAAACAGGCAAACTGACAAGTTTTATCACAACATCTCAAGTGAGATAAAGACAAACATTGTAACATTTCCTTCTTATAGATTAAAGGAATGAACTTCTGTCTGTAGGTGAAAGCAGTTTACCCACTTAAAGACTAAGGGCTAGATTCAGCAAAGAGATACGACGGCGTATCTCCAGATACGTTGTCGTATCTCTGCGTCTGAGCCCTCCTATCTATGCGCCTGATTCATAGAATCAGTTACGCATAGATTTCCATTAGATCCGACTGGCGTAAGTCTCTTACGGCGTCGTATCTAAGTTGCATATTTACGCTGGCCGCTAGGTGGCGTTCCCGTCGATTTACGCGTTGAATATGCAAATGAGATAGATACGCCGATTCCCAAACTTACGCCCGGCCGGCGCATTTTTTTACGTCGTTTGCGTAAGCGTAACTCCGGCGTAATGTTACCCCTGCTATATGAGGCGCAGCCAATGTTAAGTATGGTCGGCGTGCCGGCGTATTTTTTCCCGTCGCTTACGTCGTTTGCGTAAAACGTTCGCGAATAGGGCTTTGCGTAAGTGACGTTCACGTCGTTTTCATTGAGTATTTGGGTCGTGATTTGGAGTATGCGCACTGGGCTACGTTCCCGGCCGGCGCATGCGCAGTTCGTTCGGCACGGGGGCGCGCTTAATTTAAATAGAAGACGCCCCCTACCTTCCCATTTTGCATTACGCCGGCCTATTTACGCTAGCAAGTGCTTTGAGAATACAGCACTTGCCCGTAAAAGTTGCGGCGGCGTAGTGTAAATAGCATACGCTACGCAACTT
This sequence comes from Rana kukunoris, assembly GCA_029574335.1. Taxonomy (NCBI): domain Eukaryota; kingdom Metazoa; phylum Chordata; class Amphibia; order Anura; family Ranidae; genus Rana; species Rana kukunoris. The sequence goes on along the minus strand of CM056050.1, from coordinate 478,539,824 downwards.
TGCAATTACGCCGCTCCTACCTGAATCTAGCCCTAAACCTTTTTTCTGACACTTGTTGCTTGTACGTTATAATCAGTATTTTTTGCTATAAAATTACTTAGAACCCCAAACATTATGGGCCAGATTCAGATAGCCTTTACGTCGGCATATCTATAGATCTATTCTGAACTGGCGTATCTTTTTTCTGTATTCAGAAAACATGATACGCCGGAATTCTGCTAAGATACGAGCGGCGTAAGTCTGTTACACCGTCGTATCTTAGTTGCATATTTACGCTGGCCGCTAGGTGGCACCTCCATCGATTTATGCGTCGAATATGTAAATTAGGGAGATACGGCGATTCACGAACGTACTTGCAGCCGGGCGTCGTAGTTTACGTCGTTTGCGTAAGCGTTAGTCCGGCGTAAAGTTACCCTTGCTATTCGAGGAGCAGCCAATGTTAAGTATGGACGTCGGGACAGCGTCGAATTGTACATCGTTTACGTCGTTTGCATAAATCGTTCGGGAATGGGGCTGGACGTAATTTATGCTCACGTCATTTACATTGACAACTTGCGACGTGATTTCACGCATGCAAACTGGGATACGTCCACGGACGGCGCATGCGCCGTCCAGAAAAAACGTAAATTACGTGGGGTCATGATTCATTTACATGAATCACGCCCCCACATTACTAATTAGAATTAGACTCCCTTACGCCGTAAGGACCATTTTCATCAGATGAACCGATCGTGTGTGGGCCCCATCAGTTTTTTTCCCCATCGGTTTTAAAATTATCTGATGGTTAAAAAACCGATAGAAAAAAACGATTGTCTGTGGGGAAATCCATCGGTTAAAAATTAACACATGCTCAGAATCAAGTCGGTGCATGCTCGGAAGCATTGAACCTTTATTTTTCTCAGCACATCGTTGAGTTTTATGTCACCGCGTTCTGAGGCCGCGTACACACGATCGAGAACCTCGTTGGGCTAAACTCATCATTCCGCCCGACGAGGTTCTCGGCCGGCCGTCGAGTTCCTCGACCAGGCTATCGAAAAAGGCGTCGAGCCATTAGTCCCGATGGCCTGTGGAGGAAATAGCGAACCTGCTCTCTATTTTGGCTCGACGAGCTTCCCGAAGGGACGCTCGACAAAATGTACACACGATCGAGCTTCTCGGCAGAATATGGATCCCAGCGAGCTTCTCGCTGGATTCTGCCGAGAAGCTCGGTCGTGTGTACGCGGCCTGACACATTCATTTTTTTAATTGATGGTGTGTAGGCAAGACTGATGAAAGTCAGCTTCATCGGATATCTGATGAAAAAATCCATCAGACCGTTTTCATCAGATGAACCGATCGTGTACAGGGCATAAATTTAAGTGGGAAATTTTGGGGAAAAAAACTTTACACAGGAGAAAGGGAGCGTCTAAGGAGACACCGCTGAATCTTTAATCCCCTGTTTTGAGGGACAGCGCATTTGACCTGCTGCTCACACACAGGTCCATTTGTTCAGGTGAGCGGCTTGTACTTCTATTTAGGACACCTGTTTGCTGTGTTTGATGAGTTGCTACATCTGAACACCTCAGTGAGGCACAAGAATCAGCTTGACCATTCCGATTGATCATTATATATATACATTTTTTTGGACTTGATATATATATTTTTTATTATTATTATTACTGTATTTTAAATGTTTTTTAGCGCTGCACTGCTTTTTTCTATGTACTTCATTTAAGGATTTCTATTGACCTTCAGTGTTCAGCTGCTTTGCTAATTGTTTGTACCTTTGCGCAGTCTGCTTTTTCTCTTTTAGTAAAATGTATTTTAACAGAATTACGAATGCAATAAAATCTACAAAAGAACGTTGTTATAATCAAATGAAATTAGACACGAAAATACGAATGAACATAAAGCAACGAAGATTTATTTCTTACGAAAATACAAACGCGGCATGATGGAAAATATAATGTAAATACGAATATCAAAACAACGAAAAATAAACCAACGTAAAAACGAATGAACGAATAAATTCATTGTAAAAATACGAACGAGGCAGAATACAACATTTAACGAAAATACTAATCTCGAATCAACGAAAAATAAACTAACATAAAAAAACGGAAACGGAAAAAAAAGTGTTACGAAAATACTAAAGAGTACGAATACGATAACTAACGTCTTACGAAATTACGACTCGTTACGAATCACGATAAACGAACAGAAACGAAACAGAAATAAACTAAAATTTTTGTTGTGCACATGTCTACTCTAGAAATCCAGGAGGACGTCTTTTGACATCCTCGCTTCCTCCGGGCCACTGGGGGGCGCGCGCGCCAGCGGCGGCTTGCGCGCACACCCGGCGCGTCCCCAAGATGCCGATGCGCGTGCCTGGTGGACGCGATGTACGCTAGGTACCCGCGATCAGCAGTGACAGAGCAGGGATGTGGAGCTCTGTGTGTAAACACAGAGCTCCACGTCCTGTCAGGGAGAGAGGAGACCGATGCTGTGTCCCTTGTACATAGGGACACAGCATCGGTCACCTCCCCCAGTCAGTCCCTCCCCACACACAGTTAGAACACACCCAGGATACACATTTAACCCCTTCCTAGTGTTAACCCCTTCACTGCCAGTCACATTTATACAGTAATCAATGCAATTTTTTAGCACTGTTCGCTGTATTAATGTGAATGGTCCCAAAAATGTGTCAAAAGTGTCCGATGTGTCCGCCGCAATATCGTAGTCCTGAAAAATCTCGCAGATCGCCGTATTACTAGTAAAAAAATAATAATAAAAAAAGTCAGAATTCTATTCCCTATTTTGTAGCCACTATAACTTTTGCGCAAACCAATCACTAAACGCTTATTGCGATTTTTTTTTATACCGAAAAAAAGAGTTTTTTAAAAAAAAAAATGGGATATTTATTATAGCAAAAAGTAAAAAATATTGGCCCGGATTCACAAAGCACTTACGCCGAAGTATCTCTAGATACGCCGACGTAAGTACAAATGTGCACCGTCGTATCTATGCGCCGACCCACAAACCAAGATACGTCGAAAAATAGGCTTCAGCCGTCCGACGTAACTTTCCTATGCCGGCGTATAGTGGGCGCATATTTAAGCTGGACGCATGTGGCGCTCCCATTGATTTTCAATTCAAATATGCAAATGAGGCAAATACGGCGATTCACAAACGTACTTGCACCCGGCGCATAATATACGTGGTTTGCGTAAGTCGGATGTCTGGCGTAAAGTTATTCCCCATATAGGAGGCGCAACTCATGCAAAGGTATGGACCAGGGAACGAATGCCGTCAAATTTTACGTATTTTACGTTGTACGTGAATAGGGCTGGGCATAGGTCGAAACAACTGCCTACATCGTGAATTCACGATGTAGGCAGTTGTTTCGACGTGATTGTGAGCATGCGCACTGGGATACGTCCACGCGACGGAGCATGCGCTGTTCGTTTTAAGTACTTGTCTGGCACTCGGCCAATCATTTGCATGGGGTCATGTCTCATTAACATGGCTCACGCCCACTTCCACCTACGCAGGCTTACACCGACGAAATATATGCCACGCTGGTGCAACATTGGGAGTATGACTTTGTGAATTCCATGCTTGCCTCTATGCGCAGCGCCGGCGTAGCGTAAAGAAGATACCCTACGTTGGCATAAATATGCGCATATGTATGTGAATCTGGGCCATTGTGTTTTTTTTCACAGTTGTCGCTCTTTTTTTGTTTATAGCGCAAAAAATTAAAACCGCAGAGGTGATCAAGTACCACCAAAAGAAAGCTCTATTTGTGGGAAAAAAAGGACGTCAATTTTGTTTGGGAGCCACTTTGTACGACCGCACAATTTTAATTTAAAGTGACGCAGTGCTGAAAGCTGAAATTTTGACTGGGCAGGAAGGGGGTATATGTGCCAAGTAAGCAAGTGGTTAAAGGTTTGGAGTAAATAAGAGATAACATAAATGATGTTCATATTGCAGTTAAGGTGGTATACTTCTAACAGGGGCCAAGACCTTGCTAAGTGGCTTGGCGTGTTCTGTCAATGAGAGTAGTAAAACCAAACATCAAAATAATCCTATTACTTCTAATGCCCTGTACACATGATCGGTTCGTCTGATGAAAACGGGCCGATGGATTTTTTCATCAGATAGCTGACTTTCATCAGTCTTGCCTACACACCATCGGTTAAAAATCCAATCGTGTCCAACGCGGTGGTGTAAAACACAACGACGTGCTTCGAAAAATTAAGTTTAAGGCTTCCGAGCATGCGTCGACTTGATTCTGAGCATGCGATGGATTTCCCCACAGACGATCATTTTTTTCTATCGTTTTTTTTAACCATACAACATTTTTTAAAACAGGTTCTATTTTTCTTTTCACCGATGGGGCCCACACACGATTGGTTCGTCCGATGAAAACGGTTCATCGGTCCATTTTCATCAGACGAACCGATCATGTGTTCAGGGCATAAGCTTAACAAATAGATAATTTTACTATTTGTTTTGTATTTATGCTTAGAATAATTGAGATAAATAAAGAGGGGGGATCTCCAGAGGGGATCAGGAGGTTCGTCAGATAATTATAGATCAGGATTTATAATAAATATAATAGTAGGACATTTTAGAATAATACAAGTCAGTTATCAAACCCTGGTGTCAGGTGATAATTTATCCACGGAAGCCAGGGGGCTTTTAATTTGGGAATTTTATTTAAATAGCCAGTTTTGGTGTGGATCATAGACATTACACATAAAGTACGGTAGATGTTTTCCATGCTTGAACTATAGCTTGTTTGGCTGCCGTGGTAACGTATAATAGAAGTTGGAATTGCGTGATGTTTTGTGGTTTGCTATTTCGAAGTGCTACAGTTGGGTCAGGTATTAAGGTGGTATTGAACATGGTGGAGAGTAGGTTGAATATTTGTTTCCAGAAATTTTTAGCTTCAGGAAAAGTCCACCATATGTGAAGATGTATGCCTACTACAACTATACAATCTCTGAAGCATTGGGCTGGGTATTGAGGGACGAATTTGGATATTCTTGCTGGTACTAGGCAGGACTGCTGTTAGAAATCGCGGGGCCCCATACAGCCTACCTGGCAGGACCCCCTTCAATTATATAAATAAAAAACACAATAAATATACTAAAAAAATTCTTAGCGGACACACAGATAACAGAGAAGCTGTGTGACTTAGCCCTTTTTAAAATAGTTTTCCAAATTGTTGAACAAAAACATTTTATAATTTTTTCAAAAATAAATATATATTTTTTTCATTTTTACAAATTATTTTTATACAATTTTCTATTTTTTTTTTACAAGAGATTAAAACAATACAGGTTTTTTTTTTTAACAGGACAAGGAAGCCGGCAGTTGTTGTCTGTGTCTCTCCTTGCAACAGCTAAAAGTCAGCGGGAGGGTTTTCAGCTGCTGCCGAGAGCCACACAGGGCATCCTGTAATTGCCCCTCCTTCCCTCTGGTGCTTGGGCCCCCCTGTTTGCCCAGGCCCCCTACAAGAGGACTGGTGGTCCCCCCCCTATCAGCGGCCCTAGTACTAGGTACCATCTTGTGAGTACTTTATAGTTAGTTTCTAATGCAGCAATATTTGTTGTAGCTGATGTTGTGGCTTGCCAGATTTGTTAGGCCGCGTACACACGATCGAACATGTCCGCTGGAACTGGTCCGCAGACCAGTTTCAGCGGACATGTTCGATCGTGTGTACGGTCTATCGGACCGTTTTCCAGTGGATAAAAGTTTCAAAACATGCTTAGAAACCAGTCCGCAGGAAACCTGTCCGTACACGAAATCATCGGACCAAAATCCAGCGCATTCTCAGAATCAAGTCGACGCATGCTTGGAAGCATTGAATCACGTCGTTGTGTTCAACGTCACCGCGTTCTGGTCCGAGGGGATTTTGATCCGATGGTGTGTATGCACATCAGACCAACAGACCACTTCAGCCTGGTCCGATGAAAACGGTCCATCGGACATGTCTGATCGCGTGTACCCGGCCTTAGAGGTATTTATTGTTTTACATCACGGATACCTGAAGACTGAATGATTACAGTGCACAACCATAGTCAGGTGGCTAGGAGCCAATTTTAACTGCACCATTTCCAGACAAACCATCATTCTAATACTTGCCAATGAACAATGACAGTGCAATTAAACATTAGGCTCCACACCTTATTTTTATGTTATTAGGCACACAGTTAATCCTAACAGACATATCTTTTCTGTGCTCCTACAATAAATAAGGTGGGGCTAAGATGAGGTCCTGTGGAGGTCACATTTTTGGTTTTTACACCTATGATATACATACGAGGACAGAGTTATAAGAAATCAATTTTTTATGCCGTGGATAAGCTTTTATTAGCCGAAGGAAAGAAAACTGCACTTTTTTAAAAATAAATACAGGTGCGTCTCATAAAATTTGAATATCATCAAAGTTAATTTATTTCAGCAATTCAATTCAAAAAGTGAAACTCATATATTATATAGATGCATTACACACAGAGCGATACTGTATATTTCAAGCATTTCTTTCTTTTAATTTTGATGAATATGTTAGTGAAAACCCAAAATTCTGTATCTCAGAAAATTAAAATATTACACAAAAAATAAAGGATTTTAAATACAGAAATGTTGGCTTACTGAAAAGCATGGCCATGTGCAGTATAGTATGCACTCAATACTTTGTGGGGCGTCTTTTGCATGAATTACTGCATTAATGCGACGTGGCATGGAGGCAATCAGCCTGTGGCATAGCCATAGTGGCTCTGCATTGTTGGGTCTGGCATCTCTCATCCTCTTGATAATACCCCACAGATCCTCTATGGGGTTTAGGCGAGTATGCTGGACAATCAAGCACAATAAAACTCAGCTGACCTTAACCCCATAGCGAATCTGTGGGGTATTGTCAAGAACAGTGGCAGCTAGTACTCAAACAAACTGAAAAAAACCCTATCAATTGCAGCCACTGTGCCATCAAATGCTGCCATTGTGCCATCAAATGCTGCTACTGTGCCCATCAAACGCTGCCACTGTGCCATCAAATGCTGCCACTGTGCCATCAAATGCTGCCACTATGCCCATCAAATGCTGCCACTGTGCACATCAAACGCAGCCACTGTGCACATCAAACGCAGCCACTGTGCCCATCAAACACTGCCACTGTGCCCATCAAACGCTGCCACTGTGCCCATCAAACGCTGCCACTGTGCCCATCAAACACAGCCACTGTGCCCATCAAAAGCTGCCACTGTGCCCATGAAACGCTGCCACTGTGCCATCAAACGCTGCCACTGTGCCCATCAAACATTGCCACTGTGTCAAATGCTGCCACTGTGCCCATTAAACGCTGCCACTGTGCCATCAAATGCAGCCACTGTGCCCAACAAACGCTGCCACTGTGCCATCAAATGCAGCCACTGTGCTTATCATGCTGCCACTGTGCCATCAAATGCTGCCACTGTACCCATCAAATGCTGCCAGTGTGCCCATAAAATGCTTCCAGTGTGCCCATCAAATGCTGCCAGTGTGCCCATCATATGCTGCCATTGTGCCCATCAATTGCTGCCAGTGTGCCCATTAAATGCTGCCAGTGTGCCCATCAAATGCCAGTATGCCCATTAAATGCTGCTAGTGTGCCCATCAAATGCTGCCAGTGTGCCCATCAAATGCTACCAGTGTGTCCATCATATGCTGCCATTGTGCCAATAAAATGCTGCCAGTGCGCCTATTAAATGCTGCCAGTGTGCCCATCAAATGCCAGTATGCCCATTAAATGCTGCTATTGTGTCATTGAATGCCGCCAGTGTGACCCCCGTCTGCCCGGCACTTACCTGTCTCTGTGGGGCAGTGGGTGACAGCGACGAGCACGGTCCTTCATGCGTCTCCTGCATCACCTCTTGTCCTCTCCTCCTGATAGGTGTCCAATGGCGGCGCTTTTCGTTTCAGCCAATCAGGTGACAGGTAACAGACCCGAGCACCTGATTGATGGAGAGGCAGCTCAGTGTTAGGAAAATGAATAGTCATTCGCTTTCCTAACACAGATGAGTGGACTGCGAGCACCAAGCATGGTGCTTGCAGTTTATGTATTTTGAAGCCTATCACTCTAATCAAGTGCTTCAAAAATAACCCCAATGCATGAATCTATCCCTTGGTCATAGAGGGGGTGGCAGGAGAGAGGGAGCGGAGCCCGTGCACCCTTATGGACGCACCGCCACTGGTCAAGAGGAAGGTGAGAGAAACAAGACCCAACAATGCAGACAAGCTTAAAGCCGCTATCAAAGCAACCTGGACTTCCATAACATCTCAGCAGTGCCACAGGCTGAGCGCCTCTATGCCATGATGCATTGCTGCAAAAATTCATGCAATAGGAGCCCCGACAAAGTATTGAGTACATAATATACTGTATATGGACATACTTTTCAGTAAGCCAACATTTCTGTATAAAAAATCTTTTTTTTAATTGGTCTTATGTAATATTCACATTTTCTGAGTTACTGAATTCTGAGTTTTCACTAGCAGTTAACCAAAATCATCAAAATTAAAGGAAAGCAATGCTTGAAATATGTCACTCCATGTGTAATGCATCTATATAAAATATATGAGTTTCACTTTTTGAATTGTATTACTAAAATAAATGACCTTTTTGATGATATTCAAATTTTCGGAGATGCACCTGTAGAAGAAGAAAACATATAACATCAGGGCACAAAAAAATAAAATAAAAATACCATTTAAACATATATATATATAATTTAAAGAGGAAGTAAATCCTCACAAAAAAAACCCTGCAAGAGAAAGCATAGCATACTAGCTTATTATGAATTACTTACCTGAGAACGAAGCCCCTGCAGCAACCCTTGCTCACCTCCTCCGTCGCCGCCATGATACCCAGAGTGACTTCTGGGTATCGCTGCTCCGGCGCTGTGACTGGCCGGAGCAGCGATGACGTCACACCCGCGCATGCGTGCGGGAGCCGGCAGTGACAGCATTATCGCCTTCACTAGCGGCACGCGCCGTAGACATTGGTGCAGTCTTTTCTGCAAATATCTCCTAAACCCTGTGAGGCCCCGTACACACGACCTGTTTTCTAGGCAGAATCCATCAAGAAACTTGATGGGAGACGTATTCTGCCGAGAAAACCGGTCGCGTGTACATTTTTCGCTGAGAAAACCGTCGAGAAACTCGTCGAGCCAAAAAGAGAGCATGTTCTCTATTTCCTCTACGGCAATGGGAAAAATTAGCTCGACGAGTTTTTGGACAGCCGAACGAGAAACTCAACGAGAAAAACAATGTGTGTACGGGGCCTAAGGGTTTACAACCACTTTAATTATTTGATATTAAATTGATAATTTAAAAACAGTGGGTTAGGGGCGCAAATTACTTGTCTTGCCTTGGGTGCTGACAACCCACGCTACGAAAATAATTATACTGTTAGGGGTCCCCACAACTTGGGAAATCTTATCAAGGGGTCACAACACTAGAAAGGTTGAAAACCACTGGTCTAAAGCTTTTACGGTTGTCAAGAGCTTGAGCGTTAATTCATTTCATTGGCCAGATTAATAATTTATTCTGGCTATTGAAATGAATAAATACTCAAGTGCTAAACGCGCCTAACATTTAGGTGCATTTTGCAGCGTTTAGCAGAGTCAAGCTTTTTTCCGCCAAAACCCTTCTGCTTCTGGATGCACTGGCAGTATTTTTTTTTCCTGTCTCTAAAAGCTCCTGCCACTAAACGCTGCTAAAAACTTATGTGTGCATAAACACATAGGCTAACATGCAGGGGAGTTTAGAGGCAGGAAAAAAAAAAAAAATCCATAGAAGCAGCTGCATAAATGTCCAGTGCAGGGGAGGGCTGGCAGGGGAGGCAGGGTGGAAATCTCCCCCCGGGCTGGTGACGCAATGCACAGCCACCGGCCGCCACTACCGAATGCTGTTTTTGCAGAGCAGGAATATGCCTGCTGGAGCTCTGTTAACACAGGTCACAGCCGCTGCTCACCTCCCACTGTGCAGCTGTGCCTGTGTCAGCTCCGAGGTAGATGGCTGCAGAGCTGAGCTATGTCTCGTCTCACACATAGCTCAGCCTCAGGGCACACGAGCGCTGACATCTCCTTCTCTCTCTGCAAAGACACGAGGATAGATAGAGCTCATCTGCTCCTCCTCCTTCTGAGGCCCCGTACACACGAGCAAATACATCTGTTCAAATCGGTCTGACAGACCGATTTGAACAGATCTGTCTGCTGGGCTGTTTTGGTTTGATCGCTGTACACACGATCAATCCAAAATCCCCGCCGGCAGACATCGCGGTGACGTGGCGGTGACGTTGGCGCGGCCACGTCACCGCACAGGGAAGTAAAACACTTCCGCGCATGCGTCGAATCCATTCGACGCATGTGCGAGCAGATAGCGTACTAACCAGCAGACATGTCGGACGGACGGATTCCCAGCAGACAGATTTTAAAGCATGCTTTAAAATCTGTCGGCTGGCCAAATCTGTCTGTCCGCCCGTACACACGATCAAATCTGTCTGCTGAAACTGTCTGGCAGACCGTTTTCAGCAGATAGATTTGATCGTGTGTACGCGGCCTAAGTCTGCCCTGCCCACACTCCCCGGACATGTGTGGGCACTGGACAGGAAGTTTGAACCCAAAAAAGCATCAGACAGCCTGTCTGCACCTCAGCCTCCATCCTGGTAAGCTCACCCTCTCTAGTCTCTCCTGCCTCCCAGTGTATAAAAATGGGTTGCTCTGTGGACTTCATTAAAAGGGAGGGGGCAGGCTTTGGTGAGCAGAAACCCTCTACACAATTGTCCACAGCATGCACCCTTAAATCAAGTTTCCCAGAACACCCCTTACATCAGATCTGATGTATATGGGATCTGTTCGGACTCTGATGTAAGGGGGCCCCTGTGTGGACTCTGATGTAAGGGGAGGCTCTGTGCAGACTCTGATGTAAGGGGAGGCTCTGTGCAGACTCTGATGTAAGGGGGTACTCTGTTCGGACTCTAAAGTAAAGGGGGCCCCTGTGTGGATTCTGATGTAAGGGGGGCCTCTGTGCGGACTCTGATGTAAGGGGGGCCTCTGTGCGGACTCTGATGTAAGGGGGGCCTCTGTGCGGACTCTGATGTAAGGGGGGCCTCTGTGCGGACTCTGATGTAAGGGGGGCCTCTGTGCGGACTCTGATGTAAGGGGGGCCTCTGTGTGGACTCTGATGTAAGGGGGGCCTCTGTGCGGACTCTGATGTAAGGGGGGCCTCTGTGCAGACTCTGATGTAAGGGGGGCCTCTGTGCAGACTCTGATGTAAGGGGGGCCTCTGTGCAGACTCTGATGTAAGGGGGGCCTCTGTGCAGACTCTGATGTAAGGGGGGCCTCTGTGCAGACTCTGATGTAAGGGGGGTCTCTGTGCGGACTCTGATGTAAGGGGGGCCTCTGTGCGGACTCTTGTGATCATGAAAAATCTTAGACTGTTTCCTCGATCCATCACTTTTCCACGCTCTATGGGCCACTTGACTGGACTTGGCCCCAGGCCTAAGGCTGCCAGCCCTCCCCTGGTCCAGTGTGTATGAGACCTCAGATTAGGCCTAATTTGCACATAAGTTTTGCATTTATAGCTTATGGAGTTTCACTTAGTTGTATCTTCAGACTGGTGCCCAAACAACAGGTTCTCTGTCGTGCTACTTGTGTTTATCTTTGACCTTCACATGTTCTGACATGACCAGTTTAGCTACTTTTTGTCATGTGCTCTTCACTTTGGCACGTCTCTTATTGCTGTTCTGCTTACTGTTGGCCTGATGGTTGTCTTGATGAATGCATCTCACCGTGACTCTCAACATTTGCTTAAGGTCTTAAACTGTGATTTCTCCTGAAGTTGACTTTTCTCCAACAGATCCCTTCTAGGCATTGCTTCTAATTTTGCTACAGTGACTGGTGACCACAGTGATGATTGTTTATGAATATCATGATGACTGTTACCATACTTAAAGTGTTACTAAACCCACAACAGTAAAAATTAGGGATGAGCCGAACCCCCCCCCACCCCGATCGGTTCGCACCAGAACCTTTGAACGGACCGACTGTTCGCGCGAACATTTAGAACCCCATTGACGTCAATGGGACTCGAACGTTCAAATTCAAAAGTGCTAATTTTAAAGCCCAATATTCAAGTTATTGTCGGAAAACGTCTTTGAGAACCCGGGTCTTGCCCCAGGGAACATGTATCAATGGAAACAAGTTTTAAAAACGATTGTTTTTTCTGGAGCAGTGATTTCAATGATGCAGCATCATTAACCACTTCCATACCAGGCACTTACGCACCTTCCCGCCCAAGCCAATTTTCAGCTTTCAGCACTGTCGCACTTTAAATTACAATTGCGCGGTCACTGTACCCAAACAAAATTGGCGTCCTTTTTTCCCCACAAACAGATTTTTTTTGGTGGTATTTGATCACCTCTGCGTTTTTTTTTTTTTTTTGCGCAACAACTAAAAAAAACTGAAAATGTTTTTATTTTTTTCTGTAATCTTTTTTGTAAATAAGTATGTTTTCTCTTTCAATTACGGGTACTGATATGGCGGCACTGATGGGCACCAATGAGGTGGCACTGATGGGCACCGATAAGGTTGTACTGATGGGCACCGATGAGGTGGCACTGATAGGCGGCGCTGGTATGCGGCACTGATGGGCACTCATAGGTGGCACAGATGGGCACTCATGGGTGGCACTTATGGTGGCACTGATGGGTACTTATGGGTGGCACAGATGGGCACTGATAGGTGGGCACTGGGCATGGATTGGCACTGTGGGGTGGCACTGATGGACACTGAGGGGTGGCACTGATGGATCCATGTTGCCAATCAGTGCCCATTTGTGGGCACTGATTGGCATCTTTTTTTTTTACTGTACTTTTTTTATTTATATTTTATTTACTGATTTTTTCTTTTTTTATTGCCCCTTTTTTTATTTTTTATTTTTTGCACTTCCCTGGTGGTCTAGTGTGGACTTCCCTGGTGGTCCAGTGTGGCGATCCGAAGGAGGGCTGCGCTGATAAACAATCAGTGTGAACCCTCCCTGTCAGGAGAGCCACCGACCAGCTCTCCTCTACTCGCGTCTGTCAGACGCGAGTGAGGAAGAGCCATCAATGGCTCTTCCTGTTTACATCGCGATCAGCCATGATTGGACACGGCTGATCAAGTGGTAACGAGGCTCCGCCGGAGACTCGTTACCGAGATCGGAGATGCACGGTGTCAGACTGACACCCCGCATCATCGATCGCCGCGCTGCGCGCCCCCACGGCCGCGCGCGGCATGAAGTGCTGCAAGACGTCAATAGACGTCCAGTCAGGATTTCAGAACCACTTCCCGGACGGGAAGTGGTTAAAAACACTGCTCCAGAAAAAACAACAATTTAAAAAAAAAATATTCCATCGATACATGTTCCCTTGGGCAAGACCCGGGTTCTCAAAGACGTTTTCACAGGCATACTATATACACACAGCAGGTACAATATTTAAAGGATTTTTTTTTGTATTTAAGCATCATGATAGCTAGCACCATCAACTACCTGCCAGTGTTGTATGACTGAGTTATTGTCATTCAAACTGTGAGAGCACTGAAAGCTGAAAATTGGTCTGGTTATTAAGGGTGTTTAAGTGCCCAGTGGTCAAGTGGTTAAAGGATTATTTTTATTTTTATTTGTATTTAAGCATCATGATAGCTAACACAATCAACAACCTGCCAGTAAATTAGGAAGAACTGATCTAGCTAAGCTATACAGTGTATAAATATATGTACAACACCTGGGATGTATATATATCCTCTACACACTGTAACATTAACTGACTAACCTGCCTGCCTGCTCTATCTATCTAGAACAAATTACACTCTCTCTCTCTCTGACTGATTTCTAACCAGCGCCGGAAAACACTACACAAGGCTGACCTGCAGGCGGCCTTTTATAGTGCGGGGCGTGTACTAAACCCCCTGAGACATAATTGGCCAAAGCCACCCTGGCTTTGGCCAATTACAGCTCTCTGTACTGACGGCGCTGTGATTGGCCAAGCATGCGAATGCATGCTTGGCCAATCATCAGCATGCAATGCCGCAGTGAATTATGGGCCGTTGCGCGTCACTCGAATTTGGCGCATTTTGTTCTTATTTTGACGAACGATCGAACATACGATGTTCGAGTCGAACATACGTTCGACTCGAACACGAAGCTCATCCCTAGTAAAAATCGGTCTATATATGCGGCATATCGTGCTTGTTATACTCACTGTGGAACTTAAGGGGTTAATCCTCTACATTGTGTAAAAAGGCCGTTTTATCTTTTATGCATAGATCCCCCCCTACCCCCTGCAATGTCTATCTGGGGAAGGTCAGCTAGGACAGGCAGAGTCGCCGACCTGCACATGCTCAGTTGTGTTTTTTTTTGCTAGAAAGCACATTTAATTGTTGATCAGAGCTAGCCAGGTCACATGATATTGACAGCACACGTGTGGGCATGTATACAGGCTGTAGTGGAAATCTCCTCCTTCCTGAACTCTCAGCGCTGGAGAAACTCTGCAGTTTATCATGTAACTGTGGTATACCGATCATCCAAAAAGGTATATAGTGGCAGTATTTTAATGTAAAAAGATGATTTATAAGTTGTGGGAACACTGCCTTCTGGGATCTTGTGTTAGTAGGAGCAGGCTACCTCTTCCTGTCTTCCATTTTCTGCCCAATGCTTACTCTCTGCCGTTTCCCTACCTGCTACATCACCTGCACCTACAGTAAATGCAACACCTGCATAGATGACATATGCAGCTGTTACCTATGCCCCGAAAATAAGACACCGCCTAAAAATATATGGCATTTTCGGGGGGTGTCTTATTTTTATTACAGTAAAGGTTCAGAACCACACTTTTCTTAGCATTTCCTCTGACCTGTAGAAGATTATCGTATTCTGCCCCTTTTTGGACCATTCGTACATCCCCAAAAAGCGTAAGATCGCCTCAAGTCCTCCAAATTCCTTTCTTGACTCAACAGAATAACTCTTTCTTTTTGCACTCATCTTGTCTGGTTGTAAAAGTATCACTACAAGCAATACTATTTTCGGAATTCGAACTACATCTTATTTTCGTGCACTACATCTTATTTTCGGGATTCGAAAATCTTATTTTCGGAATATTCATTTTCGGAGATTGACACTACATCTTATTTTCGGGAAAATGCTGTATTTTCGGAGGGGTGTCTTATATTTCTATTGCGTCGACATTGCAAGCGGGAGGGGGAGAAAAAATATACTATAAAAGTGCGGAAAAAAATATTCACTTGGGGAAAATTTTATATTGACAGTAAGCGGGAGGGGAGGAGGAAAAATTAAAAAAAATGTTTTAGTAATTAAAGGTCCACTTTAATGCCTCTTAATTCTATACTCATTGGGCCAGATTCAGAAAGAACTTACGCTGATATGGCGGCACTGATGGGCACTGATGAGGTGGCACTGATGGGCACCGATAAGGTTGTACTGATGAGCACCGATGAGGTGGCACTGATGGGCACTGATAGGCAGCACTGATGGGCACTCATAGGCGGCACTGATGGGCACTCATAGGCGGCACTGATGGGCACTCAAAGGCTGCACTGATGGGCACTCAAAGGCTGCACTGATGGGCACTCATAGGCGGCACTGATGGGCACTCATAGGCGGCACTGATGGGCACTCATGGGTGGCACTTATGGTGGCACTGATGGGTACTTATGGGTGGCACAGATGGGCACTGATAGGTGGGCACTGGGCATGGATTGGCACTGTGGGGTGGCACTGATGGACACTGAGGGGTGGCACTGATGGATCCATGTTGCCAATCAGTGCCTATTTGTGGGCACTGATTGGCATCTTTTTTTTTACTGTACTTTTTTTATTTGTATTTTTTTTACTGATTTTTTTATTGGCCCTTTTTTTAATTTTATTTTTTTTGCACTTCCCTGGTGGTCTAGTGTGGGCTTCCCTGGTGGTCCAGTGTGGCGATCAGAAGGGGGGCTGCGCTGATAAACAATCAGCGTGAACCCTCCCTGTCAGGAGAGCCGCCGACCGGCTCTCCTCTACTCGCGTCTGTCAGACGTGAGTGAGAAAGAGCCATCAACTGCTCTTCCTGTTTACATCGTGATCAGCCATGATTGGACACGGCTGATCACGTGGTAACGAGGCTCCGCCGGAAACTCGTTACCGAGTAGTGTTGCTCACGAATATTCGCATTGCGAATATTCGTTACGAATATTGCATATTCGTGTATTCGCGAATAAATCGAATATCGCGGTGAATATTCGCTATTGCGAATATTCGTATTTTTTCAAATTTATTTTTAAAACAGATCACATCCTAGTGATCTCCATCGACGTCTAAAAGCATTGCTGGTATGATTAGAGACCCTGGGCCGAGTAGCTGAGGCGATCCTTTTATGTTGCCGAATATTCGTAATGCGAATATTAGTATTACGAATATTCGCGAATACTTTCTCTGCCCTTCTGTGTTTTGTGTATAAAAAAAAAAATAGCTTTAGTTTAGTCATATAAGTTTGTGTAAGTAGAGTTAGTGTTTAGTGCATATTAGTTAAGTAATCCAGGAAATGATCTCCGTTTTCGCGTGTTGACGAGAATTTCGCAAACAATTTCGCATTCGCATTAGCGAAATTTCGCATTAGCGAAAATTCGCAATTTTTTTTTTATAAAATATCATGAATATTCGATATTAACGAATATTTCGCGAATATTCTTCTATATATTCGTGAAATATCGCGAAATCGAATATGGCGTATTCCGCTCATCACTATTACCGAGATCGGAGATGCACGGTGTCAGACTGACACCCCGCATCACCGATCGCCGCGCTGCGCGCCCCCACGGCCGCGCGCGGCATGAAGTGCTGCAGGACGTCAATAGACGTCCAGTCAGGATTTCAGAACCACTTCCCGGAGGTCAATCTGTTATTGACTGGGTGGGAAGTGATTAAAAACACTGCTCCAGAAAAAACAACAATTAAAAAAAAAAAAAATTCAATTGATACATGTTCCCTTGGGCAAGACCCGGGTTCTCAAAGACGTTTTCACAGGCATACTATATACACACAGCAGGTACAATATTTAACCACTTTGCAACCGCCCTATACCGAAAGTACGGCTACAGGGCGATTGCTTAATTCTAAGTGGCCGTTAATTAACGGCCTCTTAGAATCGCGCTCCTGCGCGCCCCCTGAGGCGCGCACACGGGCTGATAGCGGCGGTTTACCACGTGATCGCTCCGTCCAATGACGGAGCGATCACTTGTAAACAGTCCGGCGTCATTTGATGACGCCGGTTCCTCCCTCTCCTCTCTGTACCGATCGGTACAGTGTGAGAGGAGAGGGGAGGGAGCGGATGGCAGCGGCAGTGCTGCGGGCTGGATCTGTGACAAATGTAGTCACAGATCCATCCATCCATCCCTCCCTGCTCAGCCATCCCTGCTGCAATACTCTGCAATACTGGGCAATACTCAGGTGGGCATACTATGGCAATACTCTGGGCAATACTCTGGGCAATACTCTGGGCAATACTCTGGGCAATACTCTGAGCAATACTCTGGCAATACTCTGCAATACTCTGCAATACTCTGGGCATACTCTGCAATACTCTGGGCATACTCCGCAATACTCTGGGCATACTCTGGCAATACTCTGGGCATACTCTGGCAATACTCTGGGCATACTCCGCAATACTCTGGGCATACTCCGCAATACTCTGGGCAATACTCTGGCAATACTCTGGCAATACTCTGGGCATACTCCGCAATACTCTGGGCATACTCCGCAATACTCTGGGCATACTCCGCAATACTCTGGGCATACTCCGCAATACTCTGGGCATACAGCGTCCCTGTCCCCGTGAGCTCGCATGCAAAAGCGAACGCATACGCAAGTCCCGCCCACATCTGAAAACGGTGTTCAAACCACACATATGAGGTATCTTTATATAATGTTTTGGGGTTCTATGTAATTTTCTAGCAAATAAATGATGATTTTTACATGTAGGAGAGAAATGTCAGAATTGGCCTGGGTGCTCCCTGCATGTTGGGCCTCTGTATGTGGCCGCACTGTGTAAAAGTCTCACACATGGGGTATCGCCATACTCGGGAAGAATAGCAGAATGTGTTTTGGGGTGTAATTTGTGGTATGCATATGCTGTGTGTGAAAAATAACCTAATAATATGAAAATTTGATGAAAAAAAAAATCTTGATTTTGCAAAGAATTGTGGGAAAAAATGACAACTTTAAAAAACTCACCAGGCCTCTTTCTAAATACCTTGGAATGTCTTCTTTCCAAAAAGGGATCATTTGGGGGGTATTTGTACTTTTCTGGCATGTTAGGGTCTCAAGAAATGAGAGAGGCTGTCAGTACATTAGGTGTGATCAAATTGATCAATTTTCAGTAATTGGTACCATAGCTTGTAGACCCCATAACTTTCACCCAGACTAAATAATATCCAATTTTTTTTTTTTTTTACCAAAGATATGTAGCAGTATACATTTTAGGCCAAATTTATGAAGAAAAATTACTTTTTTGCAAAATTTTATAATAGAAATGAAGAAAAATTATTATTTTTTGCAAAATGTTGTTCTTTTTTCATTTATAGCAAAAAAAATAAAAACCGCAGAGGTGATCAAATACCACCAAAAGAAAGCTCTATTTGTGGGGAAAAAAGGACAAAAATTTCATTTGGTTACAGTGTTGTATGACTGAGTTATTGTCATTCAAACTGTGAGAGCACTGAAAGCTGAAAATTGGTCTGGTTATTAAGGGTGTTTAAGTGCCCAGTGGTCAAGTGGTTAAAGGATTATTTTTATTTTTATTTGTATTTAAGCATCATGATAGCTAACACAATCAACAACCTGCCAGTAAATTAGGAAGAACTGATCTAGCTAAGCTATACAGTGTATAAATATATGTACAACACCTGGGATGTATATATATCCTCTACACACTGTAACATTAACTGACTAACCTGCCTGCCTGCTCTATCTATCTAGAAAAAATTACACTCTCTCTCTCTCTGACTGATCTCTAACCAGCGCCGGAACACACTACACAAGGCCAACCTGCAGACGGCCTTTTATAGTGCGGGGCGTGTACTAAACCCCCTGAGACATAATTGGCCAAAGCCACCCTGGCTTTGGCCAATTACAGCTCTCTGTACTGACGGCGCTGTGATTGGCCAAGCATGCGGATGCATGCTTGGCCAATCATCAGCGTGCAATGCTGCAGTGAATTATGGGCCGTGGCGCGTCACTCGAATTTGGCGCATTTTGTTCGTATTTTGACGAACGATCGAACATACGATGTTCGAGTCGAACGTACGTTCGACTCGAACACGAAGCTCATCCCTAGTAAAAATCGGTCTATATATGCGGCATATCGTGCTTGTTATACTCACTGTGGAACTTAAGGGGTTAATCCTCTACATTGTGTAAAAAGGCCGTTTTATCTTTTATGCATAGATCCCCCCCCTACCCCCTGCAATGTCTATCTGAGGAAGGTCAGCTAACACAGGCAGAGTCGCCGACCTGCACATGCTCAGTTGTGTTTTTTTTTGCTAGAAAGCACATTTAATTGTTGATCAGAGCTAGCCAGGTCACATGATATTGACAGCACACGTGTGGGCATGTATACAGGCTGTCGTGGAAATCTCCTCCTTCCTGAACTCTCAGCGCTGGAGAAACTCTGCAGTTTATCATGTAACTGTGGTATACCGATCATCCAAAAAGGTTTATAGTGGCAGTATTTTAATGTAAAAAGATGATTTATAAGTTGTGGGAACACTGCCTTCTGGGATCTTGTGTTAGTAGGAGCAGGCTACCTCTTCCTGTCTTCCATTTTCTGCCCAATGCTTACTCTCTGCCGTTTTCCTCACTGCTACATCACCTGCACCTAAATGCAACACCTGCATAGATGACATATGCAGCTGTTACCTATACAGGCCTAAAATATCACTATGTTTCAGTTCTCTTTGAAGAACGGCCCCTTAGTACATCCCCCGTGCGAGGAAGAGGGGAAAGTGCAATACTATAAAAGTGCGGAAAAAAAATATTCACTTGGGGAAAATGCTGTAACTATATTGACATTGCAAGCGGGAGGGGGAGGAAAAATTTGAAAAAAATGTTTTAGTAATTAAAGGTCCACTTTAACGCCTCTTAATTCTATACTCATTGGGCCAGATTCAGAAAGAACTTACGCCGACGTATCTCGAGATGCGCCGTGTAAGTTTCAATATGCGCCGTACCCAGGAAACTAGATACGCCTGAAAATAGGCTTCTTCTGACCGACGTAACTTTCCTACTCCGGCGTATCGTTAGCGCATATTTACGCTGGACGCATCTGGCGCACCCGTTGATTTCCTATTTAACAATGCAAATGAGGGAGATACGGCGATTCAGAAACGTACGTTTGGCCAGCGCAGGCTACGCGCGGTGCACGTAAGCTGTACGTCTGGCGTAAAGTTACCCCTCATATAGCAGGGGTAACTTTGCACCAGACTTGCACAGGTCAGCTAGAGAGTAGCTACAGCAGCACCGTAACGAGCTGAGCAACCACACTTGCGGGACAACACATCTGTATGCCAACATGCCAGGGGCAGCCATGGTCATACTGCGTCTACGGGCACGTAGGAGCTCACGGGAAAGGCTATACCGAACGCGCATCAACATGTTTGGCATGGGTGATTTGAAGGTGTATCGCATCTTCAGATTCAGCTCTGATGCCATCCTGGAAATAGCCACAGCCCTGCAAGATGACAGTGTCCGACGGATGTTGACTCACACGGGCGCACAAATGTTGTTGGAAATTCTGATCGCCAAGAACGCGGTCACGTACAACACGTACAACGGCACTATTAGGCCGCGTACACACGATCAAATCTATCTGCTGAAAACGGTCTGACAGACCGTCTCAGCAGACAGATTCGATCGTGTGTACGGGCGAGCCAACGGATTTGGCCAGCCGACAGATTTTAAAGCATGCTTTAAAATCTGTCTGCTGGGAACCCGTCGGACCGATATGTCTGCTGGTTAGTACGCTAACCAGCAGACATATCTTCTCGCACATGCGTCGAATGGATCTGACGAATGCGTGGAAGTAATTTACTTCCTGGTGCGGTGATGTGGTGGCATCAGCGTCACCGCCACGTCACCGCGCTGTCTGCCGGCGGGGATTTTGGTTTGATCGTGTGTACAGCGATCAAACCAAAACAGCCAGCAGACATATCTGTTCAAATCGGTCTGTCAGACTGGTTTGAACAGACATATTTGGTCGTGTGAACGCGGCCTAAAAAGGAAAGTTCAATACCAGTCATGTCAGTAGAAGTTTGATGAGAGACAATTCCCTCTTTTCAGCCTCGTGCTTTTCAGTTCGTTACAGCGTGACAAATGTGCTATCTCCATTACGAACTCTAGTTTTACCAGACCGAGCGCTTCTGTCTCTTACTTGATTCAGAGCATGCGTGGAATTTGGTCGTCAGAATTGTCTACACACAATCATAATTTATGAGAACGGATTTTGTTGTCTGAAAAATTTGAGAACCAGCTCTCAAATTTTTGTTGTTGGAAATTCTGACAGAAAATGTCCGATTGGGGCCTACACATGGTCGGAATTTCTGACCAAAAGCTCCTATCGAACATTTGTTGTCGGAAATTCCAAGCGGGTGTATGCGGCATTAGTTGCTTCCTGCAGAGAGAAGAGAGTAAGAACACCAGTGGCCGGGCGCCCTAGGTGGCTGCCTAGTTTGCCTAGTGGTAGCACCGGCCCTGTGTCCATACCCAGTATAATGACAGGCATGGGCATAGCTCAGTGCTACTATTAGGGGACAGGTGTACTCAACACAAAAGACATGCTGGAGGAGAGATTCCTTGTCCATTGGGCTGGGAGACTCAGCCTATCTACTCTGCTCTTTAGTCCCTCCTTAGCAGAAGTGGCCGTTAGATGCCTTACCTGGCTATCGAGTCCTAATCTAAAACTAGCTATAGAATCCCAGACCAGAAGAGACAGAAATCGTTTCCATATTGGTGTACATCTATATACTTACAGTAAATGTTAAATATAGGTTGCTTCTAATTACTTACTTACTAGTGTAGCACAACCCCAGGAGGAGCTGCTGGTTGTTTTGGGTGGCAAATTTATTGTGGCTCTTCCGAATTCCTAGGAGTGAATGGTGCATATAGCAATAGTAAAAGAATGTCTGTGCTCTTTATTACCCAGCCGGGTAAAAACAGTGAACTAGTGATGAAAGGGATAGAGTTTGCAAGAAGAAGGAGAACAGCAGATTCAGGAGGTGTAGTATTTGGAACAGTCCTGCTCCCATGTATAACACTTTGTGCACCACTCCTGCCGGAGTGGGGTTAGCGTACCCGGACAGGTCTCTCTCACTGACCTGGCAGCCGGAGTATCACTCCAACCTTTGTAAGATAAAGTTCTGCCACAGACCCAACTTGAAATGAACGTCAGAGAGACACCTCTCCCACAGGCCCTCTCTGATTGCAGTAACGGAGCCAATCCTCCTTAAAGGATCACTAAAGGATTTTTTTTTTTAGCAAAATAGCTTCCTTTACCTTAATGCCGTGCTGTTTTCATGTTCTCATTGTTCGTTTTTTTTTTGCTTTTTTTGCTTTGAAGTAGCTGTAATACTTCTCTGATCTCCACACTTCCTGCTTGTCTGGCTCCTTATGAAAAAAACTCATGGCAGATTTTCACTGTGGTCTAAGCTGTGTGTCTAAAACTCCTCAGAACCAATCAGATTCATTTTAAAAACAAAACACTGCCCTGTGTGTCTTCTCTACTTCACAGAAACATGAAATCATTTTAAAAACAAAAGTGAAACTAGAGGCACATTATATGATTGATTTTTATCTATTTTAATCATTTTTAAAAGGAATCAGTTAACTTTTATATCTCTCTATACCCTGTAAACAGTCATTTCAGCAACATTTTTTTTTCCTTTAGTGACCCTTTAAAGCAGATCTCCACCCTAAAGTGAAGATCCGCTGATCGGAACCCTCCCCCCTCCGGTGTCACATTTGACACCTTTCAGGGGGGAGGGGGGTGCAGATACCTGTCTAAAGTCCCGGGCAAATGTCGGGTTTTTCGCGTTGTGTGCTAGGAACTCTCGGCTCCCAGCACACAGCGGGAGCCGATCGGCGCCGTAGGGAACCGGGCAGTGAAGCCACAGCGCTTCACTTCCTGGTTCTCTCACCGTGGATGGAGGGGGGAGCAGCAGAGAGACGAGCGAACGCTCGTCCTCTGCTGCGGACACCGCTGGACTCCAGGACAGGTAAGTGTCCTATTTTTAAAAGTCAGCAGCTGCAGTATTTGTAGCTGCTGGCTTTTAAAAAACATTTTTAATGGGCCATCCGCTTTAAGTAAATTACGCCTGGATCTCCTTCTTCAAATCGCCCAGGTACCGACTGACGGGTGATCAATCCTTCAGTGTCCGGCTACCTTGATCCCCGGACGTTTGTCGGAATCCTATTGGACCGCCAGCCTCTTATTGGCGCTCCTCAGACGGACTCCCCACCGTACAGCTGTACCACTTGGGATCCTCAAAGGTGGGAACTCAGTCGATCACTGGGTCCCCGTCGCTGCTCAAATGTTTCGGGTCGGCATGGTCCCGGAACCAGGAACACCGCGGGTACGCACGCCCCGGTCAGGTAGGCCATAACGCTGGGGCGCCGTGATGTGGCCACCCTAAAGGTAGGTAGCACACTGGATGAAGAGGAGGAACCCAGAACCAATGGCATCTGCCCCATAAATAACCTCCCCCAGCATGCACAGCAAGGCTCAACCCTCCTGATTGGCTGCTGGGGAAGAGCACCCAAACCTTGACTCCACTGCTGCCATCTACTGCACTGGGGTTGGAAGGACTCCCCAGCACAACAGAATGAGCCCACAGCACAGCCAAGCTGAAACAGAGACCCCGTTTTGAACATAACAATTTGGATCAGAGTTTAACTACACTCTGATCCCCCTCTAAATTTAAATAGCACCGGTACTCTAAAGTAACCAGGCGCTACACTAGATTACTGGTTAAAGTGGTTGTAAACCCTTACATATACAGTACCCAGTTAAGTGACTATCCTCAGATAATGCACAGAGATTAAATAAATCATCTTACATAAGTTGTACCTGTTTATCTGTAACAAATTGTTATGTACAGCCTTCCACAACACAAAGATCAACACAAAATCTGGCAGCATCTCTCAGCAGCAGAAAGTAGGGGGCAGGGATCTGAAATCACAAACTGCACAGCTCAGGGAGAAGAACTCTGAGGCGGCGTACACACGACCGAGGTTCTCGCTGGAAGCTGCATTCCAGCGAGGACCTCGGCCGTGTGTACGCTCTCGGCGAGCTTCCTGTCGGGAAGCCCGTCGAGCAGAAATAGAGAGCATGTTCTCTATTTGCTCGACGGCCCGCCTGGATGAATGGCTGGTTGCCATTCCCGACGGGCGGGTCGCCGATTTCGACGGCCGGCAGGGAACCTCGACGGGCGGAACGATGTGTTCTGCCCGTCGAGGTTCCCTGCCGTGTGTACGCGGCCTGAGTCTGATTGGGGGGAATTAATACCCCCCACACACAATCTCGCTATATGGGGAACAAGCACAGCCATGAATATGGAGTTCTCCTCCCTGTCACCTTTTTTCTCTTAGTGTTGGGGAAAGCTGTCAGAAGTGGTCATGCTGATAAGAGAGGAACAAGTCAGCAGAGAGAAATGACGCTTAGAGCTTTGGACAAGTGCACAGTATAGAACGATGTGCTTTGTTTATATTTCACATCTGAGGTTTACAATAACTTTAATTTCCCAGGAAGGGAATCCCTCCTGTTTACATAGGCCTTGTCCTGGGTGGAGGCACTCCCAACTTTATTATCAAACCCACTCTTCCACTAAGACCCCTTTCACACTGAGAAGTTTTTCAGGCGGTACAGCGCAAAAAATAGCGCTGCTATACAGCCTGAAAAACTCCTTCACTGCATACTCAATGTGAAAGCCCGAGGGCTTTCACACTGAGGCGATGCGCTGGCAGGAGGGAAAAAAAATCTCCTGTCAGCAGCATCTTTGGAGCGGTGAGAGGAGCGGTATTGTATACCGCTCCTTCACCGCTCCTTCCCATTTAAAACAATGGGAAACCGCGGCAATACCGCCCGCAATGCGCCTCTGCAGGGGGTTAATACCGCACCGCTAGTGGCCGAATCCCGCGGCAAATCCAACGGTATAGCGCTGCTATTTTTAGCCACCGCGGCTCCCGCCCCAGTCTGAAAGTGGCCTTAGTTAGAGGGTATGTAAAGGACAGTTTATATTTATTTTTTAAATAAAAAACATGTCATACTTACCTCCACTGTGCAGCTCGTTTTGCATAGAGTGGCCCCGATCCTGGTCTTCTGGGGTTCCTCGGCGGCTGTCTCAGCTCCCCCTCGCCAGAACTCATCACCTTCATGCAAGGAAACTCGCATGGTGATGAGTTCTTGCGGGAACGCTCCTGTGATACAGCCGCTCACTGTATCACTCGGCCCCGCCCCCGGCGCGCTGCGTCATTGGATGTGATTGACAGCAGCGCTGCTTTCAATCAACCAATGAATGAGCCGAGAAGCCTGGCCGAGAAGCAAGCATGTTCACGGCGTGGGACTTTAGAGGGGTCAGGTAAGTAATTTCACCTTAGAATAGAATGCATTAAGGTAAAAAAACTTTTACGTTTACAACCCCTTTAAGGTTCTGGTTCTTTTATTTACCTATAAGTTTAGCTCACTATCCTGTTTGGGGAGGGTCATTTATCATACCCCCCCTATACTGCACTTGTGCTCTATTGAAAACGACAAGTCCCTCTGCCATAGTGGAAGATGGGACATGTAGTCTCTCTATTCATAGGCCTCTGTAAATGGAAGGCACAGGTGTGTGGGCTCCCTTCACACAGCCAATCCAAATGAAATCAAAAGACCCCTCAAGAAGAATTCCAGAATTCAGTAAGGGGTATTTGTTTGTGGGCGGAGGGCTGTGTATTCTGGGCTCTTACCATGTTAATATTACACCCTAAATATGACTGTAACATAAAACATGGTCAAAAAGGTGAACTGTTCAGAAAGTTTTTAATGAGCCTTCAATAAACAGTAAAATGACAAGAGGGATCTGCAGAGGGTTGTAATCCATAGCAACCAGATTTCAGTTTCAGCCAGATAAAAAGTTATTTCTGTTGGCTGTGAGTAACTGAATACGTATTGCTCTTTGTTGCAGTATTGCTTCTCCTCAATGGGAAATGAAAATCCGCAAAGGATTTTATCACTATACATCCCTGAAAAGCTAAGCCAGGATGAAGGGATACTTTTTTAGGAATACTGCATTGCTGATTAAGGCCCCTTTCAGACGTCCGCCTCCGTTCGTCCGTTTTTACAAGTCCGTAAACAGACTTGTAATGCATCCCTATGGGATTGCGTCCATTAGCGGATGATGCATCCGCAAATATCCGCGTCCGTCTGGATCCGGTTTTTCTTCCGTTCGGCGGATCGGATGAATACGGACACACGGTCAGTATTCATCCGATTCCCCATAGGGGAGAGCGGAGGAGAGACAGGGCGGTCCCTGCACAGTGTGCGGGGACCGCCCTGTCCGCCGACAGCTCAGCGGGGATCCCCACTGAGCCGGCGGACACACACGGAGCGGACCGAAAAACGGTCCGCTCCGTGTGAAAGGACCCTTAGGAATAGATGAAGTTATTTCCAGGAATATCCTGCAGCTGTGCTTGTGGATACGGAGCAGAGTCCATTTAGTTAAACCTATAGGGCCAGATTCAGGTAGAGTTAGGCTGGAGTATCAGTGATACTCCAGCATAACTCTCACTTTGAGCCGGCGTTTCTGTTTTCTGTAAGCAGAAAACAAGAAACGCCGGGTTGGAGTTCCTATACGAGCGGCGTAATTGTATTTCGCCGTCGTATCGGAACTGCAATTTTAAAAATGGCGCTCGGGGCGTTCCCGCTGATTAACGCCAAGAATATGTTAATCAGCGAGAATCGGCAATTCACGATAGTATTCGGGCCCGACGCAGTGACTTTCCGACGTTTCCGTAAGCGATACGCGGCGTAAAGAAAAACAAGCCCCCTAGTGGAGTATCCTATGTTAAGTATGGCCGTCGTCATCGCGTTGAATTTAAAAATGTTCGCGTCGTTTGCGTAAAACGTCCGTGAATGGGGATTGACGTCATTGACGTTCACTGACAGAATTTGGAGCATGCGCACTGACAGTCGACGCATGCACAGTACGTTCGCCGCGGGATCGCGCCTAGTTTAAATAATACACGCTCCCTACCCGCCCAATTTGAATTCGGCCGGCTCATTTTCGCTACGCCGCCGCAACTTTAGGAGCAAGTGCTATGTGAATAACAGTACTTGCTCCTAAAGTTTCGGCGGAGTAACGTAAATGAGAAACGTTACTCCAACTTAAAGATTCGCCCATCTACCTGAATCTGGCCCCATAGAGAACATAAATATACCCCACTTTTAAGTACACAATGGGGTTTATTTATTATCGCTGGAAAGTGCAAAATCAGGCTCACTTCTGCATTGAAACCAATGAGATTCTAACCTAAGCTTGTTCAATTAAGCTTTGGTAATAAAACCAGGAAACTCATTGGTTTCTATGCAGATGTGAGCCTGATTTTGCGCTAAATAAACTCCATTGTGTACTTAAAAGTGGGGTATGGCTGTAATGAAATAGAAAACTTTCATTTACAGAGGGGTATTGTGCTGTTGAGCCAGCGTGGAGTTGCAAACACTTTCCAGGGACATGGGGGTTCTAAATGAGATTAGTGCATATATATATATATACATATATATATATATATATATATATATATATATATTGTGAGGGGCTAGCTCGGCAGCGGGTCTGTGCGATTCCCTGGAAGGGTTCAGCACACAGAAAAGAACTAGGCACAGCAGACCGTGGTAGGAGAAAAACAAAAAGGTGCGGTTTTATTTTAAATACACCACAAAAAATGATGACAGAAAACAAAAGAAATAACAAAAATAAATCCTGGTCAACTTGACCAGCTTGCTACACACGCTGGTGTCCCACTTGTGCTGCCCCAGTCCCTGACTCCCTGGAGTTTAAATGTTTTAGGAATAGCCACACAGGCTTTAGATCACCGCACAGAGCACAGAGCACAGAGCACAGAGCACAGAGCACAGAGCACAGAGCACAGAGCACAGAGCACAGAGCACAGAGCACAGAGCACAGAGCACAGAGCACAGAGGTCTGCCTCCAGCTTGGAGTGACACTCTATTCATGCTGGGAGCTTTTACAAGAGGCCCTAACGAGCCCACCTGAAACAGCTGGGGTAATCAAGTCCTCCTAGCAGGACTCCCAGCACTCCCCCTAGAGATACAAAGTGGCATAAAGCCTGGATCTAGGAGAAATATACCTGTCCTCTTGGACGCAACCAGGGGATTTAACCTGCCTACTGTCACAATATATATATATATATATATATATATATATATAAATAGTAGAGATATGGGAACAAAAAGTCAAAAAAAAAGCACAGTTTTTCCCCCTGATACATAAATGCAAGATACAGCAGTGAATTTAGCTCAAAAGGTCAACAAAGGTGATCCCATCTCCAATATACACATTAGTGGCTGGGCCTCAGCACACATGTTGTCCTTTCTGGGAATTTGTCAGCTTTTAGCCAGACTTACTGGTTAATCAGCATGCTCATCGGAACACCGACTCCCTGTAGACTGACAGATGTGATGGCATCATCACTTCTTTTGTTCAGACAGGAACAGGGATAACTGCTAGAGGATTAGTACTGGAAAGGAGGGTTACCTTCTGAGAACAGACCTCCTTTTCAATATACATAGCTCCAGTTGCGGCTGGTGCTCACATTTTTTGGGGGGCAAACGAAAAAAAACAAACAATTGCAGCCTCACTTGGCCCATTAATTATCACCACTGTGCCATGCCATCAAATGCAGCCACTGTGCCATGCCACCAAAACGCAACCACTGTGCCATGCCATCAAAACGCAACCACTGTGCCATCAAAACGCAATCACGGTGCCATCAAATGCAGTCACTGTGCCATGCCATCAAACACAGCCACTATGCCATCAATTGTCACCACTGTGCCATGCCATCAATTGTCACCACTGTGCCATGCCATCAATTGTCACCACTGTGCCATGCCATCAATTGTCACCACTGTGCCATCAATTGTCACCACTGTGCCCATCAATTGTCACTGTCCAGACATACATCCACCTCGGCGCTTTATATTATAACCTGTTGGGACTTGTAGTTCTCCATCACCTCCTGGGGCTCAGGTGCATGCAATCCACCATCTTTGTTCAGTTTTTCTCACTGCTGGGACTTGTAGTCCCATAGATGGTGGATTGCATGCACCTGAGCACCAGGAGATGATGGAGAACTACAAGTCCCAGCAGGTTATACATACAATAAGGTTCTGAGGTGGATGGGTGTGGATTGCATGCACCTGAGCCCCAGTAGACGATGGAGAACTACAAGTCCCATCAGGTTATAATATAAGGCTCCGAGGTGGATGGGTGTCTGGACATCCATCCACCTCGGAGCCTTATATTATAACCTGCTGGGACTTGTAGTTCTCCATCTTCACCTGGGGCTCAGGTGCATGCAATCCACACCCATCCACCTCAGAGCCTTATTGTATGTATAACCTGCTGGGACTTGTAGTTCTCCCATCTCCATCTTCTCCATGAGCCCCAGGAGAAGATGGAGAACTACAAGTCCCAGCAGTCTTACTAAAATTACAGGCTCTAAGGTGGATGGGTGGGGATCAGGCAGTGCATTGCTGATTTCAGTAACTGGCAATAGCATGGCTTACCTTTGCAGCTCCGCTCAGGCAGTGTAAACGACGGAGCTTTCCCGCATGACGTCACTTCCAGTTTCCAACTGTAAGACGAATCCCGGAAGTAAACAGTCAGCAATAGTAATGCTCCCGGCGCCCATAGAGAGGCACGGGAAGTATATCAGTGCTTTTCAATGCGCCCATAGGAAAGCTAAAAGCTTGCAAATGAAGCGCCTGTCTAGATTGCAGTGACACGGCGCTTCATAGGGCAATGGTGGCCGGCGCTTAATCAGACAGAATGCATTAAAGAATTTTTTTTTTTTTTAAGTGTATTTCTTAAAGGGGCCAAAAAAATAAATAAATAAATATATATATATATATATATATATATATATATGTATTTTTTTTTTTGCCTACAGGAGGGGGCCTACAGGAGGAGGCCGCCATGCATAGCTCCCAACTGTCTCAAATTTTGAGGTAGTGTCCCTGATTTGGAAGTTCCTCTGTCCAGCTTTCCTACTCATTTGTCTCTCATATTGGTCTGATCTATATAGTTATGTAGCTCTACCCCCTCAGGAGCCGCTGGATAGATTTGGGACGGCGTGGTACCTCTGTGATGCGTCTAGGGGTATGATGATGATGAGATGATGTGAGCAATGACGGAATGTCCAAGCAGCAAAGTGTCATTTTCTGTGCTTTTATTCTGTTGCCAAACACGGCAAACAGTTAACTTGAGGTAGACAGAGAAAGATTGGTGAAAAGAAGAATTGCAGATTCAAGCCTTAACCATACAGAAGCAGTCCTGCTTCAACGATACCTTTGCTTCGTCGCCACTCCAGCCGGAGTGGGTGTAGTGTACCTGGACAGTCTCTCTCACAGAACTGGTAGCCAGGGTATCACTCAGAACCTTGAGAAGGAAAACAAGTCTCTGCCACAGACTTGGCTCAAATGGAAATAGGAGTGGAACCTCTGCCACAGGCCCTTGCTCTGGAACGCAGTTTAATGGAGCGATTTCTTCTCAATGAAAGTAGTTGCCTGAATCTTTCTCAGGTAGTTCTTGGTTACAGTCACCGACTGACAGGTTGCCATTAGACAAACTCCCAGTGTCCAGTCACTCAGATCCCGGATGGTTTGTCTAGGCCCTATTGGATCGCCTGCCTCCGGGCTCTCCTCAGACTGACTTCCCACCGAACAGCACAACTCGCTTGGGATCTTCTCTTATGATGGTTGGGGACCCAATAAGTCACTGGGTCCCATCTGAGCTTCAGTTGTTCTGGGCCAACATGGTCCCGGAACCAAAGACAATGCGTGGCACGTGCCCCCGGCCTGGTAGGCCATCGCCGGGGCCCGTGATGTGCGCACACCCTGAAGGTGGGTGCCGCACCCGGATCCAACCACAAACTCCTCCGCCCAAAATGTCGCCTCTCTAGAAGTACCCTCCCCCAGCATGCTCCGCGAGGGGAAAAACCCTCCTATTGGTTGCTGGCAAAAAGACGCTTCTATTTGGTCTCCACTGCCGCCACCTGATGCCCCAGGGTGGTAAAGCACCCCAGAACCATAGGACGAACCGACAGCACAGCCCAGCTAGATCAGAGCTGAATTTGTGCAAATTACCTGGATGAGAGCTACATAACTCTATCATCCCCCTCTAAATTTAAGATAGCACCTGGACTGAAAGTACACAGGCGCTACAGTTATATATACAGTGCCTTGAAAAAGTATTCCTACCCCTTCAAACTTTACACATTTTGTCATGTCACTACCAAAAATGTAAATGTATTTGATTGGGATTTTATGTGATAGACCAACACAAAATGGCACATAATTGTGAAGTGGAAGGAAAATGATAAATGGTTTCCAATATTTTTTACAAATAAATATCTGAAAAGTGTGGCGTGCATTTGTATTCAACCCCCTTCACTCTGATAACCCTAACTAAAATTTAATGGAATCATCTGCCTTCAGAAGTCACCAAATTAGTAAAAAGAGTCCACCTGTGTGTAATTGAATCTAGCTGTTGAATACAGCTGTTCTGTGAAGCCCTCAGAGTTTAGTTAGAGAACCCTAATGAGCAAACAGCATATTGAGGGCCAAGAAACACACCAGACAGGTCAGAGATAAATTTGGAGAAGTTTAAAGCAGGGTTAGGTTATAAAAATATATCTCAAGCTTTGAACATCTCGCAGAGAGAAGACTGTTAAACCCATCACCTGAAAATGGAAAGAGTATGGCACAACTGAAAACCTATCAAGACAAATGCATTCCATCTAAACTGACAGGCCAGGCAAGGAGAGCATTAATCAGAGAAGCAGCCAAAGGCCCATGGAGGAGCTGCAGAGATCCACAGCTCAGGTGGGAGAATCTGTCTACAAGACAACAACTATTAGTAGGACACTCCACAAATCTGGCCTTTATGGAAGAGTGACAGAAAGAAAGCCATTGGTGAAAAAAAACTATAAGAAGTCCCATTTGCAGTTTTCGAGAAGCCATGTGGGGGACACAGCAAACATGTGGAAGAAGGTGCTCTGGTCAGATGAGACCAAAACGTAACTTTTTTGGCCTTAATTCAAAGCTCAATGTGTGAAACATGGTGGTGGCAGCGTTATGTTGTGGGGATACTTTTCTTCAGCAGGGACAGGAAAGCTGGTCATAGTTGATGGGAAGATGGATGGAGCCAAATACAGGGCAATGTTAGAAGAAAACCTTTTAGGCCGCGTACACACGAACAGTCTATCCGATGAGAACGGTCCGAAGGACCATTTTCATCGTTTAACCGATGAAGCTGACTGATGGTCTGATGTGCCTACACACCATCGGTTAAAAAAACGAGCGTGTCAGAACTTGGTGACGTAAAACACAACGACCTGCTGAAAAAAAAGGAGTTCAATGCTTCCAAGCATGCGTCGACTCGATTCTGAGCATGCGCGGCTTTTTAACCAATGCTTTTGCATACTAACGATCGGTTTTGACCTATCAAATAGGTGTCCATCGGTTAAATTTTAAGGCAAGTTCTCTTTTTTTTGACCGAAGCATAACTGACCGATGGGGCCCACACACGATCAGTTTGGACCAAACAAAACTGACCTTCAGTCCATTTTCATTGGTTTTGGCCGATCGTGTGTACGCGGCCTTAGAGTCTGCAAAGCACTTGAGACTGTGGAGAAGGTTCACCTTCCAGCAGGACAACAACTCTAAACAAACAGCCAGAGTTACAATGGAATGGTTTAGATCAAAGCATATTCATGTGCTAGAATGGTCCAGTCAAAGTCCAGACCTAAATCCAATTAGGAATCTGTTGCAATTGCTGTTCACAGACGCTCTCCATCCAGTCTGACAGTGGCTGAGCGTGAGCTATTTTGCAAAAAATGGGCAAAAATGTCACTCTCTAGATGTGCAAAGCTGGTAGAGACATACCCAAAAAAGACACAGCTGTACTTGCAGTGAAAGGTGGTTCTGCTAAGTATTGACACAGGGTGGCTGACTACAAATGCACGTCACACTTTTCACATATTTATTTGTAAAAAAAAATTGAAAACCATTTATCATTTTGCTTCCACTTCACAATTATGTGCCACTTTGTGTCACATAAAATTCCAATAAAAACATTTACGTTTTTGGTTGTTACATGACAAAATTTGGAAAATTTCAAGGCACTGTAGAATGCACTATTTATCTTCCAAAACGTGTTTCCCAGTGCTTAACCTTTTATTTGAATTCTTAATTGCTGCATTTGTAAATTTCAAAAGCCAGCATAAAGGAATAGTAGTGTTTAGAAAAAAAAAAAAACTTGTAGGTTTAACAAATTATTATTTTTTTCTTTAAGGAGGTGTGGATGGGGGGGTGTCCTATGTTACATACATTTGCTAATAGGTGTCCCTTGTTCCCATCTCAAAAAGATGGGAGGTATGAAGAGAGGTACCGGCTGGCGAGTATGATTTCATACTCCATAATTTCACATATAACCAGAGAAGGGAAAACAGGGAACTTCCTTTATGACCCAGCACCCTAAGAAAGAAGTCTGTACTGAGTACAAGGAGGGTGGAGGGAGCAGCTCAGCCCTAGACCTCCCCCAAAAAGCTCCTCAACTCCCCTCCCTCCCACAGAGCCCTTTCTTTTGATAACTGCTATTGTTTCTGTTTTTTGCAGGATCATACATTCTCATTTAATGCAGGAGTTCAACTGAAAAATTATCATTCAGTGGTCCAGTGTAGGGATGAGCTTCTTGTTCGAGTCGAACGTATGTTCGACTCGAACATCGTCTGTTCGTACGTTCGTTGGAAATCAAACAAAATGGGTAATTCGCTGCAAATTCGAGTGACGCGCCACAGCCCATAATTCACTGTGGCATTGCGCGCTGATGATTGGCCAAGCATCCTGTATGTCCCGCATGCTTGGCCAATCACAGCGCGCAAAAAACGGAGAGCCATAATTGGCCAAAGCCAGGGTGGCTTTGGCCAATTATGGCTCAAGGCTTTAGCACACGCCCCACACTATAAAAGGCTGCCTGCAAGGCGGTCTTGTGTAGTGTGTTGCGGCGGTGTTAGTGAAATCAGTCCTAGAGAGAGAGAGAGAGAGAGACAGTGTATTTTTTTCTAGATATATAGATAGAGCAGGCAGGCTAGTCAGTTTAGTTAAATTTACAGTGTGTAGAGGATATATATACATCCTAGGAGTTGTACATATATTTATACACTGTATAGTTTAGCTAGATTAGCTATTCCTATTTTTCAGGCAGTTGATTGTGCTAGCTGCAGTCTTCTAACGTGTTGTATCGCCCGTGTGCTGTATAGTTTGCACCTACACGTACTTGTAGTTTACTGCACTTGTGCTATATAGTTTGCACCTAAACGTACTTGGTGTTACTGCAGTTGGGCCGTATAGTTTGCACCTAAATGTACTTGATGTGTACTGCATTTGTGCCGTATAGTTTGCACCTAAACGTACTTGTAGTTTACTGCACTTGTGCTGTATAGTTTGCACCTAAACGTACTTGTAGTTTACTGCACTTGTGCTGTATAGTTTGCACCTAAATGTACTTGGTGTTACTGCACTTGGGCCGTATAGTTTGCACCTAAACGTACTTGGTGTTACTTCACTTGGGCCGTATAGTTTGCACCTAAACATACTTGTAGTTTACTACACTTGGGCCGTATAGTTTGCACCTAAACGTACTTGTAGTTTACTACACTTGGGCCGTATAGTTTGCACTTAATCCTACTTGGAGTTTACTGCACTTGTGCTGTAATGTTTGCACTTAAACCTACTTGGAGTTTATTGCACTTCTGCTGTATAGGCACAAGTGTCA
The DNA here is from genome assembly GCA_029574335.1 of Rana kukunoris. Lineage (NCBI taxonomy): Eukaryota > Metazoa > Chordata > Amphibia > Anura > Ranidae > Rana > Rana kukunoris. The sequence goes on along the minus strand of CM056050.1, from coordinate 478,504,662 downwards.
TGTAGTTTGTTGAGGGTCTCTTTAGGAAATTGTGCAATATGCAGCAGCAAAGTATGACATGGTTCAGATTCTACTTAACAAACCTACAGTCCTTGTCTTGTTTGCACCGCCTGTATACTGCTGTATACTGCTGTTCAAAGTATTTAGGGCCAATGGGTCTTGTAATGACCTGGGGGGAGTGGTTGTGGGGAAACCCATGCTATTTTTTTCAGTGATTTTTATCCATATTGCAGGGCCAGGGACCAAACATTACATTAAAGCCGCAAGCAGTCTTAAATTACTTTTTTCTTATAGTAATCTCATTGTATGCAGGGACAGTTCTAAACACATGCCACTACTATAGACACCCAGCAGGTACGATATTTAAAGGAAGTTTTCATTTTTTTTCACTTTAACCACTTAAGGACCGCCTCCTGCACATATACGTCGGCAGAATGGCACGGCTGGGCACATGCACGTACAGGTACGTGCTGTGCTAGTACCCAGCCGTGGCGCGCTCCCGTGACCCGGTCCGAACTCCGGGACCGGGACAGCGGGACTCGCGGATCCGATCGCTGCTGGAGTGCGGCAATCGGTCCCCAGAGCTGAAGAACGGGGAGAGCCGTGTGTAAACACAGCTTTCCCGTTCTTCACTGTGGCGGCAGCATCGATCGTGTCATCCCTCTTATAGGAGGACACAATCGATGACGTCACACCTACAGCCACACCCCCCTACAGTTGTAAACACACTTCAGGTCACACATATCCCCATCAGCGCCCCCTGCGGTCAACTCCTAAACTGCAACTGTCATTTCCATTGTAAACAATGTATTTTAAATGCATTTTTTGCTGTGAAAATGGCAATGGTCCCAAAAATGTGTCAAAATGTGTCCGCCATAATGTCGCAGTCACGAAAAACATCGCTGATCCCCGCCATTAGTAGTAAAAATAAAAAATTTATAAAAATGCAATAAAACTATCCCCTATTTTGTAAACAATCTAAATTTTGCGCAATCTAACCGATAAACGCTTATTGCGATTTTTTTTACCAAAAATAGGTAGAAGAATATGTATCGGCCTAAACTGAGGAACATTTTTTTTTTATATATATATTTTTTGGGGATATTTGTTATAGCAAAAAGTAAAAAATATTGCATTTTTTTCAATATTGTCGCTCTATTTTTGTTTATAGCGCAAAAAATAAAAACCGCAGAGGTGATCAAATACCACCAAAAGAAAGCTCTATTTGTGGGGAAAAAGGGACGCCAATTTTGTTTGGGAGGCACGTCGCACGACCGCGCAATTGTCAGTTAAAGCAACGCAGTGCCGAATCGCAAAAAGGGGCAAGGTCCTTTAGCTGCATTTTGGTCCGGGTCTTAAGTGGTTAAGCATCATTAAAATTGCTGCTACAGAAAAAACTACAGTTTTTAAAACTTTTTTTCCCATTGATACATGTTCCCTGGGACAAGACCCGGGTTCTCAAAGACATTTTCCAACAATAACTTGAATATTGGGCTTTAAAATGATCACTTTTGAATTCGAACGTTTGAGTCCCATGTACTTCAATGGGGTTCTAAATGTTCGCGCGAACGTTCAGTCCGTTCGAATGTTCTGGTGCGAACCGAACGCGGGGTTGTTCGGCTCATCCCTAGTCCAGTGTATAAGCCCAGCAATGTCTATGTTAAAGGTGTTGTAAAGGTTTGTTTCTTTTACCCTAATGCATCCTATGCCTATGACGGCCCCCCCAGCCCCCTGGTTTTACTTATCTAAGCCCTGAAACTCCGTGGGCTCGTTCCCGTGACGGTTTCCCCCAGCTTGAGTCGGCTCGTCATTGGATATTGATAGCAGCGCAGCCATTGGCTCGTGCTGCTGTCAATCATATCCAATGATGCAGCGTGCCGGGGGGCGGGGCCGAGTAATACAGTGAGAAGCTATAGCTGCTGGCTGTATCACAGGAGCGCGCTCGCAATAACTTTCCACCATGTGACAGAGCTTACATTAACCACTTTAGCCCCGGACCATATTGCTGTCCAAAGACCAGAGCACTTTTTGTGATTCGGCACTGCGTCGCTTTAACTGACAATTGCGCGGTCGTGCAACGTGGCTCCCAAACAAAATTGGTGTCCTTTTTTCCCACAAATAGAGCTTTCTTTTGGTGGTATTTGATCATCTCTGCGTTTTTTATTTTTTGCGCTATAAACAAAAATAGAGCGACTATTTTGAAAAAAATGCAATATTTTTTACATTTTGCTATTATAAATATCACCAAAAAAGATATAAAAAAAACATTTTTTTTCCCCAGTTTAGGCCGATACGTATTCTTCTACATATTTTTCGTTAAAAAAAATCGCAATTAGCGTTTATTGCTTGGTTTGCGCAAAATTTATAGCGTTTACAAAAAAGGGGGTAATTTTATGGCATTTTTATTAATATTTTTTTTTACTAGTAATTGCGGCGATCAGCGTTTTTTTTCGGTACTGCGATATTATGGCGGACACATCGGACACTTTTGACACATTTTTGGGACCATTGGCATTTTTATAGCGATCAATGCTATAAAAATGCATTGGATTACTATAAAAATGCCATTGGCAGTGAAGGGGTTAACACTAGGGGCGGGGAAGGGGTTAAGTGTGTTCCTATTTGTGTTCTAACTGTATGGGGGGGGTGGACTCACTAGGGGGAATCACTGATCTTCCGTTCATACATTGTATGAACGGAAGATCAGCGTTTCCCCCGCTGACAGGAACGAGCGCTGTGTGTTTACACTCACAGCTCTCGTTCCCCGCTCTGTAACGAACGAGCGCGCGTGCCCGGCGGCGATCGCACCCGCCTGGCACGCGCGTGGGACTCGGGGGCGAGCGGGGGGCGCGCGCTCGGGCTGCCGGCGGCGCGCACGCGCCCCCTAGCGGCCGCGAAAGTCTCGACGTAGAGCTACGGGCTCTCGCCCAGGAGAGCCGACCTGCCGCCGTAGAACCACGGCGGCTGGTCGGCTAGTGGTTATGGTGAAAAGTTCTTGTGGGGGGGGAGCCGAGACAGCTGCCGAGGGGGCGGGGCCGAGTGATACAGTGAGCGGCTGTATCACAGGAGCGTTCCCGCAAGAACTCATCACCATGTGAGTTTGCTTGCATGAATGTGATGAGTTCTGGCGAGGGGGAGCTGAGACAGCCGCCGAGGAACCCCAGAAGACCAGGTTCGGGGCCACTCTGTGCAAAACGAGCTGCACAGTGGACGTAAGTATAACATGTTTGTTATTTAAAAAATAAAAATACATTTCTCTTTAGTGTTTCTTTAAGCTTTTGGTATTTATTGTATAGAATCCGCCTTAGTTCTAAATACTGGAAATCTCACACCCTTGTGTTGTGATGACTTCCGAGCAACCTCTTTCACTTTCTGCTAGCTAGACTTACGGGAACAATTTACATCAGGCAGCTGAGCCAGTTTTGCCACATTCCATTACATTGTCATGCTGGGTAGGGCATCATATGACCTTGAATTTGCATGTTAGATTAAGAGCTCTATTAAGGGGAATTTCCAAAGATTTTAGCAAGCATAGGCCCCATGCAAAGCTCAACTGTAACCCAACATTGTTTTTCGTGTGTGCGTGTAATTACCTATTTATATATTCAAAGGGAATCTGTCACTTTCCCTATTCAGGCCAATGTAAACATTTCCTTGAAAGTGGACCCCTCCATCCACTGATACTCATTTTCACCATGCTCCCCGACCACTTTATGCATCTGTTGGTGCCCTGACTCACTCAGTGACAGAGCAGGGTAAATAACCTTCCTCAACTTTTCCTCTACAACAATGTCTTGGCCTAGCAATTGGCCAGCAGCCACTTATGCCTCGCACACACAACCGGGTTTTCGACAGGAAAACTGCGAGAAGAGCTTTTAGCTGGGAATCCCGGCCGTGTGTATGCTCCCTTTCCGATGGGAAATCTGCCAAAATCCACCGGCAAAAAAAAGAAAACCAGCTCTCCTTTTTCCGTCGGGAATTCTGACAGACTTTTTCCTGTCGGAAATCCCGAGCATGTGTACGAGGCATTAAGGCCCATACACACGGTCGGACTTTTTGCCAACAAACTTCAAAATTAGCAAGTTTTTAAAATAGTCTGACCGTGTGTACGCTCAATCGGACAAACTTTTTCGGGTTTCATCTGACAAAAGGTTCGGTCTGCAAACGGACAAACTTTACGTCAACAAAAGTCTGGTGGTGCCTAGTCCGAACGTGTGTACAGCAAGCAATCGGACTTTTGTACAAAGTACAAACGTGCATGCTCCGAAGCAAAGACCAGCCGGAAGCGTTCTGTCTGGTAGAACTAATATTCGTATTTGAAAGAGCACATTCGTGACGCGGCAAGTTCTGAAAAGCAGCGCACATTCTCTACTTCTTTATAATGTGATAATACTAAAAGCTGCTTTGCTGGTGATACTGACGGAGTAAAAACAAATGTCTTTACTTTGGATTAGCATATTTTGGTTATATGAATCAAACATATTTTTATATTTTTTTTGTGGGTCAAGTTAGCACAACCCCATTGCGCAACATGTCTGCTTGATGAACGGCCGTTCAGAAACAAACAAAATTGCACGAAACTGAAAATCGCGAATGCACACAGACAAAACCTCTACTAACTCTCAATTAGCAGAAGGAGCCTACTAACTCTCAATTAGCAGAAAGGTGACGCTGGAGAATTGAACTTCCTCTTTTAAACTCTCGTCAGTATGTTAAAACATCACTACGTTTGTTTGTAGCCAAAAAAGTCAGAGCGTGTGTATGCTACGGGTGTGACCGGTCCGATCGTGTGTACGAGGCTTTCGACTGAAGTGCTGCTTCCTGGGAGGAAGGGGTTAAAGTCATTATGATGGTAAGTATGCATATTGTCAGGCCGCGTACACACGATCAGACCGGTCCGATGAAACTGACCAATTCGATGCTGTGTACGGCCCATCGGACCGTTGTCCGTCGGACCAAAGTTTTAAAACCTGCTTTAAAATCTGTCTGACGGACACCTGTCTGTCGGACCAAAACGATGGTTAGTACACAAAAGCATCGGACCAAAAGCATCGGAGCATGCTCAGAATCAGGTCGACACATGCTTGGAAGCAATGAACTTCGTTTTTTCAGCACGTCGTTGTGTTCTACGTCACTGCGTTCTGGCCCGATGGGATTTTGGAATGATAGTTTGTACGCACATCAGACCACTTCAACTTGGTCCGATGAAAACGGTCCGTCGGACCATTCTCATCGGACCGGTCTGATCGCGTGTACGTGGCCTCATAGTTGATTTGATTTATATAGTTTTCTCACCTGTTATTGGACTTTAGGCAATTAGGGTGTACACAAATGGGCAAATATTTCGATAGAATGATGGACATGAAGATAACTGCAAGTTCTTGCTCTCATCACTTAAAAGCTGATCGCCCCTTGTGTTAACCCCTTTCCTGCCAGTGACATTTATACAGTAATCAGTGCATTTTTATAGCACTGATCACTGTTTAAATGTCAATGGTCCAAAAAAGTGTCCAGTGCCGGATAGGAAGCATAGAGATGACCAGATGGTCACCAGTCATCTCTATGACCGTCGGAGGCCCGGGGCGCGATGTGATGTCGTCACGCCCGGGTCCCCGAAAGTAAAGAAAGCTGCGATTGTGGCTAGTAAGCATGAGATCGGTGAATTTTATTCACAATCTCATGCTTTCCATCCTGGAGGAGAGATGTGGGGTCTTATTGACCCAGCATCTCTCCATAAAGAGGACCTGTCACACACTATTCCTATTACAAGGGATGTTTACATTTTTTTTTAAAGTGTAAAAAAAGAAATAAATAAGTAAAATAAAATAAAAACATAATATTTTTTTTTTAACCACTTCAGCCCCAGACCATATTGCTGGTCAATGAACGGGAATGAATGAATTAGGCGTGGTTACGCCAGCCCATTTATGCTATGCTACGCCACCGTAACTTTGGACGCAAGTGCTTTGTGAATACAGCACTTGCCTGTAACAGTTGCGGCGGCGTAGCGTAAATAGAATACGCTACGCCCGCACAAAGTTACGCTTTTCTACCTGAATCTAGCCCATAGCGTCTACAAAATAGAGGAATAGTTTTATGGCATTTTTATTAATATTATTTTTTTTACTAGTAATGGCGGCGATCAGCGATGTTTATCGGTACTGTGACATTATGGTGGACACTTCGGACACTTTTGACACATTTTTGGGACCATTGGCATTTTTATAGCGATCAGTGCTATAAAAATGCATTGATTACTATAAAAATGCCACTGGCAGGGAGGGGGTTAACACTAGGGGACGAGGAAGGGGTTAATTATGTTCCCTGTGTGTGTTCTAACTGAAGAGGGGAGGGACTGACTAGGGGAAATTACTGATCGCAGTTCATACATTGTATGAACAGACGATCCATAATTTTTCCCCTGACAGGACCGGGAGCTGTGTGTTTACACACACAGCTACCGGGTTCTCGCTCTGTAATGAGCGATCAAGGGTGCCCGGTGGTGATTGCTATTGGCTGAAATGCGAGATGACGTATAGCTACGTGATCTCGCGCAGCTGAGCCGACCTGCCGCCGTATAACTGCGGCGGCTGGTCGGCTAGTGTTTAAAACGCCCCTCCCCCCGGTATTTTGCACTCAGAATCGAATGCACACGTAAGTCCTGCTGCCCACGTATGTAAACAGTGTTCAAACCACATATGTGAGGTATCGCCGTGTGCGTTGAAGCGTGTGCAACAATTCTAGCACTAGACCTCCTCTAACTCTAAAATGGTAACCTGTAAGAAATTTCAAAGCGTCGCCTATGGAGATTTTTAAGTAATGAAGTTTGGCGCCATTCCATGTGTGAGCGCAATGTTAAAACGTGACATGTTAGGTATCTATTTACTCGGCTTAACATCACCTTTCATATTTTACAAAAAAATTGGGCTAACTTTACTGTTTTGTTTTGTTATAGCAGGTTGAATGAAAAAAACTGACCCAATTTCCCCACCCACACATTAAATCCTCCTCCTTCTTCGCCATCAGAATACACAAATCAGTGTATCAGTCTAAAGCCTGTAGTGCAGACAGGGTGGTTGAACAGAAGTCGATCTTGTGGCATAGTAATGAAAGAATGCTGTATTTTTTGGATACAAGAACTGTGCCATAAGTTATCATGTATATAGTGAGTAGGCTCAAGTATTAAGCCCTCTCTTTGCCTTTAATGCAAGTGTGCACCAGTAAAAAAAAAAAAAAAAGATCTACGGTTCTGCAACAAAATCTGTCAAATCATATGAATAAAGAAAGTTCATGATGGCTCAAGGTTTTTAAGGAAATCATACAGTGCCTGATCGCCGCAAGCATTGCTCATATTGGAAGGATTTCATATTTAGCCATTTCTGAACACCCTATATAGTAGCTTTTACCACAAACTTAAAGTGGAGTTTCCATCCCATTTTTTTTTTTTATTATTGTGCTCATTAGACCTAAAATAGAAAAAAGAAATAAAAATTTTTTTTTTTTTTACCTACCTGGAAATGCCTGTTGCTCTGCGGTCCCACGAAATCTGCCTTCGGAATCACCTAGGATTCTGACATCATCTCCCTCGGCTCCTCAGCACGCTAATGCTCCTGGAAAATGTGTGTCATCATTTCCCAGGATGCAGTGCACTTCCCCATTATAACTCCCTATCCAAGACTTCCAGGAAGTAAGTGCTTGTGGGCTTCACAATGCCCACAAGCAAAATGACAACGGTGTGGACATAGTTTTATAAACTATCTTTTTTGAATAACTATGCGGAGCGGCGCCAGATTGTAAAATAGTAAGTGACCGGATTTATATTATAAAAACGCATGATGAAAGGACATACATTTAAAAAATGCTAATTGTGGTTGGAACCCCGCTTTAAGATCAATGATCTTAGATGTCTGGCTGTCTGTTAAAGTGTTACTAAACCCACAACAGTAACATCAGTCTGTGTATGCAGTAAAGCATGCTTGTTAAACTCCCTGTAGACCTAAGGGGTTAATCTTCTGCATTGTGTAAAAAGGCTGTTTGATCCTGTTTTCTCTGATCCTCCCCTACTTCCACAATCCCCAATCTATCTGCTGATAGAACAGAGCCTTGGGGGCAAGCTGCACGTGCTCAGTTTGGTGTGTATTGCTAGAAAGTTTTTTTTTTCTTGTGAGAGTGCATGTTAAAGTGGAGTTCCCATCAAAAAAAATCTGCCATTAATGTGCATATAATAAATAATAAAAAAAAACATTCGGATATTTCTTTTTTTTACTCACCTTTAAATAGCTGTTGCTATGTGGTCCCACAAAATCTGCCTTCTTCATTACCTCGGTTCCTGTCGTCATTTCCGTTGGCGCTTACGCTCGCTACTGCTCCTGGGAAATGTGTGTCATCATTTCCCAGGAGTCAGTGCGCTTCCCCGAGGGTTAGAATTCCAGGACTTCCAAATCGGAAGTGACACTTTACAGTAGGTGACCGCGATATTGTGTCAATCTCGCCACTGTTATCGCCGAGATTGACACCTGCGAACCCCGTCGCGCTGGCTCACTCACCGGGAAAGGGAAAATTTGTTTTTTCCTTTCCCAATGAGTAACAAGCATTGCTGACATTGAGGCCGGGTTCACACTGGTGTGAGAAGACACTCGTCCTACTTTGCCCTGCGTCTTGAAGCCGACATACGTCCGACTGCATGCTCGGATAAGGGTCTGGTATGGATTTTGGGGGGACCCCTACGCCGTTTTTTCGAGTTCCCCTGCGCGATTCATACCAGACACATAGCCTGGCATTGGCAGGATCCAATTCAGATCCCCGATAATGTCCCCTCCATAGACAGGGAACGTTGTCGCTTCTTTCTCACGCTCGCTGCAATAGGAAACTGTGTTTTTCCTATTGCAGTGAGTGCGAGATGTACAGTACCCTGTCGCGGAGAACCAGCATGATGGGATTGCGCTGGAAACACATTCTTGCCGGCAGGTACTGTAGCTTGTTACAGTGTTTTTGTTTTCTTCGTTGCCATCACAACAGGCGGGCACTTCTGCCGCCACCGCCCATTGTGATGGCAACACGAGAGGTTGAGGATGCTGCCGTTAGAATGCGCATGGGGCAGGACGGGACAGTGCATGATGGTTGCAGATCATCACAGTATCCAGGAAGTAAGTGCTTGTAGGCTTCACACGCCCACAAGCAAAATGGGAATGTCCGAGAACAGATTTTAAAAGTGTCTTTCTGTGTCTTTCTGCTAATACTTGGGAGATCGGCAGCGGATTTTAACAAAGTAGGTGAACATATATATACAATATGATTGCCTCATGAAATATATTTCTTCTAAAAATTGGTTAATGTAGTTGGAACTCCACTTTAACCACTTAAGCCCTGGACCAATATGCTGCTAAATGCCCAAAGGCGTTTTTACAATTCGGCACTGCGTCGCTTTAACAGACAATTGCGCGGTCGTGCGACATGGCTCCCAAACAAAATTGGCGTCCTTTTTTTCCCACAAATAGAGCTTTCTTTTGGTGGTATTTGATCACCTCTGCGGTTTTTATTTTTTGCGCTATAAACAAAAATAAAGTGGCAATTTTGAAAAAAATTCTATATTTTTTACGTTTTGCTATAATAAATATCCCCCAAAAACATATATTATTTTTTTTCCCTCAGTTTAGGTTGATACGTATTCTTCTACCTATTTTTGGTAAAAAAAATCGTAATAAACGTTTATCGATTGCTTTGCACAAAATTTATAGCGTTTACAAAAGAGGGGATAGTTTTATTGCATTTTTATTATTTTTTTTTTACTACTAATGGCGCCGATCATCGATTTTTATGTGACTGCGACATTATGGCGGACACTTCGGTCAATTTTGACACATTTTTGGGACCATTGTCATTTTCACAGCAAAAAATGCATTTAAATTGCATTGTTTATTGTGAAAATGACAGTTGCAGTTTGGGAGTTAACCACAGGGGGCGCTGTGGGATTTGTGTGTGTTTACAACTGTAGGGGGGTGTGGCTGTAGGTCTGACGTCATCGATCGAGTCTCCCTATGAAAGGGATCACTCGATCAATGCAGCCGCCACAGTGAAGCACGGGGAAGCCGTGTTTACATACGGCTCTCCCCGTTCTTCAGGTCCGGGGAGCGATCGCGAGGGGGCGGCTAGAAACGAATAGCCGCGCCCTCGTCCCGGATCGCTCCCTGCGGGTTTCCGATCGCCGCATGTAGCGGGGGGGCTCCCGATCGGACCCCCGACCCGTGCAAAGGCAGGGACGTATATATACGCCCATCTGCCTTAACGTGCCATTCTGTGGACGTATATGTACATGCAGCGGTCGGGAAGTGGTTAACAGCACAGGGCCAATCAGCACTGTCAAGGCAGAGGGTCAGGGGTCCTGCAGCCCTTATAGGACAATCAGGGGAAAATAAAAACTACTCCTACAAGCCTTAGGCAGACACTGATAGAAGTCACAAGACTGCTGATGAGAAAAGGTATTTAGCAGTTTATAGTTACTAAAACTATTGAATTTCTGTGTTCTGTGTACTGTAGGAGACCAGATATAATGAATGCAGGGTCCTGGGTTTAGTAATACTTTAAGCTTGACTTCCAAGGATCCTTCAAATACAAACCAGATTTCCTAGAATTACAGTATGAAATTATTCTACTTGCTAATTTGAACATAAGAACTGCTGAAATCAAAGAACTGTTTGTTAGAGCCACTGTCGATAATATTCACAGCACATGTCCCTGCATTTATTTACTTTCGTTTTTAGGGTCACAGTTACTGTAACTTTGGCATTTCTCCCAGTTTACAACACACAAAACAGGAAATTCCCCAACACTGTGCTAGCCAACAAGGACAACTTTTGTATTAATAATAATAATGAATAACTGTACTTTAATATAAACTTTAGCTCTTTTAAAGAATAACTGTGTCAAATAAAAAATACCTTGGTATAAATGCTTGATCTCTCCTTATGCAAGTTGTTTGGATGGTATGCTGATTCAATGGCTTTAGTACTGCTCAGAAACAAATATGCAGTTTAGGGCTCTCTGAACTCATTCTGACGTCTGAAAATTACAAAATTCTGAAGCCATAGACACACAGGCAGCTAGAACTGTTATGCCTCATTCACGTAAACATTCATTTATTGAAAAGTCTTTCTAGTGTAAAATTTATATTGATATATGGGGAGTATGCTGTCCAGTTGTTGGTACCAGTCCTCAGGAAGGATGTGCTGGAAATGGAGCGAGTACAGAGAAGGGCAATACAACTAATAAAGAACTGGAGGACATTCATTATGAAGAAAGGTTGCAAGCACTGAACTTATTCTCTCTGGAGAAGAGACACTTGAGAGGGGATATGACTTCAATTTACAAATATCATACTGGTGACCCCACAAAAGGGATAAAACGTTTCTGCGGAAGGGAGTTTAATAAGACACGTGGCCACTCATTAAAGTTTAGAAGACAAGAGGTTTAAGAGTGCACAGGCACTGCTCCTTCTCTCCTGCCACCTGTCTATCACCATTGATTGATACATTGCATTAATCTATCTATGGTCACTGCTGCTACAACCTATTCAGGTGCCCGGACCCTTTTTGGGCACTGGACACCTGAATTACAGCAGCGGGGTATTTTTTGGAAGAACCTGATTAGAGCCATAGGCCAGGGCTCAAAATTTCAAGTCCTGAGCTACTAGCCAGGTCTCAAGAGTTACTCGCCACCAGTTGCCCCACCTAATTCATACACTGCCCTGCGCCTAATTGCACCCGTAAACACGCCCTCGTAGATTATCTCATGGAATGACACTGTTAAATGTTTTATGCAGAATCAATTTACAAAATTAAATATTACCAACAACAACTTTGACAAATTGGGGCAGGGCACTGGGGGTAGTACACCAGAGGGACAGGGCACTGGGGGCAGACCAGAGGGACAGGGCACTAGAACTGGGTCTCTTCACCATTCTCTTGCTGTCTCCTCTGCAACTCCCATTACAAGACAAAAAAAGACCGTGTGTACGCCGCATCAGTGTAGGCACAGATTGGAGGGAGATTGGTCATGCAGCCCTGTCATCACTCGCCCCCAGCTTAAATCCACTCGCCAAATGCTAGTAGGCGAGTGGAAATTTTGAGGGCTGCCATAGGCCATAGGCTCTAATAGGCATCCAAAAAGGTGAACAGCGGGCGCCATGCTGGGCACTCGCATTTCACTTTGCTTTGTGTTAGGATCGTGAATGAAGATTCGCTTTCCTTACACTGAACCGCCTCTCAGCCAATCGGGTGCTTAGGGTCTGTAACCTGTCACCTGATTGGCTGAAACGATAGGCTCTGTGATTGGACGCCAGGCATACAATCATAGCAGAGGATGGTGAGAGATGAAGGGAGAAGGCATTGGCATCAATTGATGGGCACACTAGCAGCAATTGATGGGCACAGTAGCGGCAACTGATGGGCACACTGGCAGCAATTGATGGGCACAGTAGCGGTAATTTATGGGTACAGTGGCTGCGTTTGATAGGCACAGTGGCTGCGTTTTATAGGCACAGTGGCGACAATTGATGGCACAGTGGCTGAGTTTGATGGCACAGTGGCGGCAATTGATGGAGCAGTTGCTGCATTTGATGGGCACAGTGGCTGCATTTGATGGGCACAGTGACTGCGTTTGATGGGCACAGTGGTGACAATTGATGTGGTTTTTTTTTTCAGTTTGTTTGCGCCCCCCCAAAAATTTTGAGCACAATCCGCCACTAGGTTCTTTACTGTAAGAGCGGCAAGAATGTGGAATTCCCTTCTACAGGCGGTGGTTTCAGTGGGGAGCATCGATATTTAAAAAAAACTATTAGATAAGCACCTGAACGACCAAAACATACAGGGTTATACAATGTAATACAGTGGAATCTTGGATTACAAGCATAATCCATTCCAGGAGAATGCTTGTAATCCAAAGCACTTGCATATCAAAGTGAGTTTCCCCATAGAAGAAAATAATTTGTTCCGAACTGACCTCTATGGCATGCAATGCCGCATGTTGCCAGAGGTGGGGGGTGCCGGAGAGCCACGGAAATACTCGAAAAAAGGGATTTTTAAATACAGCTTACCTGTAAAATCCTTTTCTTGGAGTACATCACGGGACACAGAGCGGCATATTCATTACTATATGGGTTATATGGAGTACCTTAAGGTGTGGACACTGGCAATCTCAAACAAACAGGAAGTCCCTCCCTATATAACCCCCTCCCCTAGAGGGAGTCCCTCAGTTTTGTAGCAAGCAGTATGCCTCCCAAAATGTTCCCAAAAAGAGGGGTGGGAGCTCTGTGTCCCGTGATGTACTCCAAGAAAAGGATTTTACAGGTAAGCTGTATTTAAAAATCCCTTTTTCTTTCTCGTACATCACGGGACACAGAGCGGCATATTCATTACTATATGGGATGTCCGAAAGCAATGCTTTAATGAGGGGAGGGAGACATCTTCCAAAGAAGGATTTAATTTAGAGGTATACTCAAATACTAGTAAATCCAACTTAAACAAGAAATGTAAATCTCAAATCAAATCAAGGGAGCCCCCTCAGATCCTGAGGAGCTTGAATCGCGGCCTGTAGTACTGACTGCCCAAAGGCTGTATCCGCATTCCTTCTTACGTCCAATTGATAAAATTTTGTAAACATGTGGACTGACGACCACGTTGCTGCCTTGCATATTCGAGCCATAGAGATCTGATGATGTGCTGCCCAGGAGGTGCCCATGGCCCTGGTAGAATGGGCCTTTGCCGACAAAGGAGGAGGCAACCTCTTCAAACCGCAGGCCTGAACGATTAATTGTTTAATCCATCTTGCGATGGTGGATCAAGCAGCTGCCTGACCCATCTTGGGCCCTTCCGGTAAAACGAACAACACCTCTGTTTTCCGAACCTTCTCTGTAGCTTTAAGATAGGCCTTTATGGCCCTGACAATACCCAACGTATGCAGCAACCCCTCCTTTCTAGAGGTGGGTTTTGGAAGAAGGATGGAAGTACCACATCCTGGTTCAGGTGGAAACTGGCTATAACCTTTGGTAGAAAGGAAGAATAAGGACGGAACCCCGCCCTATCCTTATGTAAAATGAGATATGGTTCCTTACAAGATAAGGCTGCCAATTCCGATACTCTCCTGGCCGAAACTATGGTGATCAGAAATACCGACTTTCCAGTCAGTAAAACCAAAGGTACCTCAGCCAACGGCTCAAGGGGTTGTTTCTGTAGAGTTGACAGAACAAGATTTAAGTCCCATGGACAAAGTGGTGATTTGACTGGAGGATTAACACGTAAGACTCCCTGTACGAAGATCTTAACCAGCAAGTGGGCGGCCAGCGGCCTCTGAAACCACACTGATAAGGCTGAAATCTGTCCCTAGATCGTGCTTAATGCCAGGCCTTTATCCACTCCTAGCTGGAGAAACTTAATACTCTATCAATGGTATACTTGCGGGAAACCCATCTCTTAGCCTCACACCAGCCTACGTAGGCCCTCCAAACCCTGTAACAAAATTACCCTGGAGGCCGGCTTTCTAGCCTTAATGAGGGTAGGGATTACCTGCCTAGACAGACCTTTACCCCTGAGAATCAGGGATTCAGCCATCAGGCCGTCAATTTTAGACGCCGTAATGCAGGGTGGAGGATCGGGCCTTGTGAGAGTAGGTCTGGCCCTAGAGGAAGAGTCCAAGGGCCTTCCGCTGCCAATTTCAGGACTAGTGAGTACCATGCCCTCCGGTACCAAGCTGGGGCTACCAGGATAACCGGCCTGTGCTATGATCCTGCGCCACAGGCGTGGTAGTAACTGCAGTGGGGGAAATGCATATAGAAGTTATGATTGATGCCAAGGGCAAACCAACACCTCGGCCATAGGGTCCCTCGTTCGAGACATGAACCTGTCTAGCTTCTTGTTGAATCCTGATGCCATGACCTCCACGTCTGGCACTCCCCACTTCTGGCAGATTGTCTGAAAAAAACTTGTGGATGCAGAGACCACTCCCCCGGCGACAGGGTTTGGCGACTTAGGAAGTACGCCTGCAGGTTGTCCACCTCGGGAATGAATGTCGCCGATATGCAGGGTACCTAAACCTCTGCCCACCGAAAAACAAGCTCCTCTCACTCTGAGTGGCTTGACTCTTGGTTCCCCCTTGGTGGTTCACCTATATGCCACCGCTGTGGCCTTGTCTGAATGACTTCTCACCGAGGACCCCTGTAATCTGGATGTCTATGCCAGGAGGGCTAGCCGAGCCGCTCAGAACTCCCAGACCTTGATGGGCAGCTGCCTCTCCGCCTCTGCCCAAGTTCCTTGGCGAGTGAACTTGTTCAAGACCGCTCTCCAGCCTTCCAGACCACTGGGCAGAACCAAGCTGCTAGAATTGCTGCCTGTAGGACACGAGTGTGGAAGCGTGTGGTATTGCCTCGAACATGGCCATCGCATACATAGGCGAATAGTTGGCTCTTTTTTGCTTAGAACCAACTGAATCAATCTTTTGATAGCCTCGACCTTTACCAGGGGCAGGAACATCCATCTTCTGTTCTGTGTCTAATCTCGTGCCGAGATATTCCAACTGCTTTGTAGGTTGAAATGCTGATCTTTCCCCGGTTTAGGACTCAGCCGAACCTCTCGAGGTACTGAACCATGAGGGCTACTACGCATTCCACCAAGGAAGCGAGTGATCTTATGATTAAGAGGTCGTCCAGGTATGCTAGGACCGAGATCCCTTGGATCCTTTGGACTGACTAGAATAGGAGCTAGGACCTTCGTGACTACCCGGGGGCCGTAGCCAGCCCGAAGGGGGGCGCCACCAATTGGAAGTGACGCTGTATCACTGCGAAGCGTAAAAACAAAAATATTTGATGTGGCTGAAAGACCTGGTACATGAAGGTAACCATCCTTTATGTCTATAGAAGCCAGATTCTTTTGGAGTGTGGCAGCTGCTGACCAAACGGATTCTATCCGGAACGAGCGAACCCTTAGGTAAGCATTTAAACCTTTTAGGTCCAAAATTGGTCTGACATTGCCGATGAGCCTTGGTATGACAAACAGATTGGAATAGAAACCTAGCCCCTGTTCTTGGGCCGGTACCTCTACCATTATGCCCTGGTAAAGCAGGTGATCCAATGCTGCCCGCATTGAGGCCTTCCTTGTGGAGGAAATTTTAGAAATTCTAATCTGTAGCCTGCGGCCACAGATGATCGGACCGATCCCCAGAGGCCTGTCCTTGCGATCCCTTGTTAAAAGTTTGATCGCGCAGGAGGTCCGTACTGCCTGAAATTTGAGGGCCCTGGAACCGGGGGGAGCTGCCCTTTTAAACGCAGGACCCCGGAACTTCTTTGACTGGTAAAAGGGTACTTTTGCCACTAGAAACAGTCTGAATGTATTTATCCAGATCTTTCCATGGAAGGGCAAACCTGCCAGCAGTCTTTTACATGGGGCTCGGCCGCCCAGTTCTTCAACCATAAGAGCCTTCTCATATGCACTAAAAATAGTGACAACGAGACGCCTGCTGGATGGAGTCTTTTTATAGCCTCTACCGCAAAGCACAGAGCTCTGGGAATATCCAATAACTCCTCTGCCTATTGGGCAGGGATGTCTAAGCATCTGTTTTGTCTGGTTCCTTAATGCCTGAAAAAACTCCAATTGCAGCCACTGCTGGCTGTAGCCAGGGATGCTGGAAAAAGTGTCTCTAAACGTTTATCGACCGGGACCTTAAACATTTGTATGTTTCCCCTTAGGCCAGTTATTGATTTATTCACCCATGAGATGGCTGCGTCCACAGTTGGGAGCGCCCCCTTTCTTAGAAAAATGTCTTTTCCATAGGGTAAATAACAGAAAACCTTCCAGGTGGTCTCCCATCCAGGCACTAACCAGGCCCTACCCTGCTTAGCCTCCGAGATCGGACAAGATCGGGCGCTTTCCGGGAGAAGGGGCCTCAAGGACCTCACGGGTAGTTGAAAAGCAGTGCCCGAACCGGGACCTGAACCCTGGACCCTCAGACCAAAAGTCCGATGCTCTACCAACTGAGCCATCCGGGCCCCTCTTAAAGAGCACTTGGTCAGGGGAAAGAGTGCCTGCAAGCACAAATATTTCCTGGCAGACGTGCATAAAGACTACCCTCTCGTCAGCTTTAGGCGGCAGAAAAAATTCTGTCCGGTCGTCCCAATCCTGGAAAAACCAATTCCTCTAACAGAGGATGGACCGGAAAAGCTGCGTTGCTTAAAGGCGCTTTTAAAAGAACCCAAAGAGGATACCGCAGGAACCTGAGGCTCTGGAAATGGCAAATTGAATGCCAAGCGGACCATGTCTGTCAAAGACTGGACCCATAGACTCTCCGCCTGGGAGGCTGAAAACGATTCTTCAGTGGTAGATCCTCTAGGTTCTGTCCCTTTTGGCGATGGGGATCTAGTCCGCTTCTTGCCAGAAAAAGAGCCAGCGATCATAGCTGTTAACCTTTTTTCTCTAGCCCCCCTAGGGTGACGGCTAGCATCTCCTCTGTGATAACACAGGGTTGGGCCGACCTGGGCCAGCCTCAGCACCAGACCCCCTTAATGGCTTATCCAGGGTGACCCCTATAGGAATAACCTGTGGGGAAAGTATTGGCATATCATCAGACCCAGAGAAGGAACCCCCTTTGTCTTTGCCTTTTCTTTTTTTTTTTTTTTTTGTGTTTTGATCCCTTGGAAGCCAATACAAAACCGAAGGACTCCGCTTACAACCACAGACTGTTATAGCCAGGAGTACAAAAAAATAAGTTTTAGGGGACAATAGGATCACTAATGCCCCAAAAACGGTGGGGCTCAGTATGTTTTCTTTTATAATATTATTCACCACATACAGCCCCACCCCCAACATGTTTGCCAGTATTCAACCTGTTGCAAAGGGGATTTTGGCTTAACAAAAAGTATTGGAGCTGACTCCAGCATGTAGTACCCCTTCTCGCCACCGGGAGTCACTGTGCTGCCAGCTCTACGTCCTCTCTCTCCAGCTCAGCTCTGAACTGAGCTAAGAACGCGCCTGCTGTGTATAATAGCAATTGAAGGCACGCCCTACACTGCAGTCACGCTCCCCGCCCCCCCCCCCCCCTCCCGAACGGCGCGAAAATTTTCTATATGCATGCGCGCGTGCACGCGCGCGCGACTGTCGGGGGAGGAGAGCCCAGGAGGAGACGCACTCTGGAGCCCAGGAATGCAGGTTGGAGGACGCATCAGGCGGCAGATTTTGAATCCCGGCAAGGTAAGGCTAAAACAGGCCCCTAAGGAGTCCCTTTAGCCTAGAGACAGATCTGTTTTTTTTTTTTTTTAAAAAGATCTTCAACCAGCGAGCAGCAGGTAGCTAGCAAACATACATAGATAGATAGGGGGATCAAGTGATGGGGGGAAACATTTCAGGGCATCCTGTCCATCAGACATAGTGACCATGGTGCCAATGCAGAGCATACTCAGGCTACCCCCCTTAAGATCTCCCCTGGAGAGCCTGCTGTCAAACCAAGTCCCGCAGGCTCCCCTCTTACCTGCTCCATGCCGCAGGACGTTTTGCAAAACGGTCCAATCTTCTCCCATCTCCGTGGGTAGCGTAGTAGACCTTCAGGCCCTGGGGTCCTATGAAGGTACCCACTGTCCTGGACCTATATAGCACCCTGGCAAACAGGAACTTATGGTCTTTACAAACTCCAAGTCCTGGGCCCAGGGTCCAGCCCTCCAAAGAGGAGCATTATAGGCAAAACCCCACGGTTTGGGGCCCGGGTACTGTCCACTTTGGCACTGAGGCTCCTTGGACAGATCCGGTTAGCCCGCCCTTAATCCCAAGGATGTGGAGCAAAGCTATTCCGTGACCAACACCTAAGACACTGGCGAAAAAACTGAGGGACTCCCTCTAGGGGAGGGGGTTATATAGGGAGGGACTTCCTGTTTGTTTGAGATTGCCAGTGTCCACACCTGAAGGTACTCCATATAACCCATATAGTAATGAATATGCCGCTCTGTGTCCCGTGATGTACGAGAAAGAAAGGCTCGGGGACAGCTCGGCGAGTATTTCCAAGGTTTTCCGAGTATTTCCGAACGGCTCCTAACAGATCCAAACGGCTCCGCTCGGCTCCACTCGGCTCCGGCGCCCCCGCACCTCTGGCCAAATGCGGTACTGAACACCGCTGTGGCTTGAATCCGCTGCGTCATGGCCTCTTCTGTCTATAGGCACAGGTCTACTGTGTTTTGCAGTAAATCTGGCTCAGGGAATTCAGGTAACATCCATTTAACATTTTTGATTAGTGGTCAGCAATGGCAGCCTACATATTTTGTATGTATGTTACTGTGACAATTTTATAGATTGCCTATGCATTCTATAGAAGGCTGATTTCACACATGCCCATAACATATATATTTTATGTACAGCTTTCTTTTAAGATAAGTACTAGATGCCAGTGATAGAGGATAATTAAATGCTGCAACGTTATTAAAATTTAAGTGTCTGCCAATATAATTTTTATTCCCACACACACATTCTTATTGCAAAAAAATTTAAAGAACTGGAAATAACCTAAACCTGCTTTTCTGGTCTTAATCACAGACATAATAGTATCTTCAACAAGCAGTATGGAAATTACCTACCTGTAAACCATACCAAGTTTTCTGGGACTGTCCAACATTCCAAAAGATGATCTTTAGGGTTTTAACTATTGTCTATGAAGAGATAATGAAAGTGTATGAAATATATGTGGGCAAAATCAGCGTGGCTTGGTGATATAAGAATAATACTTTAGTTTACTGTTTTAATGGGTAACTTGGCAAAGAGGTAAAAATGCTATTATGCGAGCAAGGTTAGCTTACTGTATTGAAACTAGGGTTGTCCCTGTGACAGAACCCACTGTCACTGTATGTCTTGGAAAGGATTGTGGGCGTGCCTCCTACCGACAGACTATGGGCCAGAAATATACTGGAGACCTGAAGCTGGCATTATTGTGATGTAATGTAATGTTACAGCCCTACATCCCCCACCCCCCCTCCTCTTGTTGCTGGACACAGACAATGGAGAGTGGACTGCAGACGTCTCTCCGCAGGGGGTGTGTATTGAGAAGCCAGGCTGCCTGCTTACCATAATCTCATTAGGTTTCTGTACACTGTTTCAATGTCCAAATGTTCTGTTCCCATTTATTGTTCCTTGTCCCCCTCCCCTCAGACAAGGCAAAGGGGAGTGTCCCTTACTGTGTGTAAAACTGTATAGTTTGGATTTTAATAAACAGTTAAGCTCTGGATGTGTAACCCTCAACATGTGTGGATTGTCTCGTGATTGAGGGGTTAAGGGCTGGTTATGGCGAATCTGCAGGCTGCGGGTGCGTTTGGAGGACAGGAGACACAGGTCTGGCGGATGTGCCCAGCAGGGGTACTTGAGGTCCGTCACAGTGGTGGCAGCGGTGGGATGTCTCCTGCAGTCCAGGACATCCAAACCACCACCAGGATTCAAGATCTGGGCAGCTGCCGAGGAGCGATACGGGGACCAGCCAGCATGAGAGCGGAGTTCGGGAGGAGGCTGCAAGGCATGCGGAAGAAACATCGGGGACCAGTGACAGAGCGCACCATGCTCGGCTGGGAGGATGTGATCCGCCGGCAACTCTGGCATGAGGCGCTAAGCTACGAGCGGCGCCAGCAGGGGAAGATCCTTCCCTCCTCCTCAGAGATGTACTGGACGCAGTACTGTGCGCGAGAGGTGTTCCTGAGGGAACGACCGCGAGATGATTGGAAGACGGAGCTCAGAAGATTGGTCCAGGAGGAGATGAAGCTAGACGCCAGCTACAGAGCCCTCCGGTGGTTCGCGGCTCAACTTTGGCCAAGTACAGCAGATGGCAGCCCAACAGAAGGCGTTGGCTATGGCGGCGTGGGGCTGCTCCATCAAAAAATGTACGGAGACCCAGACTTTGGGAGCGATGAGGAGTGGCGGTGGGAAAACATCTTGGACTTCCGAGATGAGGTGCTGGACCTCCCTGTAGAGGCATGTGACCTGGGGGAATTGGAGTTCCTGGTTGAGCAGGAATTTGAGCTCGAAATTGCATACAAGCGGCTGTTTGATGGTGATGAGCAGCCTGGCATGGCTCCTGTTACCTGGGACTGTCCTGGAGAAATAGCAGACAGTCACAAAGATGAGCAAATGGGGCCAGGGGTGACCCTACATTTTCCTGTCCTAACCGCAATGGAAGAAGCGGCAATGATACAGAGGGCACTGCGAGCGCTAGAATGCCGGAACGCACCGGAGGTCCCCCAGGCAGTGAGACAAGCTAATAGCATCAAGGTCTCAGAAAGTGGAGTTGAGACAGGCGCTGGAAGGCTGGAAAATGGTGATCAGCAGCAAGTCCAGAGTATCTCATCTGGGGCCCCAGCAGAAGCGCTGGCTACAGGGCAGAGTGCCCCTGGCATCTGTCCAGCATCAGAAAAAGAGTTGGCTCCGGAGAGTCCGAGAGATGACCTGCGTGAGCTGTTTCCCCAACTGCAGATATCCCCACCTGGAGTAGAGGAAGCAATTCTCCCTCCCCAGCAATTGGACACTACCCCAATGTTCATCCCCCCAGCAGAAGCGTTGGCTATGGAGCAGAGTGCCACTATAATCTGCCTAGCATCAGAAAAAGAGTTGGCTCCGGAGAGTCTGAGAGATGATCTGCTTGAGCTGTTTTCCCCAACAGCCGCTATCTCCACCTGGAGTAGAGGAAGCAATTCTCCCTCCCCAGCAATTGGACACTACCCCAATGTTCATCCCCCCAGCAGAAGCGTTGGCTATGGAGCAGAGTGCCACTATAATCTGCCTAGCATCAGAAAAAGAGTTGGATCCGGAGAGTCTGAGAGATGACCTGCGTGCGCTGTTTCCCCAACTGCAGATATTCCCACCGGGAGTAGAAGAAGCAATTCTCCCTCCACAGCAATTGGACACTACCCCAGTGGTTCTCTCCCCAGCAAAAGCGTTGGCTATGGAGCAGAGTTCTGATGGTCCCTGCCCAGCCCTCAGTATGTTTTTGGAGGGTTTGGGAGACAGCCCCTGTCAGAAGTCACCCCAAGGGCTGGTCACAGAACCGGCAGGGGAGAAAACCCTTCCCCCTCTCCAGCAGCTGTACCCAACATTTTCATATGTCTCCCCGGCAGAAGCGCTGGCTACAGGACAGAGCGATGATGGTCTCTGCCCAGCATCAGAACAAGAGATGAAGAACCCAGGAGATAGTCCCTGCAAGATACCTTCTCAGCGGCTGGTAACTACACCACGAGAAAAGCAAGTACCTTTGCCTCCCCAAATGCATAGCCCTACCAGCCTATGTTCCCTACCAGCTGAAGCGCTGGAAGCAGGGCAGAGGATTATTCAGCTTTCCCCAATATCTGCAACCCCCCCCAGGATCAGAGGAGTGCAAACAACTGTTCCCACTCTGCAGCGGCTGTTTTTATTCCCGGGAGACCGTCTGTGCGGTTTTGCTCCCCAGCGCAAGAGTCGTACTTTTACTTTTCCTGTTTGCCTGGGGTGGAAGTTTGTGACTAACGCAGGTCCAGACCAGTTGGGGGTCAGGAACCTGGTTAGTCTGTTTTTAAAAGGGGAGAAATGTGACAGAACCCACTGTCACTGTATGTCTTGGAAAGGATTGTGGGCGTGCCTCCTACCGACAGACTATGGGCCAGAAATATACTGGAGACCTGAAGCTGGCATTATTGTGATGTAATGTAATGTTACAGCCCTACATCCCCCACCCCCCCTCCTCTTGTTGCTGGACACAGACAATGGAGAGTGGACTGCAGACGTCTCTCCGCAGGGGGTGTGTATTGAGAAGCTAGGCTGCCTGCTTACCATAATCTCATTAGGTTTCTGTACACTGTTTCAATGTCCAAATGTTCTGTTCCCATTTATTGTTCCTTGTCCCCCTCCCCTCAGACAAGGCAAAGGGGAGTGTCCCTTACTGTGTGTAAAACTGTATAGTTTGGATTTTAATAAACAGTTAAGCTCTGGATGTGTAACCCTCAACATGTGTGGATTGTCTCGTGATTGAGGGGTTAAGGGCTGGTTATGGCGAATCTGCAGGCTGCGGGTGCGTTTGGAGGACAGGAGACACAGGTCTGGCGGATGTGCCCAGCAGGGGTACTTGAGGTCCGTCACAGTCCCGATACCACTTTTTTAGGACTGAGTAAAAGTACCGATACTTTTTTTCATGTACTCGCCGATACCGAATACCGATACTTTTTTTAAATGTCATGTGACAGTTTTCAAACCACAATACAGACTAAGGATATTTTCTTTAGAAATATGAAGAACTCTAACTCAAGACATTATAAAAGAATAAAAATGAATAAAAATGTTTTATTTGCTTGTCACGCAGTAGTAAAAAACTCAAAGAATTTTCACAGAACATGTTGATAAATACAAAAAAAGTATTCTATTTAGGTATCGGGAGCATTTGGGCGAGTACAAGTACTCCCGCAAATACTTGGTATCGGTCCCGATACCGATGCCGATACTAGTATCTGGACAACCCTAATTGAAACAGAAGGGAATTTGTGAGGAATGGGATCTTAATGAACACAGCATGGAAGCCTTCATGTATATATCATAATTACATAATTAAAAATAATTTATATGAAGACATAAAAAAATCCCTCCTCTACAAAAGAATAGTAGTGTAGAATTGTTTGGTCAGGAAGTTTAGATATATATTGAAAATTTAAAAAAATACTTCTATCATAGAAACCTCTAGAGTTCTCTATAGCGAGCCTTGGACAATCTTTTTTATTTTATTTATTTATTTATTTATTTATTTATAAACAGGGAAATGGGTCCACAGGAACCACCACGACATTACAATCATCAGCAAGAGAAGAAAGACAGCAATGTACACAGAGTAAAGTCAAGACAGATTAGCATGTATACTACAAATCATTACAACTCATCACAACGGGGGGATCAGTCTCTCATGTAGCTGCGTGATGATATGGGTGCACACCCAACGGTGCAGCCGGCCCACCAACAACTGCGGCGCAGTCGCCGACACCTGGGCAGCACCACATCTCCTGCTTCTCCCCCTCGTCCGCATGTGCGTCACAACCTGTGCACTCAAGGTCGGTCGGGTCGCTATGGCCCCACGGGTCCAGATCCCTTACTTTTCCAACTTACATAGAAAATAGTAGCAGAGAGAACAGAAAGAGTTAGAGAGTGTTTAGGCTCCCAGTAGATACAGGGAAGGGTGCTGAGAGGAGCAACAGGCAAGGAAAGAAGGAAAATAGAAACTTTAAGAAGAAGAAGAAGGGGGAGAGGGTAGGGCCTGAGGGGAGGGAGGGGGGGGGATTCGCGAACACGGACACCATGACCCGTTCATCAACGGGGAGGTCATCACACCCGTCTCACCACCAGCGCCTAGTGTGGAGAGTCTTCTACAGATGAAACCAAGGAGTACAGGTCTAGGCGTTCCCGCCTCTAAGGGCTTGACCCTCCTCGGAGTATGAAAAGATATTCCAGATTCTCCAGGTATTGGTGAATGCCTCTAGCCTATCCTGGCTTGTTAGAATGAGATCCTCCATTTTATTGATTTCATCTATTTTCGGTAACCACATGGCAATAGTCGGCGGGTGCGGTGATTTCCATTGGAGTGGGATGCAGGCCTTGGCTGCATCCAACAGATTGCGAACAACCGATTTCCTGTAAACGCGTGTAGGAGCGTCAGTCGCGTGGAGAAGGAAGAATGCTGGATCATCATGGACCTCTCGGTCTGTGAGTTTCTGCGTTATCCATCTGACCTCGCTCCAGAAATTCCGGAGGCGAGGACAGGACCAGAAAATGTGTAACAGTGTGCCCCTTTCTTCCAGGCAATGCCAACATCTGTCCGAAGTCGCCGGTAAGAGTTTGTTAAGCAGAGCTGGGGTCCTATACCACTCGGTCAGGATCTTGTAATTGGTTTCCTGTATCTTGGTACATAAAGAAGATTTGTGTGTGTGCGATAGAATGTTTCCCCTCTTCTTGTCTGAGAATGTGCAGTTCAGTGCCCTTTCCCATCTGGTGAAACATGGGAGCCGGTAATCTGCTCTCGGCACGATCAACAGTTTATGCGCGAGGGACAGTGCATGTGGCAGTACCCGCGTTTTGGAGCACCACTCCTCCAGAGTTGTGAGAGATTGGTCTGTTGAGGGGGGGGGGGTGTCGTCAATAGCGCCTGGACGGACTTAAGAAGGGGTGCGAAGTATAGTTTGTAGATCTGGGATAGTTTGGGTGGAATACACGTTCCCAAGTAGGTCAATGCCGCATCAGTCCACTTCAGATGGAATTTGCCCTGTAGCTGGGATTCCTATGCCCATCGCTGCTGATTTACTCAAATTAATTTTAAGGTTGGACAATTCCCCATATCGCTCAAATTCTGTCATCAAGTTGGGTAGGGACACCGACGGCTCCGTCATTGAGAACAGCATATCGTCGGCATAAAGCTGACACTTTGTATTGTGCCTTATTTACTTCAGTTTAGCCAAACGTGGTTCAAGAAGGGTTTGAGCGAGAGCGCAAATAACAAGGGCGAGAGGGGGAAGCCCTGTCTGGTCCCATTTGTGATGTTAAATGCTTCCGAGAGTACACTATTCGCTCTTACCCTTGCTGTCGGATTCTAGTACACCGGCAAAATCCAGCACCTAATTTTTTCGCCCAATCCTATATGTTCCAGAGTAGAGAACATTAATTGCTAGCTCACCCAGTCGAATGCCTCTTCGGCGTCTGTGCTCACGAAAACGCAGGGTGTCTTTGTATCGTTGGCCCCGTGTAGTAAGTTAAGCACCTTAGTTGTGTCGTCCCTGGCCTCTCTCGTCGGGACGAACCCTACTTGG
Organism: Rana kukunoris; assembly: GCA_029574335.1. NCBI lineage: Eukaryota > Metazoa > Chordata > Amphibia > Anura > Ranidae > Rana > Rana kukunoris. Next base: position 478,478,849 of record CM056050.1, on the reverse strand, counting down.
TCTAGGTGAATCAGGCTTGGAAGGTGTTGTTGCAATCTAGTGGCGATAATTTTTCTGAATAGTTTGAGGTCGGTGTTTAGTATAGAGATCGGGCGGTAGCTTGCGCATTGACCCAGATCCTTTATGATATTTGTGCCAGCAGCGTGGACTCATGCAGCGTTTTACCCGTTCCTAGAGTGTTGAATAGGGTCACCAGTCGCTCGCCTAAGGCAGGGAGGAGAGTTTTGTTGTAGGACGCAGTAAGACCGTCTGGGCCCGGGGCTTTCCCTGCTTTGGTGGTTTTCAGAGCTAACTGAAGCTCCGAAAGAGTAATTGGCTCCTCCAATAGAGTTCTTGCCTCACTCGACAGGGACGGCATCAGAGAGGAGGCTAAATAGTCTGCCGTCTGATCAGAGCCAATAGGCCGTGAGGGCAGGTTATACAAGGTCTGGTAAAAGGATTTGAACTCCTGTGATATCTGATGGGGCAGTGTCTTTCTATGCCCCCGGGGGAGTAGATGTGTGGTATGCAGGGCAGGACTTAGGGTGGTGGGGGCCCCTGGGCTTGAGTGTTGAAGGGGCCCCCTGGAGCGATCATAGTTGTTGAGCGGGGGGGGGGGGGTGACTCTCATCTGTGCACGGAATAACAATTCTGGGCCCTTTAATAAAAAAATAAAAAAGAAACCTCTGGGCCCTTTAATAAAAAAAATAAATAAAAAAAATAAACATTTATAAAAAATATAAAGAAAATGTAAATATTTTTTATAAAAAAAAGGGGGGGTTGCCACCCGGGGGCCCTGGAGACCTCTGGGGCCTTTAATAATAATAATAATATATATATATATATATATATATATATATATATATATATATAATTAGAGCTGCACGATAAATCGTCAAGAATCATTATCGCGATTCTTGATACAGGGTTTCACTATCTTTCACATGAAAATAATTTTCTCTCTGCACTTTGGTATGCAAAGAATTTCCTGTCTGCTCTCAGCCAAAAGTCAGTCTGGGCAACCTGCCAAGTTTTGGAAACATTCTTTATCAGTGGAAAGTTAAGTCTAAACATTGTATCTCTTCAAAGGAATTAACTTCTTCTGTATGTAAATTAGGAATTTTTAACCACTTAAACACCAAACCTTTTTCTGACAGCTCTTTTCAAGATAAAATCATTATTTTTTTTTGCTAGAAAATTACTTAGAACCCCCAAAGATTATATAATTTTTTAGTAAAGACCTTGGCCTAGAGAATAAAATGGCGGTTGTTGCAATATTTTATGTTGCACTGTATTTGCGCAGCAGTCTTTTTAAATGCATTTTTTTTGGAAAAAAATGAATTCCATGAATTAAAAAAAAAAAATAGGCAGTATAATTAGCCCATTTTTATTTTTTTATATATATATAAAAACATATTTTTTTAATAAAAATAAATAAATAAAAAAAGTGGGGGTTGCTGTCCGGGGCCCTGGGGGCCCAGGGCCCCTGGGGACCTCCAGACCCCTAAAAATAAAATAAAAAAAATAAACATTTAAAAAAAATACATAAAAAAGGGAGGTTGCCATCCGGGGGGTCTGGGGACCTCTGGGCCTTTTAATAAAAAAAAGAAATATATAAACAAAAATAAAAAATAAACATTTATAAAAAAAAAGGGGGGGTTGCCACATGGGGCCCTGGGGACCTCTGAGCCCTTTAATAAAAATATATATATATATATATATATATAATATATATATATATATATATATATATATATATATATTATATTATAAATGTAAATTGTTTTATAAAAAAAGGGGTGGGTTGCCATCCAGGGGCCCTGGAGACCTCTGGACCCTTTAATAATAATAATAATTATATATATAAAAAAACATATTTTTTTTATAAAAATAAATAAAAAAAGGAAGGGTTGCTGTCCGGGGCCCTGGGGACCTCCGGACCCCTAAAAAAAAAAAAAAAAAAATTTTTTTTTTTTTTTTAGAGGGGCCCCCTATTGGACGGGGCCCATGGGCTTTAGCCCAGTCAAGCCCAATGGTAAGTCCGGCCCTGGTGGTATGTATGATGCCAGGGTCTGTGTACGGAGAGCCTGAGCCAGCATCCTCCCGCATTTATTCCCTGACTCATACACTCTCCGCCTTCAGATCTGTAGGGCTGCCTTAGCTTTATAGTGCAACAGGTCTGTGACTTGTTTGCGTACCACGTCAAGTTCCGCACCCAGACCTCCCGTGGAGGTCTGTTTGTGCCGCATCTCCAGCCCCTGTAGTTTGTGAAGTAGAATCGTCAGTTGTTCTGTTCTCTGCCGTTTCAGCCTAGCCCCGTGTTTGATGAGTATCCCGCGAACCATGGCCTTATGCGCCTCCCAGACTACGGCAGGATTGCTGTCAGCTGTACTTTTTGCGTCAAAATAATGCCCAATCTTTTTAAACACGTCAGCTAGAACGTTTGTGTCATGTAGCAATCTCTCGTTCAGTCTTCAGGCACGTCTCTGTGAGCTTTGGGCCTCCAAAATTGCTTACGTCAATGTGATCGGGGCATGGTCTGAACACGTTATTGACCCAATAGTGGTGTTCTTGACCGCATGCAAGTGTCTGTGGGGAATTACAAAATAATCGATCCGCGAATACGATCGGCGGGGCCTGGAAAATAACGTATAGTCCCTTTCCCCCAGGTGAAAGAGCCACCACATGTCTATTAGCTGTGACGAATGTAGCGACGAGGAGATGCGTCGGCGCGCTTTCCGCGCGGTCGAGGATAGTCCAACGGAGGTATCCTCCGAGGGCGACAGGGCAATGTTCAGGTCACCCCCACGATAAGCTGTCCCCTCGCAATGTGCATGAGTTGTTCTAGAGTACGTTTCAGCCACCCATCCTAGCGGTCATTCAGGGCATACAGGTTTGCAAATGTGACCTGCTCCATACCGACCTGCCTCCATAGGAACAGATGACGGCCCTCTTCGTCTGTTTTAACCTCTACATGTGACCAAGGTATCCTTGCGGAAATCAGAATGGAAACACCCCTAGATTTTGCCCTGGCATATGTGGAGTGGTAGACTGTGGGGTAGAATCTATTTTTCAATATGGGCACACTGTTGTCCCTAAAGTGCGTCTCTTGGAGCATCACGATGTCTGCATTCAGACGTTTCATGCCGTGAAGCAGCATCCTCGGCTTCTTGGGTGTATTCAGTCCCTTCGCGTTTAACAGAACTATAGTGAGTGTGTCCATGTTCATGGATAATAAAAAAAAGGGGGGGGAAGGAGGATAAAGCAGGAGGTAGAGAACGACAGAGGCCTTGGGTAAGTGAACCCAGTAGAGATAGGACTAGATTAGGAGGCATGCACTAGTGCGTGCGGCAGAGGTAGAGAAGACTAATTACGCTAAATTAAGTAAGCGCCCCGAACCCTCCACCGGCTATCTAGGTTGGTAAAATGGAATACGGCAGCATATTACACATTAACAATCAGCAGTAATAAAGGATAGAAGCAGCCAAATAATAAAACAATCAAACAGTGCAAACGGTGCAAACAGCGCAAATTTATACTCCAGGAGTACCTTAGGCATTACATACCTGCCTTATTGACTGTAATTGGAGACAAGGTGGTGCAAGTATTCAGATCAACACATACTCTCTCGCACCTGATTGACAAACTTAGGCATGTATAGAGAAAAAAAATCCCACCCCCCTGCAATGGCCCCCCAACTGAAAACAACATCGTCCTGGTCCCTAAGTACCTTGTCTGGATGCCTGCAGTCACTGGGTGATAAAAAAAGGACAGTGGGAGTGACGGCGTCCAGTTTTAAATCTCCTGTTGTCCACTTTAGGGCATTAACACCTCACCACCCACCCCATCCCACCGCCCCCCACCCCCAAAAGGATCCACAGTAACCCCACATCCCCCAGCAGGGGGTGCAACCCACAATGACCCCCCCGTCCGAGGCAGTCCCGAATGTCTCATAGTCCCCGCAGGGGTGGACAGCGAGGCCAGCTCCAAGGTCTCCAACAGCAACGGCCCCCGAAAGGCATTCAACTCGCATCCCTCCACAATGGGAAAAAATCACTACAGGCCGGGGGGGGATAACAGCAGCCGAAATAGCGGCGAAAGAGCATTTAGAGAAATGCGGCCTGGGGCCTACTCACAGTGTCCCCCTCCAGGCAGAGCCCCAGGGCCTCCCCCCCACCAACAAGGCCGAGCCAGGATACGGCAGATGGATGGACTGGAGCCACTGGACAACACCACGGGGCAGGGAGGGGCGGAAAGAGCAACATCAGGGGACCTAGTGGCAACATCCCCCGGGCAGTGACAATCCTGTCTCGGTCTTAGCGGGGGGTAAAACAGCTACGGGCCAGGCAACAATAACTATGGGGCATCACGGGGTGGCGGGATAGTGTTCAGGAAAATGCAGCCCAAGGCCTACTCACGGTGGCTATCCCCCGACGGAGCCCTGGGTCTTCTCCTGCCCCTCTGCTGGCGAGGCTGAGCTGGAACACGGTAGTTGGAGGGACCGGATCTGCCAGCAGGCGGTGGAAGTAGTTGTAGCCAGTCCGGTACCGGGATCTACTCCGCTTCAAGGAAATGGAAAAGCACCGGCAAGTCTGCACATGTCTGTAAGGTAAATGCCTTGCCATCCTTCTGAAAAGTAATGGCCAGAGGGTATCCCCAGCGGTAGGTGTAGCCCTTCTGTCGTGCCAGCTCCAAAATGGGTCTCAGCAGAGCTTGTCGCTTCAGTGTTGCCCCGAATAAATCAGGCAGGATTTTAATTTGTGTATCCTCCAGGGTCACCTCATCCTGTTTCCAGGCCCTGCGGAAGATATCTTCCTTCTGCGTGTACCGCAGTAACCTGCATACGACATCCCAGGGCTTCTCCAGGTCCGCCAACCTGGGTCCCAGTGTTCTGTGTGCCTGTCCACCTCCACCACTCCCGAGGGGTCCTCCATCACTACTTTGAATAGGCTCTGCACTGTCTGCTCCAGGGTCTCCGCTCTCACCGATTCAGGGACCCCCGGAGCCGCAGGTTATTGCGGCGGCTCCGGTCCTCGACATCCTTAAGGTGTAGCTGGAGAGCAACGGCAGTGTCTCAGTGCTGGTCTCTAGCTCTCTCCAGCTCCGACGCCCTTGTTTCCAGGGCTGTGAATGAGGATTCCCCGTGGCCACTCTTTCTGTCAGGTTAAAGACGTCTGCTCTCACCTCTTGGAAATCCCGCCTGTAAGTTTCCTCCAGGCGGAGGATGAGCGCCTCTATGTCCGACCTCTTGGGGAGTGCCTGCAGTAATGCCTGGATGTCGGGGTCTATCTGAACGCCGTCGGGGTGCTGTACGGGTGCCGCCATGTCTGGTACTCCGGTGGGTTCCGGTATGTAGGCCGGGGAGGCTGGGGTGTTCGGAACTGAATCCCAGTCACTGTAGTCCGGGGACTCCTCAATGTCTCCACGTGGTGAGCCACGCAGCGCAGCTGCTCTGGTTCCAGGAGAGGAGTGCTGTTTCAGCTTGAAATATCGGTGTATTTCGCCGGTAGCTGTGCTGGATCGGGTCACTCTGGCACCTGCTCTCTCCCTATGTCTTTTGGCAGATCGCATGCCGATTTTCATGGAATTAAAGCCGGTAAGGGATGGTCTGGGCCGGGAGCTCCAAGAAGTGACTTCACACGGCCATGTCCAGACCACGCCCCCTCGTTTTGGACAATCTTAGTAAATATTATCCAGATTATAATAAAATCTTTAAAGAAGGGAGGAAACATTGTAATTATGAATCCCTCACAATATATACAAATGTTTAATAGAAATTCCTAAAAATAAAGATTATTACCGTATTTATCGGCGTATACCACGCATTTTTTTCCCCTTAAAATCAGTGGAAAATCGTGGGTGCGCGATATACGCCGCTTGCCACGCTGTGTTTGAATGCCGCTGCCGACATATATCGAGCGCAGTACACTCGGGTACAATCGGCCAGGCTCGGCTCCACTCGCGGTCATGCCCCGTGCCGCCTCCTAGCCTTTATGCGAGCCGAGCATTGCCGAGTGTACTGCGCTCGGTATATGTCGTCGACGGCGGCGGCATTCAAACACAGCACGGGAAGCGGGGATCGGCTCAAAAACAGCGCGGGAGAAGCGGGGAGGACACCACCAAGGCCGCAGACAGACGGCGGACCGGACAAGGCCGCCGATGGACGCCGGGCAAGACACCGACAAGGGGCATTCAAACTGTAAGTATTTTCTTTCCTGAAATTTCCCTTCTAGGTTGGGGGCGCGCGCTATACGCCGGTGCGCGCTATAGGAAGATAAATACGGTATATGCACATACTCCCAGATGTTGTCAGAGAATACCAACCAACTATTTGGCTAATAGAAACGTGCATACACAATGAGGTTTGGCTAATAGAAATGCACGTGTGCGCATGAATCTCTGCAGAATGGTTATCAGGAATGCCCATGCGTGCACGCTAACGCAAACTATTTAAGGATGCTTCTGCCTGTGCTCCAATGCTGACTGATCTTCAGCTGTTCCCTGTGTCCTATGTACCTCCAGTGTGTTCCCATGGTTGCTGACCCGGATTACTCCTGACCTGATCTTGGATCCTGCTTCTGTCTTGTCGCTAGTTCCTGACATCGCTCTGCTCCTGATTTGGTACCTCATTGCCCACCTGTCAATGACCTTGGCTAATCCTATGACCATGCTTCTGTCTCTGATTCTGGCTTACTGCCCCGATCGATTGTCTGCCCTGCTATCTGCTGCTGCAGTTCTGCTCCCCGCTAAGTGTTCCTGTTGCAAGTCTGCTAAGAGCCGGCTGATGTGTGGTGGAGTTCAGAAGAGAGGGCTGAGATGCTTGTGGAGCGCAGCGTCAGGTATAATGACGTCTCTGGGGTGTTCACGGCACATTTCCAAGCATATGCACTGAGAACAGTCTGTCAGGCACGCTCCTGAGCTTGACAGACCATTCTCATGAAGTACCAAGTACTTGATGCCTTTTCCTTTGACTGGAGGAAGATTTCCTCCAAACTAAAAATAGAACCTATGTAATTAGGCTACATTTGAAAGAATGGAACCACACTTTGCATACACCTCCTAGAGCAGGAATAATCAATTAGCGGACCTCCAGATGTTGCAAAACTACAAGTCCCATCATGCCTCAGCCTTTGGGTTCATGCGTGTGGCTGTCAGAGTCTTGCTATGCCTCATGGGAATTGTAGTTTTGCAACAGCTGGAGGTCCGCTAATTGCATATCCCTGTCCTAGAGGATACTTGCTGCCAACTGCCAAAATTACATGGAGAATCTGCCTGGTCTAGGTCAAAAGATGCTTTAGTTCAGTTCAGTTCTTTCCTTTCTTGTGTTAATTATTGGTTGTCTCTGTCCAGCATGATTAAATCCGAAGATGTAAATTATTCATTACAAAGTTACACTGAAGAGGTCAGTGCCCTCTGTGGATGGGGGCTCTCTAAGCATGTACAAATCAAGATTAAAAAGCATTGTAACACAAAGGATATACATCAGAAATCCAGAGGAAGTCGAGATGGAGAGTGATCTTATAAGTATTAAAGCAAGAGTAAGAGCTCCTCTGCAAAGGGCCCTGTAGACGTAAGATAATTAAAACATTAGTTGATTACTGACTTTGGACTATATGAATTTTCCCAGAAGATTGGTATTGTTCTTTTAAGATTGGGCTGGCATTTGGTGCATTTGCTAAGTACATTTAAGTGATATTATCAGGCATGTTTATGGATACTTGTTAATATATTAGATTGTTTGACTGAGAATGAACATATGACTGTTAGCTCATTTCTTTGAAAACTTTATCTCTTCACATTGACGTTAACATAATCTCTGTGCAGTGATGTTATCGTAAGTACAACTGCAAAAATATCTATAGTGGTGTTGGTGGGAAAGACATGTAGGCAATGTACAATGGCTCTGAATTGTAAAAAAAATGGCAGTATTACCAATCACCTACTGTTAGCAAGTATGTTATTTTAAACAATATTAGCATTTAGCTAGTATAGGTGTTACAGAAATGAAAAGCAGTTCACTAAAGACACATAGACTGTGAACTTTGCAAGGGAACTTGAAGGATTGTGATCCACTGAAATTCTTGTAAAGCAAAATACAGTAATTCAGTATATATAGTTGGGAACAGATTGCTTGAAAAAAACACCCATTTCCACTGAAGTAGTTAGCGTTGAATGGTTGTGGGTAAGATCTGCAGTAGTAAATGTCATAGCTAAAGCTTGTATGTAGCATAGCAAACATTGCCGTGTTTATACATCTGTCGCCTCTGGCAATGATTAAACCACCTGTGCCTTTTCACCTCAGCCAGGTTTGGACAACGATTGCTATGCAAATTTCTAGGCGGCCTCTGAACTCACATCATGCACCTGGGGAAAGTCCCATTCTTCAGTCTGTACATAGCTGGTGGAATCAGGTTTCATGGGTTGGGTGTATATAAGTCAGTTTCGCTCTCATACTTGCTATACTAAGTTGTCTTGGAGATTGTTCGATTCTGCAAACCTGCCCAGGTATGTTAACCTTAACCTTGTATTTAAGTGAGGTCTTCTCCAATATACTATGGCTTCCTTATATTTTAGTAGCTGTTTTTTGCATTTTCAGTATGCTGAATTTAGGCTTATTACACTTTTTTTTATTTAAACAAAGCATTGTAGAATATGTTTTTCATAACTTTACAAGTACAGGCAGTTCAAGCATGTATAGAAGTGACTACTTGATTAGCAAAGATATTTCTACTGTCCGTTTTCTGCAAAGAAAAAAAAAAGACTATGTTTAGACTGAGTGTTTATTGTGTTATACTTTAGGGACAATGGCGGGAGCAACATGTGACATGAGCAGTATTCTTACAAACTACATTACGACGTTATATCCACCAATCCAAGCTCATCCTGTACCGCCTGGCCTTTTATCAAGCCTGGATAATGACAAGTTCCTTACTTTTGCCATTCCGGAGTCGAGCAGTGAACTAGCAGGTAAAAAAAATAATATGATATTATATACAGTGTATTAAAGTGCTAAAGTATATCAACGTTAATCAGATTGATACCTTCGTCCAATCAAAGTATAGTAAAGAAAAGGGGAGGCTAAAATGGACTTTAGTGGCATCGTATGTGCAACTGATAGACAGTCGGGTTTATAATATAAAAGAGTATTAATTAGAGTAGAAAAAATTCATGATAGTATATACAACAATATACAAGTATAAAGCATCTGCTGCAAAGACAGAAAAACATAAAATGTGTGTGTGTGTATAATATATATATATATATATATATATATATATATATATATATATATATATATATTACATATGATTTTTTTTTCAAAATTTATTTACACTATTCAAAAACATACATTGTGAGATTAAGCTAGCATGAAGCCTTGCAAATGCTAAAGTTAGGCACAGTTTTTCCAAGATGATTTTGTAGAGTATGTCGAGTTTGCATAGCGTGGGCTGTGCTGTTCTATGGAAACCGGAGGTAGTTGTAAAACTCCATTCTGGGAAGAATATGGGCCACACCTGATATGCAAACACCTTCAAATTGTCCTTACCCCTGCATTTATGTTATTCCATTATGTCGTATGACATGGGGGCAGGTATATCCCACAAGTTGGCAGTATGAAGAATCATATTGTATGCATATTTATAGACAGGTAATTATATGCTCAAATAACACTACCAGTGTGTAATTTAAGTATTAATATTATTATTGTCTTTTCTTTCTTATGCACTGAATTATCTAATAAGCATCTTAAGTAGGCTAATAATGGTGTCAGTTGTCTGAAGCCTCTAGCCACACAATGTCACAAACCAGACTTTATCAATAAAATGTGAAATGTAATTAATTTAAATGAAGTGAAGTGATCCAGGTCAAATTTACAAATATGAAAACTGAGCTCAACTGGTCCGGCGTTCTCTTCAAACATCCAATCATATGTATGTTTAAAGTGTACACAGGTTTTTTACAGCTTACTCTCCTTCTGAATCAATATGGCCCATGGGCACTTTGCATCACTGCATTTTACACTATATGTTGGGCTAATTTATTAAAGGAGCTGAGAATCTTCACACAATGCACTCAATAAACTGTTTGAATGTTTACTTCTATTATCCAATTATGTGCAGATGAGATAAATAAGCAGAATTTAGCTTTTTACGTAATTGGACAGTTGTAGTGAATATTCTCACAATCTATTGTGTTGAGATCCTCAACTCCTTTAGGAAATCGCGCTTCTTATGTAGGTTTGCATTTAAAAAATTAAAATTGATTTTTTTTTTTTTTTGCAGTGGACCAATGTGGGTGGGCTCAGAACATGCCAAACCTGTGGACCAGAGAACAAGTGTTGGACTGGTTCAGTTACAGCATAGAGAGGAATAAATGGGATGCCAGCACTATAGATCTGAAGCAATGTGACATGGATGGGCAACGTCTTTGCCAACTCAGCAGGCAAGATATGAGGACGATGTTTGGGGGACTTGGAGACAAGCTTTATGATCATTTGAGCCAACTTAAAGAATGTAAGTACTCAGCCAAAATTAGTAAACCATATGCGAAATGACCCAAGGCCAGCACAAGAGGTGGGCGGGAGGGAAAGCTGCCCTGAGCGCAATTGTGTACTGTAGGGATGGGGGCACCTTTCTTCTGTTACAAGGCTTGACAGGTGTAGTGACAGCGGCAGTGATTTTGACAAGCGAGTGAATGCTGGGGGTAGGATCCCCCTAAGCTTGCACATCATAAATGGGGGGAGGGTGCAGTTTGGCATCTTTACTCTGGGCATTGGATGACCTAGTCCCAGCACTGACATGGCCTTTTTATTGTAACAATAATAAAAGTGCAAATGTCTATTTATAAAGGTGAAAATGCACAGATAGAGCAAGTACACTAAACATTTTATATCTATATATATATATATATATATATATATATATATATATATATATATATATATAGCTACCAGAACTTGCAACACATTAATGGTTTATAACACTTAACCTATGTCCATTGTCTAAAAAAAATAACAAATGGCAAGAATGTTTAATTAAACAGTAGTCTCATGGTCCAGCTTCCTCTGACACCTGATCATGTGACTATTGCCCCAATAAAGTTCAAGTGGTCATTATTTAAGCTGAGCCACTAATATGCTGCCTTTGTCTCAATGTCAACTCCAGAAACCACTCATAGCAGAAACCATGTGATGTTGCAAGTGCTTAGATTTCTCGAATGTGTATAGATCAGATTTAAAATTTCCAGAATAAATAATGATACTTGAAGGCTTATGGTTTATACTATAAATAACAAAAAAACATGCATTCTCATGTGTGAAGTTGCTACTCAATATAACTGTGCCAAAATTTGGTTTATACAGGGCAAACTCCTCCAACAGTGAATACTGGAATCACGGATTATGAATTAAATGGTAATTCTTCATTTTCACTTTGCTTTATTCTTGTAGTATTTGTGTTTTGTTTTCTATTTTAGTTGATGACTTTTCACATTTTTATAGGAGACCCATTTCAGTGGGATCTAATCTGTGACTTAATCCGAAATGAAGATCTGCAGTTTGAAATCAAGAAGGAAAAAGGTATGGAATCTCAGAATTACAATCAGCAGGTGTTGGGGGAGGGGTATATGATTTGCCTGAGAAGAGCTAGTGGGTGTGGGATATTGTGAAAGCAGCTTTTGTATTTGCAATGCATGTATTCTGTACAGAGTTGTCAACATTCCAAAAGAGTGAGGTTGGGGGTTTCATGGGTCGTTGGCACATAAAGTGGGGAAAAAGTGTACATTAAATATTAACAAAACGTTGTAGGAGTTGTGCACTCTTGTATTTGGAGATTGCCTAATAAACAAAATGAATACCGTATATACTCAAGTATGAGCTGACCAGAATATAAGCCGAGGCACCTAATTTTACCACAAAAAATGGGAAAACTTATTGACTCAAGTATAAGCCTAGGGTGTCCATCTGCATGCCTCACTATGCCTCACTATGCCTAACTTTGCCTCACTGTGCCCATGCCTCACTGTGCCCATGCCTCACTGTGTCCATGACTAGACTGACGTTTAACATGGGAGTCTATGGAAGGGGTATGAAAAATCGATGCTCCCCAGCCGTAGGTCTCCCAGACAACAAACTTTGCACACTTGTAGAGAAGAAATGAATTTACATATGTGCCAAGGTCTGGGTCCAGGTGACCTATGACCGGCCGGTACCGGGTCCCCAAAGTCACAGGCGAAATGACCGTTTAACATTGGCATCTATGGAAGGGGTGCCCGGATTTGAAAAATCGATGCTCCCCTGTCGTAGGTCCCCCAGACAACAAACTTTGTGTGCCAAGTTTGGTCAGTACCGGGTCTCCAAAGTCCGGGAGATCAGCGCCAAATAGTGACTTGAGTATAAGCCGAGGTGGGCACTTTCAGCACCAAGAAATGTGCTGAAAAACTTGGCTTATACTTGAGTATATACGGTATATGGGACAGTTTGATTTTAGTTATAATATAGGACATAGCTAGTGAAACATTTAATAACTCTAATAAGAGAGAGTCAACAACTCTAATAAAAGAAGAGATATGCACAAAGTATTGAAAAAGAAAATATTGACTTCTTGTCTATCGTTTCAGAGTATGACTTTTACGCCGATGGGACAAAAGATCCAGGTTATTACTCTGATCCGATCTCTCCAGCAAGCTCTGAATCCTGCGCATCTGGTAAGCATATTACTGACTGAAGAACATAATACAGCTTTATTGATAGAATCTTTAGGGATTTTTTTCCGGTCAATGACCTCAATTTTCTTTTATTTAGCAGGGACAGGGCAATATAGCCCACAAGCTGGAGATTCTTCAGCAGGAAGTGATCTGGATATCAAAAGTCATTTGAAAAGAGGTGAGAGAATATTGTACAAATATAAATACATGTTTTTGACAATATTTTTATGATTTCAAATTAATTAAATATGCAAATATAAAAAAAAAACAGAAGTTACTTGAGAATGAATTATTTTAGAATTACTTCCTCATTATCACAACCTTCAGTCATCGGGTTGAGTTTTCTGAAGAAAATTCCCTCTTTGAAAAATGTGATAACTGATATCACCTTATGGTATGAGCACTGGAGGTCATAAGTCAATCACACTAAAGTGTTGGAGCGCTGAGATAACGATATCTGGTTTAGATTAAAGCAGGAATACATGGGGGGGAGTACATGGAAGAAAGGAATTGTCCTAAATAATTGTATATGATTCTAGTACCCACATGAGCTTTTTGCCTACAATACTTTCCATTGTGTTGTCATTTTTACAATAAATAATCTTAAAGGGGTGGTTCACCCAAAAACCTTTTTTTAACATTAGATTGAGGCTCGTTTTGTCAAGGGGAATCGGGTGTTTTTTTTTTTACAATCGAAGCAGTACTTTTAGAGATGCATCTTCTCCGTCGCTTCCGGGTATGGTCTTCGGGACTGGGCGTTCCTATTTGATTGACAGGCTTCCGACAGGCTTCTGTCGCGTCACGATTTTCCGAAAGTAGCCGAACGACGGTGCGCATGCGCCGTATAGAGCCGGCTAATTGTGACGCAATGTATGCGACTGTCGGAAGCCTGTCAATCAAATAGGAACGCCCAGACCAGACGATCATACCCGGAAGCGACGGAGGAGATGCATCTCTAAAACGGTAAGTACTGCTTCGATTGTAAAAAACACACCCGGTTCCCCTTGACATAACGAGCCTCAATCTAATGTTAAAAAAAAGTTTTTGGGTGAACCACCCCTTGCAGCAGCAACGTTCCTTCTTCAAGATATAATCCATTTTTTTTATATTGCATGCAAGTAATGTTTCTATCAAGAGTGAAGGTGACATTTATGTTTCACAAGGCCTCTGCCAATAATAGTCAGAATGGTCAACTTGACCCCCATCTCTGATTAATGACTGACAATTCAGGTAGTGGATGTAGAACTAAAGGTTCCTATATGACAGTCTAAACAATATAAAATCCACTACGTGATGCACAAGCCTCATAAAATAAATAAAAACATTTCATTTACCTTCTTAGACTGGGCCAAATCCTCCATTTATATTGGACATGCTCCTCTTCCCAGACATTGCAGCTTACAGTGGGATGGTTTTAGCAGCAGAGGCAGTGCTGTCAATCTAGAAAGCAGTGGATAGGATTTGGTGTGGTCTGGTGTTGATTAACAAGCTACAGGCTTGTGAATTAATAGTGATGATGCTAATAGCCACCCCAATGCAGAAAATGTTTTCATCTCGCTGTAGTGCAAACGGGCACAGTGGCAACTCTGCTCTGAATTTAGGAGCAGTGGCACCATCATTGTCACACCATCAAGCCTCGTACACACACGACCAGTTTTCCTGGCAGGAAAACTGCCAGGAGAGCTTTGGCCGGTAAAACTGGACATGTGTATGCTTCCTCGCAATTTTCCCATCAGGAAACAGCCAGGAATCCCGGCGGGGAAAAGAGTACCTGCTCTCTATTTTCCTGTCGGGATTCCCAGCGTTTTTTTTCCCCGCCAGATCTACTACTTACCTATGGGAAACACTGCGAGGCAGTGCCGATGGAGCATACACACTTCCGGGATTCCCGGCCAAAGGTCAATGGAATTTTTCCTGCCAGGTTCTTGGCTTTCCCCTCGGTTTTCTCGGCAGAATTTTTACCGCCGAGAAAACCAAGCATGTGTACAGGGCTTCACAGTAAGCTGCATTAGTTCATTTGTTGGACTTTACTAGCAGGATCAACAGTCCTTTTAAGGGGTGGTCGTAGTGGACTTTGCAGGGGGACTCAGTGCAAATTAATTTATAAATAAGTGCTACAGCCCTTATTTTTTAGGGATACAAGACTAAAGAGTGAGTATCATAAAGGGTAAAATGCTCACTAATAATTTTCTTTAATATCACAACACATTTAAACAAAATATCTAGTAGAAAATGCATACAAGTTTATTTAGTGTGTTCTGCTGTTTTATTATAATAAGCTTGATTGTTTTTGTCTCTCATTCAGATTTGTTCTCAAACAAAAAGGAAGTTACACCAAACAAGAGAAGGCGGGGAAGACCTAGAAAGCTGCCCTCTGATTGCAGAGACATCCTGGAGTCAAAGAAGAACAAGCACTGTGAGTAGAAAAGGAACAGTATTTTCCATTAATAAAATAAAAAATAGAACTAGAAAAAGGATTTAAGGACTGTGGCTTATAACATCAAAATAGATATTACGTGATATTAAACACTCAATTTTTTCAGAAACTGTTTTAAAGTGGTATTAAAGGTTCAGCTTTAAAAAAAAAAAAAACTGTTATACATACCTGCTCTGTGCAACTGTTTTACACAGGGCAGCCATAATCCTTTTCTTCTCAGGTCCCCTGTCGGTTGCTTCTGGCTCCTCCCCCTTGACCAGTGGCCCCAGTAGCAAGCCGCTTGCTATGGGGGCACTGGTGCATGCTCACTTTCGATCCCTGCTCTATGCGTCCATAAGACACATAGAGCTGTGGCTTGGGCCCCCCCCCCCCATCCTCCCGCTCTCTCCTCATGGCTCACTGGCAGCTAATGAGGAGAATTATGAATGTAGAGAATGCATGAAGGTAAAAAGCCTTCAGCCTTTACAACCACTTTAATTACTTACTGAGTATGCAGCTTTATCTTTTAAGTTTTGCTCCAGTTTAAGCTGGTTCCATGGAGCCACCTTTGTATGCATGGACTAGAGCTGTGTCTCCCTACACTGTGTTAATAGAAACATACAGCCCTGTAGCCTAGGATGGCAATGCTTCTCAAGGCTAATGGACTCGCTTGAGACTGCACTTGCACTGTCCACTGTTAACTTTTTTTTGTATAGACCAGGGGCCAGATTCAGCATTAGTTACGATGGCGTATCTCGAGATACGCCATGTAACTTCTAAACAGAGCCGGCGTATCTTTTTTCTGTATTCAGAAAACAAGATACGCCGGGTTTGAGCTAAGATACGAGCGGCGTAATTGTATTACGCCGTCGTATATTAACTGCATTTTTAAGATGGCCGCTAGGGGCGTTCCCACTGATTTACGCCTAGAATATGTAAATCAGCGAGATACGCCTTTTCACGAACGTACGCCCGGCCCGACACAGTGAATTTACGCCGTTTACGTAAGGCGTTTTCCAGCATAAAGATAAACCACCAAAAAGATGGCGCATCCTATGTTAAGTATGGACGTCGTGACCACGTCAAATTTTTCAGATTTTATGTCGTTTGCGTAACTCGTCCGTGAATGGGGATTTATGTCAATTATGTTCACGTTGAAAACAATGCATCGTAGCGTCATAATTTGGAGCATGCGCACTGGGATACATCCACAGTCGGCGCATGCGCAGTTAATTTTTTTTTTTTAAACGTGGGGTCACAGCACATTTCCATAAAACAGGCCCACCTCATTCACATTTGAATTACCCGGGCTTACGCCGGCCCAGTTACGCTAGGCCGCCATAACTTAGCTTGGTGAATACAGCATTTGCCTCACTAATTTATGGTGGCGTAGCATAAACAAGATATGCTACGCCCGCCTAAAGATACGGTAGGCTACATGAATCTGGCCCCCGGAGTTCAGGGAAGCAGTGCTAAGAGAACAGGAGCCAGCTGCATTCAAAAGTGTAAACTGCAAATGCTGGTGGAGGTATTTTAGCAAATAGTTTACTGGAGAATGAATATTTTATTGTGCTCAATGCATTAATATAATAAAAGTTAAGGGTTTAATACAACCTTAAAGTGTAATTCAATTTTTAGTTTTGGGTAGAATAGAGAGGGATTAGACTGCTTGTCAGGTTGTTAATGCTGTCAGTGCCCCCGTTCACCCTCTCAATTTGTCCAGTTTACCATTATCATTGAAAATTTAATTAAAAGAAAATCCTAAATTTTGGGTTGTCCCTAGAAAAGTAATAGAAAGGAAATCTTACAATGGAGACACTAGTTCTGGTGACCTGGGGATCCCCAAGAAATTCCCTTAAGTTGCAGGGATTTCCTTTCCCTTCCTGTTTGGCTATGGGACAGGAAGTGAAGGGAAATTTCCCCAATGGAATGCAAAAAAGGGTTTATAACCCTCCCTTAGTTAGTTTAAAATGGAAATACATGTTTTGCCTATAGTTCTACTTTAATCTTTTTGCAACAAGCACTGGAAAACATCAACCTAAATGTTATGGACAACAGCCTAACTTTTCTCAAGAACAACTCCCATACAAAACAAGTTTTTGCATTTAAATACCTTTTGACTGTATTTTGCAGCTGAATAATTTTCTAATATTTTTCCCTAGCAGCACGTGGTACACACCTCTGGGAGTTTATTCGGGATATATTGTTGCATCCAGATTTGAATGAAGGCCTTTTGAAGTGGGAAGATAGAACTGAAGGGATCTTTAAATTCCTTCGTTCAGAGGCAGTGGCCCAACTGTGGGGACAAAAGAAGAAGAATGCCAGTATGACATATGAGAAACTTAGTCGAGCCATGAGGTTAGTATCACTTGGAAAGAATCATCTATACCTTGCTATGACATAATAATAATAAAATGCAACATTTTCAATAAACAGCTTAAGTAAAATTTCCAATGCTTTGGTAAATGTCAGTGTATATGTAATGGTAAGAACCATTTATTGGGAAATCAAATAGATACAGAAACAATAGATTCCACCAAACAGTTATGCCGCGTACACACGATCAAGCTTTTGCCTGGCCAAATCACATCGGAATTCCAACGGAGAAAAATATAACATGTTCTATATCCAAAGGGATTGCATCAATAAAATAACTTTTTTCAACGATTAGTGCCTATAAAGTCCACTTTTGTGTTCCTACAACAACCTATATGCTATAACTAGGACGTAGCACTGCACTACTTTGAGACACCCACAGTCCATCCTGTGGTTTGTGTACTCCCACCTATTTATTCAAATTTATATCGAAATTCCGATGAAAAAACTCAGATGGGGCTAAATACGATCGGAATATCCGATGAAAAAAGTCCACCTGACTTTTTCCATCGGAAATTCTGATTGTGTGTAGGCAGCATTATGGTTAGAACTAAGTAGAAGCAGTGGTGTAGCGTGGGGGGGGGGGGGGTTCGAGGGGGGCCACCGCCCCCAGGCACAAAATTTAGAGGGGCGCTGTCACGAGTGTAAAGACGAGGGAACGCCAACAACAGATGGGACATAGGAACATATGCATGATGTCACCACTCCAGGCTTTACCAGTCATTATCAAGCACGCTCTCCTATTCCCTATAGCCACTGCTGTCTCACATGGTGGATCATGTGACCAGATTGGAGATAGCTGAAAATATGTAAGTCCATGGGTCAGGGGGGAGGGCGCAAATTACTTTTCCCGCCCCAGGCGCTGACAACCCACGCTACGCCACTGAGTAGAAGGTTTAAGAATCTCAAGATAATGCAAAAATATATACTCTGAAAATATAGCTTGTCATTTAAATATATTAAGTTATTATTCTTATTTTCACAGGTACTACTATAAACGGGAAATCCTCGAGCGTGTAGATGGTCGCAGATTGGTATATAAATTTGGGAAGAACGCCACTGGATGGCGGTTGAGTGACAAAGTGTCCCAAGGATGTTAGATGCAGAATGGAAGATAGTACATAGTGCGGATATGCTTCCACTGTGCATGTTTACCTCAGACCCCAACCTTTTTTTCTAAGGACATTGATGTAGCATCATTATTACGGTGCCAAAAACTTAAGCTGATATTTTAGCTTCTGTAGGTTGTTGTAAACCAGTTTTATTTTTGTATGTGATATATTCTTTACCATTGAAAAGATTTTTAGTTTCTTTGCTGTAGTTAATGTGAATTGTTAGAGCAAATGGTTGCTAATGTACACAGCCTAATGTACATCTGGGCTGAGTACTATCATGGAACTATATCCCTTTTGAGGGATTAAGTCATTAGCTAAACAACTTTTTGCTTCAGCAGAGCTATTCATAAATTTTTCTGAATATTTGTCTTATTTTTTTTTTTTTACCTAAAAGGTAGAAATAAAATGAGTTTTGAAAAAATATATTGCTAAGGCAAGCTTTTCAGGTTGTAGACTCTGAATAAGCTACCTGTGCACTGCATGAGTTTCAGATTGGATTGTTTTAGACCCAGTCTGAAAGGAAATAGTTTGTGTATGGCGCATCAACCGCCGACCCAATTAAGATTCACCGGTATTTAATGAATTTGAAGGAAAATCAGATAATGGTTTCAAGCCTAATCTTCAAATTTGGCTGTATGTCTATATGGTCTATATATGTAGATCTGTTTTCCTTATTGATTAAATAACACTGCAGTGTTCTTTACAAAGTGCTGTTAAAGCGGAGGTTCACACAAAAAGTGAACCTCTGCTTTTTGGATCCCTCCCCCCCTACGGTGACACATTTGACACCTTTCAGGGGGGAGGGGGTGCAGATACCTGTCTGAGACAGGTATTTGCACCACTTCTGGGTCTGATCCCCATGGGGAATCCAACCTGTGACGTCACTTCCCCTGCTGTCTTCTGGGGAACACTGTTCCCAGAAGAGAGCGGGACCAGTGTCGGCGCGCCGCCATCCACGCGCATGCGCAGTAAGGAATCGGGCAGTGAAGCCGTCAGGCTTCACTTCCTGATTCCCTCACCGAGGATGGCGGCGGAAGCAGCCGAGGACTGAGCGATTGTTCAGCCTCGGCTGCTGACATCGGAGGCACGCTGGACAGGTAAGTGTCTGTTTTTTAAAAGTCAGCAGCTGCCGTATTTGTAGCTACTGACTTTAAAAAAAAAAAATCGGCGGAGCCTCCGCTTTAATTAAGTAAAGATCATTTTGTAGAAGTATTGCAGTTCTAGAATGGTAGTTGTAGCCTTAATAAAGGCATGGTAATGTTAGTGCTATATGTACAGATAATATATACATTTCTTGTAAATATTGCCTTTTAGATAGATTATAACTTTCCCTATGCACTTATCCTACTGACTATTTTGTTGTATTTTTGTATTCTTCTAATAATTCAGCTGGACTGTCATGTGTGTGTATATATTTTATTTTTATATGAAGACATTTTTTTAAAAGATCAATTGTATATACTGTATGTTAAATATTATCATTTAGGAATTTGTATAAAGAAACAAAAAAAGTATGAAATTAAAATAACATACAAAAGTTGAAGTATCATGGTGCCTGCTCCAAACTTTTTTTTTCTTTCTGGGAATCCATTACTTGCAGTCTATTGAGTACAGATTTGCCAATTAGAAAACCTTTAAATTGGAAAAAAAATTGGATGAATGTTACTGAAAGACAGGGTATGGGACATATCTGTATTAACCACTTAAGACCCGGACCTTTACGCAGCTAAAGGACCCAAGGTGTTTTTACAATTTGGCAGTGCGCTGCTTAAACTGTTAATTGCGCGGTCACACAATATTGTACCGAAACAAAATTTGCGTCCTTTTCCTTCCACAAATAGAGCTTCCTTTTGATGGTATTTGATTGCCTCTGCGATTTAAATTTTTTGCGATATAAACGGAAAAAGACCGTAAATTTGGAAAAAAAAATTATATTTTCTACTTTTACGTTATAAGAAAAATCGATAAACTAAATTTTAGTCAAAAATTTATTTAGGCCAAAATGTATTCAGCCACATGTCTTTAGTAAAAAAAAATCTCAATAAGCGTATATTTATTGGTTTTCGCAAAAGTTTTCGCAAAAGTTATAGCGTTTACAAACTAGGGTACATTTTCTGGAATTTACACAGCTTTTAATTTATGACTGCCTATCTCATTTCTTGAGGTGCTAAAATGGCAGGGCAGTACAACCCCCCCCCCCCCAAATGACACCATTTTGGAAAGTAGACACCCCAAGGAAACTGCTGAGAGGCATTTTGAGTCCATTGAATAATTTTTTTTTGTCCCAAGTGATTGAATAATGACAACAAAAAAAAAGTTGTCACTAAATGATATATTGCTCACACATGCCATGGTTATATGTGGAATTGCATTGTTACATTCTGCTGCTTCTCCTGAGTATGGGAATACCACATGTTTGGGGCCCCAAAAACCAAGCACGTCCTTCAGCATTTCTAAGGGCGCAAATTTTTGATTTCACTCCTCACTACCTATCACAGCCTCGAAGGCCATAAAATGCCAAAATAGCACAACCCCCCCCCCCCAAATAACCCCATTTTGGAAAGTAGACACCCCAAGCTGTTTGCTGAGAGGCATGTCGAGTCCATGGAATATTTTATATTTTGACACAAGTTGCGGGAATATGACAAACTGATTTTTTTGCACAAAGTTGTCACTAAATTATATATTGCTCACACATGCCATGGTTATATGTGGAATTAAGAAAAAGATACGGCGCTGGATAAAAATGAAGACTGGATGGACAAACGTATAACTACAGTGTATTAAAACTGAGTAACGCCATAGAAAACCAACCAGGACGTATGAAAAAAGCTTATAAGCAAGGATATTCACACATTATAATATTACACCAGACTGTGAAAAATATAACCAAGATGTGTAGATAGAGATATATTGAAAAACAATCCCACACTGATCATATGCACCAATACTGTGTAAAAAACATAACAAAGAAGATCTTATTCCATTTAAATATCCACAAGGGAAATGATGATTGAATAATAGAGAGAGTCCCAGAAGTAAAGTTCTGCGGGTCATCAAAGGAGGTGTAAAATGGAAAGTATAAGTAGGCTTGATTCACCAGTAGAGACACCCAAAGTGAAGATGTAGTCTCCTTACCAACTATACTGACCACTATGCTGGTCACTCTGAGCCCGGGGGTTTAAGGTCTCCCTCCTGACCATCTGTATAATGTCTGGATGATTCTAGATTGACTCTCTTTTTGAACCTTGGCCCACTCCTGGCCTCAACAGGATTCTCCAGTCTGCTGTCTCCCAGACTTAAGGACTTCCTCCAGCCCCTCTTGGACTCACTAGCCACCTCAAGTCTACTAGCCTCTCAGTCCGTCGGCACAAAGTCCCCCCACACCAGGGATGTAGTCTTGCAGGGCAGACAGACAGATCCCCACATACAGGTCTGTCTTGCAGCAACAGCCAACTCAACTCACTTTATATGTGGAATTGCACCCCAAAATACATTCTGCTGCTTCTCCTGAGTACGGGGATACCACATGTGTGGGATTTTTTGGGAGCCTAGCCGCGTACGAAACCCCGAAAACCAAGCACCGCCTTCAAGATTTCTAAGGGTATACATTTTTGATTTCACTTCTCACTACCTATCACTACCTATCACAGTTTTGAAGGCCATAAAATGCCAAGATGGCACACAACCCCCCCAAATGACCCCATTTTGGAAAGAAGACACCCCAAGCTATTTGCTGAGAGGCATGTTGAGCCCATTGAATATATTTTTTTTTTTGCCCCAAGTGATTGAATAATGACCAAAAATAAATAAAAATTACAAAACGTTGTCACTAAATGATATATTGCTCACATATGCCATGGGCATATGTGGAATTACACCCCAAAATACATTCTGCTGCTTCTCCTGAGTACAGGCATACCACATGTGTGGGACTTTTTGGGAGCCTAGCCACGTACGGGACCCCGAAAACCAATCACCACCTTCAAGATTTCTAAGGACATAAAATTTGGATTTCACTCCTCACTACCTATCACTACCTATCACAGTTTTGAAGGCCATAAAATGCCAAGATGGCACACAACCCCCCCAAATGACCCCATTTTGGAAAGAAGACACCCCAAGCTATTTGCTGAGAGGCATGTTGAGCCCATTGAATATTTTTTTTTGCCCCAAGTGATTGAATAATGATCAACAATTTTTTTTTTTACAAAAAGTTGTCACTAAATTATATGTTGCTCACACATGCCATGGGCATATGTGGAATTACACTGCGAAATACATTCTGCTGCTTCTCCTGAGTACGGGGATACCACATGTGTGGGACTTTTTGGGAGCCTAGCCGCATATGGGACCCCGAAAACCAATCACCACCTTCAAGATTTCTAAGGACATACATTTTTGATTTCACTCCCCACTACCTTCAAAACTTTGTGACAAAAAGCGAGATCTGCAAAATACTCACCATACCTCTCAGCAAATAGCTTGGGGTGTCTAATTTCCAAAATTAGGTCATTTTGGGGGATTTTATGGCATCTGGGTAAAATCAAAAATGTACACCCTTAGAAAGCCTGAAGGCGGTGATTGGTTTTTGGGGTCCTGTACGCGGCTAGGCTACAAAAAAGTCTCACACATGTGGTATCCCCGTACTCAGGAGAAGCAGCAGAATGTATTTTGGGGTGTAATTCCACATATGCCCATGGCATGTTTGAGGAATATATCATTTAGTGACAACTTTGCGGAAATTTATTTTTTATTTTTCCCGCAACTTGTGTCAAAATATAAAATATTCCATGGACTCGAGATGCCTCTCAACAAATAGCTTGGGGTGTCTACTTTCCAAAATGGGGTCATTTGGGGGGGGGGGGTTTTGAATTGTCCTGGCATTTTATGCACTACATTTAGAAGCTTATGTCATACATCACGCACTCTTCTAACCACTTGAAGACAAAGGCCTTTCTGACACTGTTTGTTTACATTAAAACATATTTTTTTTTTTGCAAGAAAGTTAGGTTGAACCCCCAAACATTATATATTTTTTTAAAGCAAAGGCCCTACAGATTAAAATGGTGGGTGTTGCATTTTTTTCCTCCACACAGTATTTGCGCAGCGATTTTTCAAACACATTTTTTGGGGAAAAAATACACTTTTTTTATTTTAAAGCACTAAAACACACTATATTGCCCAAATTATTGATGAAATAAAAAAGATGATCTTAGGCCGAGTACATGGATACCAAACACGACATACTTTATAATTGCGCACAAACACGCAGTGGCGACAAACTCCATACATTTTTAAAAGCCTTTAAAAGCGGAGGCCTACTGCTAAAATTACTGCCCTCGATCTGCCCTTCGCGGTGATACCTCACATGCATGGTACAATTGCTGTTTACATATGACTCCAGACCGACCATTGCCTTTGCCTTTGCGCAAGAGCAGGGGGGGACAGGGGTGCTTTTTTTTATATATATATATATATTTAGCTTTGTTTATTTTATTTGTAAACTGTTCCTTCCATTTTATTTATTTTTTAACATTTTTATTGTTATCTCAGGGAATGTAAATATCCCTTATGATAAAATTAGTGACAGGTACTCTTTTTATTTAAAAAATGGGGTCTATTAGACCCTAGATCTTTCCTCTGCCCTTAAAGCATCTGACTACAACAAGATTGGTGTGATAAAATGCTTTCCCAATTTCCCAATGGCGCTGTTTATATCTGGGGGGGACATTCCCTCCCACTGAATGTAAAAGCAGTCTAGAGGCTAATTAGCCGCTAGGACTGCTTTTACATGAAAGCTGACCACTGGCTGAAAAGAATGATACCAAGATGATACCTAAACCCGCAGGCATCATTCTGGTATAACCATTCAAAGTCCAGCAACATACATGTACGTTTATGGTTCTTGTTGGACATGTATTGTAATCTTTTTTTTCATGCAGCCTGTTGGCTGAACAAAAAAAAGATTGATCGGTGGATATGCCCACCATTAGAATACCTCCCTTCATCCACCCACTTCTGATGATGTGCATACATGCACCATTTATATATGCCGAAGCATGGGGGCATCCTCCCGCAAAAAAGTTATGCCGCGTACATACAGTCGGACTTTTCCAAAAAGTTATGCCGTGTACACATGGTCAGACTTCTCCGCTGGAAAGCCTCCGTAGGAATGTCAACTGCATTAGGAGAAAAATCGCTCCTCCGCCCCTAATGCCCCCATGCTTCGGCATATATGCTCTTTTTTTAACTGTGGTGGTGAAATCACCTCCTTCAGCGTTGGAGTCGTGGCTTTATATATCGTGGGAGCAAACGCTGTTGCTGTCACGCTAAATAAATATGCGCTGCAACTGAATGGCGTACCTGCTAAGCAAATGATGGTTAACCTTAAAACAAAGTAACATTACTGTATAACAGTAAGATCATACCATAGCTGCAAAGCAAATACCAAAAAAAAAAACATAGTCAAAAATAAAACATTTTTTAACGCAACCTGTGTCTAAAAAATATATATATATATATGCCGAAGCATGGGGGCATCCTCCCACAAAAAGAGTTATGCCGCGTACACACGGTCGGACTTTTCCACAGGCAAGCCTCCGTCGGAATTTCGACCGTATTCACGCGGCATAAAAAGTTATGCCGTGTACACACGGTCTGACTTTTCCACAGGAAAGCCTCCGTAGGAATGTCGACCATATGTACGCGGCATTAGGAGCAAAATCGCTCCTCCGCCCCTAATGCCCCCATGCTTCGGCATATATGCTCTTTTTTTAACTGTGGTGGTGAAATCACCTCCTACAGCACTGGAGTCACGGCTTTATATATCGTGGGAGCAAACACTGTTGCTGTCAAGATAAATAAGTCCGCACAACAGCTGAATGGCATACCTGAAAACAGTAAAGTAAATTACATACCTGAAAAGCAAGCATGAAAAAACATAACAATAAAAATTTGCAGAATAGAATACAGTAAAAAAAAGAGCAGAACAATAGAGAGAGAATAGAGAGGGAGAGAACAATAAAATGACAACTATTTTTTTTTTTTTTGTGTTTTTATTTTTTACTTTTTTTTTTAACACTTTTTTGTAACTGTAATTGTTCAACTTTTCGGTTCCAGGATGGGGTCTCTCAAAATGCGATGGCATCTTGGGAGACCCTGTGTAAGTGTGCCTAGCCTGTGAAATGTTTTACCCTACGCTAATACTTCAGTAGTGTGTGGAAGCGTTCAAAACATTCACCAATACAAAGACCAGGATCGGCAGGACAGCGGGGACAAAAATAACGGGTGTCACACCTATACCGCGCTTGGTACAGACACGACATCTTCTTTGGGGGGCTTGTTGGGTAGGGGTACTCTGGAGGACATACGAAAAATGCCTCTCATGCAGTCGGCTTACTGCATTTGGTAGGGGATGGTGAGGTGCAGAACTGCCTGGATACAGGAGTTCTAAGATGATCTCATCCTGGAATTCAAGGAAGGATCCATTCTGTCCTGAAGCTTTGTATAAGACAAAAGCATTCAGTAAAGTCAATTGAAATAAATATAGAGACACTTTTTTGTACCAGCGTCTCGCCTTACGGGCAATATAATACGGCGCCATCAACTGGTCGTTGAGGTCCACCCCTCCCATATTTTGGTTATATTCATGGACAAAGAGGGGTTTCTCCACAAGACCAGTCGCCGTACGAATTTGTACTGTCGTGTCTTGCGTCAAGGGTGGTAAGAACGAAAACATTCTTATTGTCCCGCCACTTCACAGCGAGCAAATTATTACACCTGCAGCAGGCTCTCGCCCCCAGCCTAAGACGGGAATCTACAAGCTGCTGGGGAAAGCCCCAGCGATTAGGTCGCACGGTGCCACATGCTCCAATCTGACAAGTGACTAAAAAGTGGCACGCTGGTGTAATAATTGTCCACGTATAAGTGGTACCCCTTTCCGAATAAGGGTAACACCAAGTCCCACACGATCTTGCCAGCGCTCCCCATGTAATCTGGGCAACCCTCCGGCTCTACCTGACTATCTTTGCCCTCATAAACCCTAAAGCTCCATGTGTAGCCTGTTGCCCTGACAGAAAATGTAATTAGGGACTCGTCAACGCAGACAACTTGCTGGGGATTATACAAGGCTGCATAACGTTCGTTGAAATGGTTTATGAGGGGCCGAATTTTGGGTCTCCACGCGGATGATAAAGTGCATTGTCACTGAAATGCAAAAACCACAGGATCGCCTCGTATCGTTTCCTGGCCATGCAAGCAGAGAATATGGGGATATGATGGTGCGGACTTGTGGACCAATACATCCACAACTTCGGAAATTGGTGTATGCCCATGTTGAGGGTAAGGCCCAGAAAGGTCTTAAATTCGGAAACCGTAAGTGGTTTCCATTCTCTGGCAAGGACGGACTAGGGATTAGCGGCGATGTATTGACCAGCATATAAATTACTCTGGTCCACAATAGATCTATAGAGATTTTCCGTGAAATACAGCGAATAAAAATCAAGTGACGTAAAATTAGCTGTATCCACCTGAATACCGGGTTGGCCAGTGAATGGGGGAAGTACGGGTGCTGCAGAAGTGGTGGGGACCAAATCAGGATAGGCAAATTCTGCAGGAAGGGCACTATGGGCACGACGGGCCTGTCTTTGTCTTTTTCTCTGTGACACTACTTGTGCTTGCCATCTCGCCAGCTTGAACTGCACTTATGGGACTCGCCACGTCACCACGTGCTGCAATGCTGGATGAATGACCAGGGAGTACTAGGCCGCTGGTGCTTGCCAGTCCACCAGAAGGAATAGCGGCGCTAGTACTTCTCTGCTACATACAAGGGTCCTGCGGTTTTTGCTGCTCAACAACATCAGAACAGGGTCGGGTACGCCTGGCCTTAGCAGGGACCACAACTTTGTCGTCAGAGCTATCTGGCATGGAGCCGCTGTCGTAAACAGGATCATATTCTGAGCCAGAATCTGAGCCAGAATCTGACAGATGCGTGACCTCCTCTTCACTATGTGTCAGGCTCAGAAACATGTAGGCCTCTTCACTAGTGTACATTCGATTTGACATTTTGGGCTCTAAATTTAGTCGTACACTAGTGATGATTCACAGGTAAAAAAAGCACCCGACTGTCAGCGACTGTAGAAAACGCTTCCAAAAAAACTGTTAGCGATCGCAGGGATCAGGCCTGTCTCTGAAAAGCTGCAGTTATGTGTGTTGTGTTGGAAGTGACAGTGATCGATCGATACTGCACTTGGGTGGGTTGGGCTGGGCTGGGCGGAGGGGCAAAACGCAGATGCTAGCGGGTATCTGGGCTGATTTCGCTAACAATGCGTTAGTATAGATCTGATCTGATCAGATCAAGTATCGATCCGTTCAGATACTATACCACTAAGGTGGGTGTATGCTTTGCGCGTGGGTGTAAGCGTTACTGGCACTAACCAAACGCTGCCTGGGGCGATGCAGACCCTGACTGACGCTAAAATGTAATTGATATCACCTGCCGGGTGATCAGGAAGTTAAACCTTTATTGGGTTATATACGGCGGGTGCCCTGATGCTATAAACAGCAAACTAACTAAACCAGCGTCAACCGTAACACTTATACTGTGATCACTGGTGAAAGGCTTAACTAGGGGGCAATCAGGGGGTTAAAACCTTTATTAGGTAATATATGGGGGTACCTGACGCTTTTTAAAAACCTGGTGGCGAACCTAAATAACCAAATAACTAACTGGCCATCCAGCGTCACCAGTGACACTTTTACGGTGATCACTGGTGAAAGGGTAAACTCTAGGGGCAATCAGGGGTTAAAACCTTTATTTAGAAAATTTATGGGGGTACCTAACGCTATAAAAACCTAAAAAAATAACTAGCTACCTAGCGGCACCAACGACACTAATACAGCAATCAGAAAAACGATCACTTAGTGACGCTGGCAATAGGGGGTGAAAGGGTTAACTAGGGCGGTGATCAAGGGGTTAAACCTTTATTAGGAGGGGTAGGGGGCTACCCTGAACCTAAAGGGGCCAAAAACGAATGTCCCTTACATTTTTTTCTGTCACAAATGACACTAAATGCAGTGATCAGAAAATAAATGATCACTGCAATCAGTGATACTGTGACAGGGGGCTGGGGGGGGTGATCGGGGGTGACTGGGGGGGTTTATGTGCCTGTGTGTACTGGTGTCAGTGTGGTGCTTGGTGCAACTCACTGTTGGATGTCTTCTCTCCTCTGTGTCGGACGAAAAGACCGACACGAGGAAAGATGACATCACTTCCTCTGCCTGTTTTTACAGTTACACAGGCAGAGGCGGAAGATGATTCGCTGGGAGCGATCGCGAGGGGGTGGCCAGAAACGAACAGCTGGATCGCTACAGCTCGTCCCGGATCGCTCCCAGAGCCAACGGAACTGCCGCATGTACCGGGGGGGGGGCCCGATCGGACCCCCGACCCACGTCTAGGCAGGCACGCACAGGTACTTACATGTGCCTGTCTGTGCCATTCTGCCGACGTATATCTACATGTGTCGGTCGTTAAGTGGTAAAAGACATTCTGTTTAAATTATTTTTCAATTTTAATAGTAACAATAGGTATGTACAGTGCATGCAACATTTTTATTAGTAGTAACAATAGGTATGTACAGTGCATGCAACATTTTTATTAGTAGTAACAATAGGTATGTACAGTGCATGCAACATTTGTATTAGTAGTAACAATAGGTATGTACAGTGCATGCAACATTTTTCAGAACAAACACTTGTTTTTTTTTTTGCTTGTTTGTTTTCTTGGCTTTTCATGCATTACAAGATATTTTACAAGAAAACATTAACATATAAAAGAAACAAAAGGTAACTTTTTAAAAAGATATTCAAATATAGTAGAAAAGGACATGACAATGACAAAACACACAGTTCCCCAAATTGAACTCTTAAAACAGTTATGAAATGGGTTTTATTTGAGACCATTTTACATAGGGTACGGGTCAAGCGGGCTTCATGGATCTTAATATGAAGTCATTTTTCAGTGGTGGGAGGAACTTCGAATGGTCTGGAAAAGAGAGAGTCGTCAGAGAGAAGAGAAAGGTGTAATTGGTAAGCCCATGGGAGCTTGGTTGGACGTAGAAAAACGTAGGAGCGAGCTGGCTGGGCAGAAGCCCTTGTCTTATGTAGTGAAGTTTTGGAAACACTTGAGGCTAGTTGAGGTAAGATTTTGTCATGCCCTGAGCCTTGGTATTCACTGTCACCAGGGAACCACTGATTGGACTAAAGAGAATAAAATATTTTTAAACTTCAGCCCCCTCCCCCCTGCCCATAGGATATCGTTTCTCTATTTGTTATGTCAGCTGACAGAAATTATCATTAAAAGAGAAGTTTGGGATATAAAAAAAACACACTCACATAATCACCTTCATGCTGCAGCATTGGTTTGATATTGCAATTGATCCATGCTGGCTCCAAGCCAGAGAACTGAGCAATCACAAGATCGCTCAGTTATCGGTCAGCTCTGAGCAGAGAGTGATGACTGTCAGTCACTGTTCTCTGCTCTTCCCCTCCATCAGGCTGGTGAAAAGAGCGGCACAGCTTTGGCTCTCAGTTGCATGCTGAGAACCGCAGCCAGCTGTCAGTCATACAGCTGGGTGGAGTCTCAACAATATGGACAGAATCCTTCCACAGCCTGGAGCGGCTCTGTCACGTCAGCCTGCTATTAGCTGACTCTGGCTCAAAGTAGAGCAAAAGTGAGTCCTGTGACCCAGAAGAGAAGTATGGTTGAACAAACTTTGGCCATACTTTTATTGTAACAACATAACTTTTCATTTGTATACATTCTATTGTATTGTCAAATACATTTTTTCTAAATTCCTTGTATTCTCACCTGTTTTAGTAATTGAAAATACATTTCCCAACTAATAATTAAAAATTCCCTTATTCCTACATGTTTCATGAAAATTAGTGGTTTCATCAGGACATGAAGTACAGTTGTAATGTACACGTGTTATGAGGTGTGATCAATCAGATTTTTGTATAACTATCATTGTTTATAGTTGGAAATGTTTTTCCTAGAAAAACACAAAAAGAAAAAAATTGGAACACAATTTCCTAGCAGTCAAAGTCAAAGGCAAAGTCATGCACTGATACGTTTTTAGCGTACTCATTGCTTGTATGGATATATGGGAATAGTCAACAGTGACATAATCCTTTCTGGAGGTCCACTTCCTGGCTAACCAAAGCAAAAATGCAGCACAGAACAATGAATAATTGGCTCTAGTAAACTGTATTCTGATCCTGTTGCCATTTGTATTGTTTAGTGTAACCTGAAACAACAATAAGCTAAATCTGCTTTGCTGAAATTGAGGTGTCTTCTGATTGTTTTGTGATATGCCAAAGTTACTCCAATTAGAGCAAGGCTGCAGAAATTGACTGGGGGAGCATAAATCATTCACCAATTTAAAAACTAGTGTAAAAAAAAATTGTATGCCTTATCGCCAAAACCTAATAATTAATTAACCTTTATAAAAACCCTCTTTACAAATGATGCCACACAGTAACAAGTAACATAGGATCACT
Organism: Rana kukunoris; assembly: GCA_029574335.1. Classification (NCBI taxonomy): domain Eukaryota; kingdom Metazoa; phylum Chordata; class Amphibia; order Anura; family Ranidae; genus Rana; species Rana kukunoris. The sequence continues at coordinate 478,447,697 of CM056050.1, read as the reverse complement.
TGTATTGAAAAGCATACTGTACCTGCTATACATATTGTCAAAACCTTCTTCGGCAGCCCATTTCTTGCCACTTGGCTACTCCCTGGCACTGCAAGCATTCGACCAGTCAGATGAATTGAATATCTGTTCCTAGCTGCATGCTGGGTTCCTCCCAAATGTTTGGATGTCCTATAGTGATGTACAAGCCAATAGGAGAAACCACAGTGTGTGGTGGGTGGGGGAGGATGTGTTCGACATACCTGGGAATATCTGCAACAGCCAGGGAGCATTGAAGCAGCAGCCCTTCAACAAGCGTCAATGTCCAAAAAAAGGCAAGTATATTCATATTTCTTTTAGCAGGTTTTTTTTTTTTATACGAGTGACCCTGTTCTGACAGGGTAATACTACTTTTAGTAAGAATGGTAGGAACATCTTAAATATGTGTGTGGTCACATAGGGGTTGATTTACTAAAACTGGAGAGTACCAAATCTGGTGCAGCTGTCCATGATAGCCAATGATCTTCTAACTTCAGCTTGTTCAATTAAACCTTGAATTTTTATTTTTTTTAAGCTGATCGGATTCTATGCAGAGTTTGCACTCCCCAGTTTTAGTAAATCAACCAAATATGATTAAATATCTAAGTACAAATTAGTAGAGTTGTCAACATGTGATAATCTCTTTATTTATTTTTTTTGCACTTTTTTTTGGTAGATTAGTTGCTTAGTTCTTTCTAAATCCCGCGATAATTCGCGGCAGACCTTCGCAATGTCTCCTGGGAACAATGACAAAAGCTCCCAGGAGACATTGCGGCATCGAGGAAGTGACAGAATACCCGCACACTACCCGATGAATCCATATACAGGAAGGGGCCAGTAACATAAAGGATTACGAAGGTACAGTGGATCAGTTTAATTTTTTTGGTGGGGGAGTGGATTTTCGGTGGGAGTTCCCACACTTTTTTCCCCAGGACTTGACCCCTGGACTAGACCACCACTAATGTGACTGGTGCAGGAAAATGAACAAATGCTGGGTTGCAACAGCTGAAGCAGAAGACTGGGCAATGGTTGAGGCAGAAAGCTAGGCAATGGCTCAGGCCACGTACACACGTCCGAGAACCTCGTCGGGCTAAATCCATCGTTCCGCCCGACGAGGTTCCCGATGAGCGGTCGGAAAAGCTCGTCGAGCCAAAGTCCTCATTGAACAATGAAGCCCCGTACACACGACCGAGCTTCTCGGCAAAATCCAGCGAGGAGCTCGCTGGGAGACATATTCTGGCGAGTTTCTCGATCGTAGTGTACACTTCCGACGAGAGCGTTCCCGTCGGGAAGCTCGTCGAGCAAAAAAAGAGAGCACGCTCTCTTTTTCCTCATTGTTTCAATGAGGACTTTGGCTCGACGAGCTTTTCCGACCGCTCATCGGGAACCTCCCCTTGGGGCGGAACGATGGGTTTAGCCCGACGAGGTTCTCGGACGTGTGTACGTGGCCTGAGGAAAAAGAGAGCGTGCTCTCTTTTTTGGCTCGACGAGCTTCCCGACGGGACGCTTGTCAGAAGTGTACACACGATCGAGAACCTCGGCAGAATATGTCTCCCAGCGAGCTCCTCGCTGGATTTTGCCGAGAAGCTCAGTCGTGTGTACGGGGCTTAAGAGGGCTGGTGCAGGAGGTAAGACAATGACTGGTATAGCAGAGTGAACAGTGCCTTGAGAAGGTGATTAGAAAGTGGCTTGAGCAACTGTTGCAAAAGTGTGTAGGATGTGGAAACCACAGGAAGAAAAAACTGAAAAAAAAATATGGCTTGGGATGATAGCATTTTCAACATGTTATCAAATTATTTATAAGCAGGGCTGATACTTTTGCAAATAACTCTGGCAGAAGTATTATTACTGTTTCTTCTTGTTTTCAGGACATGTTACAGCTTGGGGAGTAGCAGTGGTGTTTTATGGTAGCTTCAGTCTGAAAATATTTTTCTTCCATTTTATGATGTATACATTTCCATTTAGCAAAGACTTGGCCACTCAAACACACCATTTAAGAACTTCAGTTTTCATAAAGCATTTGAGATACTATCACACTGACCTATAGAAGAAGCATAGTGGTTAGGGATGAGCTTCGAGTTCGAGTCGAACTCATGTTCAACTCGAACATTGCCTGCGAACAGCGAACAATTTGGGGTGTTCGCAGCAAATTCGAAAAGCCGCAGAACACCCTGTAAAAGTGCTAATTTTAAAGGCTAATTTATTGTCATAAAAAATGTTTGGGGACCTGGGTCCTGCCCCATAGGACATGTATTAATGCAAAAAAAAGTAAACGGACTGAAGTTCAGTTTCATCGGTCCAAACCGATCGTGTGTAGGCCCCATCGATCAGTTGTCCTTCGGTCCAAAAACAGTACTTGCTTTAAAAAACCGATCGTTAGTATGCAAAGGCATCGGTCAAAAGGCCGCACATGCTCAGAATCAAGTCGACGCATGCTTTGAAGCATTGAACTTCGTTTTTTTCAGCATGTCGTGTGTTTTACGTCACCGCGTACTGACAGGATCGTTTTTTTAACCGATGGTGTGTAGGCACATCAGACCGTCAGTCGGCTTCGTCGGTTAACCGATGAAGATGGTCCTTCAGACCGTTCTCTTAATATGGACTGATCGTGTGTACGCAGCCTTAGAAATACTTTTAGGCTGGGTTCACACTATTGCGAATTGGATGATTTCTCCGCATCCAATTTGTATGTCTCTATTGTCCATTTCAGGTCTGAATTCAGCCAAAAATTCAGACTTAAAACAATAAAAAGGGACACACCAGACCCCTGCTGTGAGCCGTGTGAACCCAGCCTAAAACAGGTCCTTTTTTATGCTTAATGTAAAGAGCACTGCCTCTCTCTTTTTGTAACTTTAGAGTCTGCATTTACTTTGGAGACATTTTCTCTCCCCAGTCTCCATAACAGGGTCATTCTAACATTACCCAGCTCCCACAGGCTGGGGGACACTGTCCAATACCTACATGGTGGTTTCAGTCAGTCCACTACTCTGAGGCCGCGTACACAAGGAGGGACATATCCAAAGGAAACGGTCCTCGGACCGTTTTCATCTGATATGTCTGCCGGGCTATTTTGGTCCGATGGCGTGTACACACCATCGGATCAAAATCCCCGCCGGCAGACAGCGCAGTGACGTGGCGGTGACGTTGACGCCGCCACGTCACCGCACCAGGAAATAAACAACTTCCACGCATGCGTCGCATCCATACAACGCTTGTGCGGGCAGATATGTCTGCTGGTGAGTGTACTGACCAGCGGACATATCCGACGGACATGTCGCCGGCGGACAAATTTTAAAGCATGTTTTAAAGTTTGTCCGCCGGTCAGACATGTCCGCTAGCCCGTACACACGATCGGATTTGTCCGCTGAACTGGTCCGTCGGACCAGTTTGAGCCGACAAATTCGATCGTGTGTACGTGGACTGAGAATAAAATGTCCATTTTTCTTCAGGCACAGCTCAGATCCAATTGACGAATTGCTCTCTTAAATACACTCTCTCTTGATTGTAGCATAACTCAGTTGCGGCCGCTCTATAGAGGCGCAGAGGCGCCGCCCCCCTAATCCATGCGTCCGGCCCCTAATCTACATGCAGCGCGCCGGACACATTGATTTCAATGGGGTTTTCTTTTTTTGAAGCACATGATTAGAGCCTGAGGCTCTAATTGGCTTAACAAACGGTTGGGCTTGGGGAGTAGAGCACTGTGCTCTCAGCCCACCCAGTTATGTGACATTAGCAAATTAATATCTTAATATCTTCCTGTTTCTTCTCCCGGCCAATCAGGAAGCCGGTCTTGAGACTGGATTGGCCGGGAGTCCTAAGACCCCATTGGCTGGGAGTCTGAAAACCCCATTGGCCTTTGAAGAGAAGCAGCGACTGCCAGGACACGAAGGAGACGGAGGGGGGAAGCCGCAGTCACAGCCATGATGGTGTAAGTGCCGATCAATCAGTAAACGAGCGATCTGGTGACCAGAGGGTTTGGTGTGGGGTTGTGGGCTGGAGCGACCAGGGGAGGGTAGGTGTCTCAGGCTTGTTTGCTTTCCCCCGACCGATAGAGCACCAGCTGCCACTGGCATTACTGTCTATCACCAGAAACAACAGCTTTTTACTATATAGGAGACAAAATTACCTCTTGTGGTTACCATATCTAGTGACATATGCAACACACCCATGGCAATCAAATAGTTAATAAGGTTTTTTTTACAATCTTATTTTCACTTGCTTATACTGAGATAAAAAAAAGAGACCCATCATATGACTTGCTGGTGATGCTTTAGGTAAAGTCTATGACATTTATTACAGCAATGCAGTCCAGCTGCATATAGAGTAATAAACATGTTTTTTTTTTCTGTTTAAACACACTGTGCCAATCATTGCTCCCACACATGGCATAGCCATCCTGAGTTTGAGTGACACAAAACGACTTTGTGAACAGTGCTTTGACCACCTGTAATCACTCTTGGCAGCAATGTTTATTGAATCACTCTGCATTGGGGGGGGTTGTCAGACCACTAAAGACCAGTGCTTCTGTGTGGTGTGTGAAAGCAGTGGTCCTACTCTCCAGTGTTCTGCTGCAGAAACTAGTGTGGATAAATTACAGTAATTAATACCGATACTTTAATTGGGGTTTAACCACTTAAGGACCACCGCATGTACATATACGTCGGCAGAATGGCACGGACAGGCACATCAACGTACCTGTACGTCACTGCCTAGACGTGGGTCGGGGGTCCGATCGGAACCCCCCCGGTACATGCGGCGGTTCCCGTGGCTGTCCGAGCGATCCGGGATGAGGGGGCGGTTCGTTTTTGTCCGCCCCCTCCGGATCGCTCCCAGCCAATACGCGCGCTCCCCCTGCGTGTCACTTCCTCTGCCTGTGTAAACACAGGAAGAAGGAAGTGATGTGATCTCTCCTCTCAGCAGTATTTTCAACCGCCGCTGAGGAGAGATCACATCACACAGTGAGTCTGCACAACACTACACTGACACCAGTACACGCAGGCACATTAACCCCTTGCGATCACCCCCCCACCCCCCTGTCACAGTGTCACTGAATGCAGTGATCATATATGTACTGATCACTGCATTTAGTGTCAGTGTGACAGGCAGTTAGTGTTAGGTCCAGGGTAGCCCCCGTACCCCACCTAATAAAGTTTTAACCCCTTGATCACCGCCCTAGTTAACCCTTTCACTCCCAATTGCCAGTGTCACTAAGCGATCATTTTTCTGATCGCTGTATTAGTGTCGCTGTTCCCGCTAGGTAGCTATTTTTTTTTTTTTTTTATTGCGATTTTTTTTTTTTTACTAAAGACATGTGGCTGAATAAATTTTGGCCTAAATGTTTGACTAAAATTTAGTTTATTTGATTTTTCTTATAACAAAAAGTAAAAAATATTGATTTTTTTTTCAAAAATGTTGCTCTATTTTTGTATATGCAACCTATGGACATATGCAACACACCCATGGCAATCAAATAGTTAATAAGGTTTTTTTTACAATCTTATTTTCACTTGCTTATACGCAAAAGCCAACGCTGTAGAGGAAGCATCGGTTTATGGGGCTCTGCTCCGCAGCCACTTTCTTCCTCTACCACCAGCTTCATTCACAACACTGGTGCTGTGGTATAACGGGTCGCAACCTGCGATCTGGGCTTGCCAACCCACCATTCCAGAGCAGGAGGTCGCGGGCCACATCAGAGGGCTCCGCGGGCCACATGTGGCCCCCGGGCCACTGGTTGGCCACCCCTGGTTTATGACATTTATTACAGCAATGCAGTCCAGCTGCATATAGAGTAATAAACATGTTTTTTTTTTCTGTTTAAACACACTGTGCCAACCATTGCTCCCACACATGGCATAGCCATCCTGAGTTTGAGTGACACAAAACGACTTTGTGAACAGTGCTTTGACCACCTGTAATCACTCTTGGCAGCAATGTTTATTGAATCACTCTGCATTGGGGGGGGGGTTGTCAGACCACTAAAGACCAGTGCTTCTGTGTGGTGTGTGAAAGCAGTGGTCCTACTCTCCAGTGTTCTGCTGCAGAAACTAGTGTGGATAAATTACAGTAATTAATACTGATACTTTAATTGGGGTTTAACCACTTATGGACCGCCGCATGTACATATACGTCGTCAGAATGGCAGACAGGCACGGTCACTGCCTAGACGTGGGTCGTACGTCCGATCGGGACGTGGGGTACATGCGGCGGGTTCCCGGGACCCCGAGCATCCGGGATGAGGGGGCGGCTGTTCGTTTTTGTCTGCCCCCTCCGGATCGCTCCCAGCCAATCCGCGCGCTACCCCTGCGTGTCACTTCCTCACATAAGAGGGAAGTGATGTGATCTCTCCTCTCAGCGGTATTTTTAGCACAGGCTAAACCCCCCCCGGGACACACGAACAGCGTTCTATACCAAGGCTCCTGACTTACTGGGCTGCCCTATATTGGACACTATAACCTGGTCTAGCCTATTTGATTGGATACTTACTCCTCCCTGGTTATGTTCCATGTTCACTGCTGTGATTACTCCCGGGTCTGTTTCTTGATTTCTGGCTTTATTTCAGATGTATGAAATTAGCAATTATATACTATCAGCCCTCTCTCAAACTCGCCCTGAAGAAGCCGCTAGGCGAAACGCGTAGGCGAAATGCAAGCTAATATTGCTCATATATACTCTGTATACCCTGTTTTTGTATATTTTATTCTTTGTTTTTGGATTTTATGATATATAATTAAATATTTTTTCTTAACTTTTATGTCCTTGTGATTGCCTGAAAAAGTCCGCCTCTCTACTACCCTATGTAGTAATTTTCTATTTTTGGTCCATAGGATGTTGTTCCAGAACTGTGAAGGCTTTTTTAGATGTTGTTTGGCAAACTCTAATCTGGCCTTCTTGTTTTTGAGGCTCACCAATGGTTTACATCTTGTTGTAAACCCTCTGTATTCACTCTGATGAAGTCTTCTCGTGATTGTTGACTTTGACACACATACACCTACCTCCTGGAGAATGTTCTTGATCTGGCCAACTGTTGTGAAGGGTGTGTTCTTCACCAGGGAAAGAATTCTTCGGTCATCCACCACAGTTGTTTTCCCTGGTCTTCCAGGTCTTTTGGTGTTGCTGAGCTCATCGGTGCGTTCTTTCTTTTTAAGGATGTTCAAAACAGTTGATTTGGCCACACCTAATGTTTTTGCTATCTCTCTGATGGGTTTGCTTTGTTTTTTTCAGCCTAATGATGGCTTGCTTCACTGATAGTGACAGCTCTTTGGATCTTATATTGAGAGTTGAAAGCAACAGATTCCAAATGTAAAAAGCACCCTGGACCTTTTATCTGCTCCTTGTAAATGGTATAATGAGGGAATAACACACACCTGGCCAGGGAACAGCTGAGCAGCCAATTGTCCCATTACTTTTGATCCCTTGAAAAGTGAGAGGCACATATACAAACTGTTGTAATTCCTACACCGTTCACCTGATTTGAATGTAAATACCCTCAAATTAAATCTGAAAGTCTGCAGTTAAAGCACATCTTGTTTGTTTCATTTCAAATCCATTGTGGTGGTGTATAGAGCCAAAAAGATTAGAATTGTGTCAATGTCCCAATATTTATGGACCTGACTGTATTTTCCCTGTCTGGATACGTTTCCCTAAATTTTATTAATTGCTCCTGTTTGCCTCTGGAAGAAGTTTCCAGACATAGAGTACAAACGTCAGCCAGTGGATGATGAAAATTTATGGCCCTGGGAGGGAGGTACCCAGAAGACGAATGGGGATAAGATAAAAGTTTGGGAAGCCTGTCCAGCAGAGTCATTCTCTCAGGCTGTTGCTCCTGGGATACAGCCGCTGTGTATTACTGAAAGGAGATGCTGTTGGGCCTCAGCATGTGTTTGGCTGTGGGCCCTAAAGAAGCTTGACTAAAAGATAATTGATGGAGGGTATCACTTGTGGAGGCTGGTCTGAAAAAGGATATTTTTCCTGTCTCACTTTAAAGTGTTGCGTGGAGACTGGGTGGCAGACAGTTGTCATTGGACATTGTGAGTAGGACCATGATCAAGGACTCCAGGGGTGCTTGTGATTTAAGGGAATGCCAAAGGTTTCTACATGGACTGGGACTACTCATACTAAGTCTCTACCTGCTGCTAGAAGAGTAGGGCTTGGGAATCTGTCCTCCTGTATTTGTTTTGCATCTTGGAGTATCCTGCACTCTCATCCCTCTTTCCCGTTTGAATCACTGTAATAAATTTGAAAAAATATATCCTCTAGATTGGGCCTATATTTGTCAGTATGTATGTAATTGATGTCTGAGCCTGACAGCCTCTGAATGGGTAAGGGAAATCTGGGTCAGCCTCTGCCGTTTAAATATTTACCATAATTAAACTGTTTGTACTGTGCTGGCTATCCTAAGCTGGCTATATAGTAGTCATTTTAAGAATATTCATTTGATTTTCAAATTGTTATTGGGGTCAAATTGACATTTGTTTTTGACCAAAGTAATGAGAAAATTCGAAGGAGCAAGATGGAAAATTTCTCCCGGTCGATCACTTCTAACAATGTATGTAAAAATAACATTGATTTCAAAATCGAATGTTAAAAGAAAACAACATTTTGAAGTACTTTCGAGTGACATTGATCAAGTTATCAAATAGGATTTTTTTATTTATTTAAAGTGATATTAAAGGAAGAATACAAAAAAACATGTCATACTTACCTGCTCTATGCAGTTATTTTGCATAGGGCAGCCCCAATCCTCCTCCTCCTGGGCCCCCGACCAATGCTCCTGGCCCCTCCCTCCTGCTGGGGGCACATAAACAGTCTTGCTCCTGAGCTTCTGTTCTGTGTGTCCATTCACACATGGAAAGCAGCTTGGCCCCATCCCCACTCTCTCCTCATTGGCTCACTGGCTGTAATTGATAGTAGCAGGTGCCAATGAGGAGGAAGAGATCCGGGAGAGCAGCTGCTTTTGTGCACAACGGTAGATCGAGATGTGGCTCAGATAAGTATTTGACTAAAATCTCCAGTACATTTTATTGGACTAAAATCTCCAGTACAGTTTGGTCATCTAAAATCTAGTGGGTTTAGTTAAAATTGAGTGCATTTTTTAAGTATTTCTCTAGAATTGTATAGAGGGGTGTAAATAAAGGCCTTGAGAACACCCACTTAGTGCCAAATCAAACCTATAGGTCCCTAAGCAGCACCAACAGAGACAAGAATAGTAAAATATTTTTCAATATACAATCATTGAGCAGCCGTTTAAAAAATTAAAATAAAATTACGGTATATTGCTGTTCCTTGTTTTTATGACCTTGTGTGGAGATCCTGTGCCTGCTGTCCCCGCCTGCTGGTGATGGTCCGTGACAAAGTGGCTGATGTATTCGCTTACTAAAGGCTCTGATTTTTCATGCTTTTGGTGAGTTTAACCCCCTTGGGGAGAGTGCATCACGTGGTGGATTGAGATCATTGTTTTCCCTGGTGTAAGGTACACGCTAGGATTACCACTACTGAGATACCATTCAGCACTTTGGATTGTTTACATCACCTTGACTACATCAAAGACTTTCTTTAATCAGTGGTTTTTACCACGAGTCTATCATTATTGATTTTTTTAGTGCTGTTTTGTGTATTTTAATACTACAGAGACTGAACTGTTTTATTCTTATACAGTGTTTTTATTTCTCTAGAATTGCCAAACTCATTTTATACTACTAGAGTAAAAATCTAATAACATGTTATTGTTTCTGGTATTAAGGTTTGAACAATTCAGACACAAATTTAGCCGTTGTGATATATAACGTGTTTATAAATAAAAAAGTAGAGTTACAACTTAAAAATATGAAAAACTGTAAATTCTATTGGCTGTAATGCCATTGCACATATTACCTGAATTTATTACCAACATTAAATATTAAGAAAAAAAAAGCGAAAAGCCTTTTTCCTATTTTTTTTTCTTTTGGCAGCTTAGTAGATGCCCCCTACATATTCTTATGTGGGAGCGCAGCGATCATTTTAACGTCAAATTTCTATTTAGTTTTAGTCATAGTCTTTTGACTAAAATACCATTTTATTTTAATCGTATTTTAGTCATCTCAGTTTTTTTTCGTTTTAGTTGTATTTAGTCTACTAAAATAGTATTAATTAAGTCGAAGAAAATATTTTAGTCAACAAAATTAACACTGCTTGAGTCTTTCCATACTAACAAATAATTGGAATAACCACTTACAAAAAATGGGGCCCAAAGACTATTAAACATGATGCTCATTCAACAGGCTTCTGTTAGCTTGAGGTTCCACAAAATCTTTCCTAACTCTTGGCACCACTATATAAAAATACCTGAGCACCTCTGCTTTACTATAACTATTACATTATGTCCAACATTGGTAAGATATGTTGCATAATTCTTTGCCCAGGGCAGAAAAAATGCTTTCCATGACTGTAGAAATATAGTATAGTAGTATGATATTAGATTTATTTAAAAAAAAAACAGGAATTTAAAGAACCCATCATTCAGCTAACCGAAAAGAAAATATTAATTGTTACGTTTTTTTATAGCAATGCAAATTCCCTGGTCATTGTCCTGTAACTAATCATAAGAATGCATTTCATGGAACCTTTTAGGTGGTATCACATCACTAGATTACAAAATAACAGAATTTACCTATTGGCAAGTTTCATTGAGTTACACTAAGATTATATGTCCTAACAATAGATATAGAAATAGATAGTGCTGTAACAGATCGTCACTGCTCTACACACTTTATACCTGAAAGGTGTTGGGAAAAACACTGAGAATTTTTTTCTTGACATTAAGAAGGGGGGAAAGCTAGCAAGGTACTATAGGGAATTATCATCCAGCAGACCTATGCACAGTATAGGTAGTGTTCATTTTCAAGGCCAGGGATGTGATCTGTCTCAGAGTATCATAAAGCTTCTTCTACTTATCAGAGTTTCTGGCTACATTCCAAAAGATCAAGTTACCCGAGTCATTTACAGTAAGAAAGGATGTGAGTGGGTGTTGAACTAGGGACAGGGAGCGGCCCTTCCAAGTAAATAGTATTAAGCAATAAACTGGGCCGCAAGCGTTACTGTTGCTGAGAAATGAAACTAAAGGAGATGGTTGGAGGAGGAGATGAAAAATACAATTATTTAAGTTAATAAATACCGGTAATTGATTTACTGACTATATAAAGTTGTTTTGTACCATTTCAATCAATAATTAACATTATAAAAGTTATTGACTTTGCATTAATGACTTCATTCTTACATATTATCTTAAATATATAACATATTTAAGTTCAGCAAAGTAATTTATATATGTAGGCAGGGCCGGCCTTAGGTGTTCAGGCACCCTGTGCAAGCTAATCCTGTGGCGCCCCCCCCCCCCCCATCTTCACCCCTCGCCCCCAAGGCATTGTGCTGCCTGGTACCAACAGTGAAATGCTGCCCCCCCAAAAAATCACGCCCACCAAAATGCCCCAAAATCCAGACAGAGGCTGCAGATACGATAGTGTCCCCTTACAGTGGCCTCCTCCTCTGTCCACCATCAGGGCAGCTCTGACCTGTGGAGAGGTGAAAGGGGAACAGGAGGAGGACACAGCATGCTGATGATGTGGAGAAGTTATATGATGGTGGACTCTGTCTCTGTCCCTCCCCTGCATGCCATGGCCGCTTCACCCTCCAGGCTCCCAGTCCCAGCGCAGTCCTCCTCTCACTTCGTATCCCCCCCAGTTTTACTCCCTTCCTCCTCCTCCTCCTCCTCACCCTTGCTTGGCACAGTCCTCCTATGGTGAGTGAACTACACAAGACACTGTCCTGATCGTCTATTCAAAAATGGCGCCGGGCAGAGCCATTACGTTACTGCGCATACGCCGCCCGGCCGAGGGCATGCAAGCTTTCCTGAAACAAAGCCGGCTTCGGAACGGCGCATGCGTAGTTGCATGGTCGACTCGCGGGCATCTTTTTACGGACTTTCATGGAGGTTGGCAACACTGGCGGCAATTTGCCGGATCAGTGGAGCGGGCTGGATGGCGGGCGGACGGCAATTTGCATGTGAGTAACTGACTGTGACTCACATTCTGCGAGCTGTGATGGCCGGACGGCGCCCCTGTTGCCCATGGTGCCCTGTGCGGCCGCACAGCTCGCACACCCCAAAGGCCGGCCCTGTATGTAGGCTATTATTCTGTCGCTTTTTACAAGATAACTAGTGTTTCAGGTAGAGGCTCCTCTGTTGGGATAATCTAGTATTTATGGGTAATGTACTAGTCAGTTCTTATTTCAGGCACAGGTGTAAGTATGGAACAGCACTAGGGTAAATGCATTATATTCTCAAAATTGAAAAGAATTGCTAACCAGAGTGTCAAAAGACTGGGATTTTTCAGGTGCCACGTTCACGTACCTGGTGGAGGAGCCTGATGTGATGAGTTCAGGCCTCCCTTACACCTCCAGGCCCCTGGTAAAGTAACAGGATAACAGGAGGCACAAAGGCATAGAGTGGCACTTCCCGCAGCTGGTGTGGATAGGTAGTCTGTGTCAGACCAAATAGTGGGTAGAAGATCAGTGGAGAACGACTGGCAGCAGGTGGAGGAACTGCAGGAACTGGTTTAGCAGCAGGCAGGTATTCCACAGGAACTTGCTGGGCAGCAGACCGATGTTTAGTAAGAAGTAGCTTGGAAGCAGATTAAGCAGGAACAGGTTAGGAAGCAGGCAGATGTTCAGCAGGAACTTCCTGAGAAGTTACATAGGCTATTCATAAGCAATTGCGGTTCTGGACTTTAGAGACTTTGGGCCAGATTCAGGTACATTGGCGCATATTTTGACCGGAGTAGCGCACCTCCTTTACGTTAGACCGGCGCAATGTAGAGGCGCAATCATCGTATCCTCGTGGTATTTGCGCAGAAATTTGCGCCGGTGCAACGTAATTCCCGAGGCGTAAGGCAGAGTAATTCAAATTGGGAAGGACATGGACGTGTTACATTGAAATGAGCCATGACCCCATGCAAATGAAGGGCCGGCCGGATCGCGCATGAAGCAGACCATGGTCAGCACCTCTGTGCGCATGCTCACAAGTCGGGAACAGCGCAATCAGTGAAATTGGAAGTGGACCCGGGCAACTTAGTGAGCTACGCAGAGAGCTTAAATAGACAGACACAAACGCCCTTCCTTTGCAAAAGTACATCCCTTTGTATCCCTTCCTATACAGCAAGGTGCTTTTGTTCTGTTGTTTATTAGCGTTTGTTTGTTTGTGACGTGTCTTTAAATATTTGGTGACTGTTTTGCAGAGTGATTTTTGTATTTTCTGTGTTTTCTTTGTTGTGTTTTTTTTTTTATTATATTTTTGCTGGGCATTTTTATTTTTTGCTGGTTATTTTTTTTTTGTTTTGTTTTTGGTTCTGTTTGTGAATGATTTTGGAATGTGGGGGTGGCATTCCTGCCGGAAAAGGGGTGTCACCCTCATTTGTGGTGGAGAAGTGATCCCCAGGACCAGGGAGAAGTGATCCCCAGGTCCGTGTGAATGGTGTATGAATGTACAGTGACATAATTGGAGCCGTGGCGTTGCTGCTCACAAGTCCTGCATGGTGGGCTTGTGCTAATCCAATTTGATGAGGATGTGGTGTGTGTGATCTAGGGACCACAGTGGTGTGCATGCATGCATTCTCATTGTGCCATGATTAATGTGTGTGTTTAACGTGCAAAGATGCCTAATGTGAGCTGTCTCTTGGCTGCTCTTCCCTCAGAAGACAGGGTAGCCTCGGTTAGGGGGGGATTGTCTGGTTCGGGGGTCAGGTCATCACGTATGTCAATCTCCAGGCCCTTTCTCACTGCGAAGTTGTGCAGCATGCAACATGCACCGATGATCTGGCATACAAAGTTTGGGGAATACAACAGGGTACCATGGGGGGTTCCGGATAGGAGTCATGAGATGGGGTCCCAGTGCATATGCAGAGTCACCCTGAAGGGATAAGACAGGAGGATGTTAGTGGTGCATGTGCCCCTTGTGATGTGTGCATTATGGGGGGGGGGCAGTCATGCCTGCCACCCATGTCACTCACCAACCAGCCAGCTGTCCCCATACATGTTCTGTTCGAAATCTGTGGGGATGGGGCTAGGATTGTATATGTAGCTGTCATGGGTGTCATGGGTGGTGTCATGTGTTGGGCTGGTGATGTCCTCCTGCAGGGTTGTGGTTAATTCCAGGATGGCATGAGGGGTGAATCTGAAGATGCGAGACACCTCAGAATCACTCATGCCAAAGATGTCTATGCATGTGTGATATATCAAGTGAAGAGTGAGGGGCTTGTATTAGATAAAAATATTGTATTAGATTAGATTATTATATCCACCAAGGTATTAAAGGGCTATTGAAAGATAGTGAGACCGTGTTTGTAATTTGTATGTATGTTATGTATTAATGTATATATGTATGTATATTTTTTTTGTAATGTTTATAAAAGCAAATAAAACGTTTTTTGAAAAAAAAAAATCCTCTCCCGTGCCCTCCTCCGTGCCCTCCTCCTTCTTTGCTCATCTAAAGTCAGTAGTATAGCTATGAGCAAGGATGCCCCTGGCATGTTGGCATACAGTTTGTTGTCCTGCAAGTGTGACTGCTCAGCTCGTCCCTAACAGTGTTGCTTTACCTGACATGTAGACGGATTGTCTAATTTTAAACCACCTTTTATATGGACTAATTTTAGACAGGACGTGCAGCTGTTGTGCACAGCGCGTAGCCTGCGCTGCACCAACTTACTTTTGTGGATCCCCGTAATTCCCTCATTTGCATATTTGACTAGCAAATCAATGGTGTGTCTAGCGCAGTTTTGCGTGCATGGATGCGTCGGTCTATCGAAATTACGCCGGTTGAAAAAAATTAGATTTCATGCGTATATCGTTTTGGGGATGCGGCGCATCGATACGCATGCGCAGATTTAGACTTACGCCGCGCATCTCCTGTAACGACGGCATAATGGTTCTCTGAATCTGGCCCTTTAAGTGCTTTTCATTATTTATTTTGCACAACATATTTGCCCCTTTTTTTTTTTTTACAAAAAACAATGCTATAAACTAAAGTCTTACACTCACAAAGGTACATGGCAAAACCACATGTAACATACAAATTACTACCGACTTGATACAAAGAATGTTCACACATTTGCAAAATCTGGTGTAGCTGTGCATGGTAGCCAATCAGCTTCTAACTTGAGCTTGTTTAAATAAACTTTGAATAAAAAATCCTGGAAGATGATTGGTTTCTATGCAGAGTTTCACCAGATTTTCCATGCACCCGTTTTAGTAAATTAACCTCACTACCTCAAGTGTGTATCCTGGATTATGTATTTTGAGGGAGGACCCTCTTCTTCAGATGTCTGGTGAAAAGGGTCCACCCTTAAAACAAGCACAACAATTGAACATTTTTTGTTTTAGTAGGTAGGATTTTCTGTGTTACATATGTTTTTGCCAAGTACCTTTGTAAGTATATGACATTAAGTTTCATCAAAGATATCACATGATGCTGGCAGTGGTGTACCAAGTGGGGTGCGGGGGCTGCGGTCTGCCTTGGGTGACACACATTGGGGGGGGGGGTGGTGTCAGGCACTGCCCATGGACCCCAGGTGCATGTGGAGCCCCTGCACTTTCTCTTTCATTGCAGCTTTGTAAATAGTATACCTTCCTGACCTGGCACTATATACCCACCTAACATGGCTCTATATATCACCCTAACCTGGCACTATATACCACCCTGACCTAGCACTATATACCACCCTGACCTGACACTATGTACCCACCTAACCTGGCACAGTATACCACTCTGATCTGGCACTATATACCACCCTAACCTGGCAATATATACCTCCCTGACCTGGCACTATATACCTCCCTGGCCTGGCAGTATATATCCACCTAACTTGGCTCTATATATCACTCTAACCTGGCACTATATACCACCCTGACCTAGCACTATATACCACCCTGACCTGACACTATATAGCACCCTAACTTGACTCTATATACCACCCTAACCTGTCACCATATACCCACCTAACCTGGCACTATATACCACCCAAACCTGGCTCTATATATCACCCTAACCTGGAACTTTATACCACCCTAACCTGACACTATATACCACCCTAACCTGGACTATATACCACCCTAACCTTGCACTATATTTAACCCTAACCTGGCACTATATAGCACCCTAACTTGACTCTATATATCACTCTAACCTGACACTCTATACCACCCTAACCTGGCACTGTATACCACCCTAACCTGGCACTGTATACCACCCTGACCTGGCACTATATAACACACTATATACCACCTTGACCTGGCAATATATACCTCCCCGACCTGGCGCTATATACCTTCCTGACCTGGCACTATATACCCACCTAACATGGCTCTATATATCACCCTAACCTGGCACTATATACCACCCTGACCTATCACTATATACCACCCTGACCTGGGAATATATACCTCCCTGACCTGGCACTATATACCTCTCTGGCCTGGCACTATATACCACCCTAACCTGGGAATATATACCTCCCTGACCTGGCACTATATACCTCTCTGGCCTGGCACTATATACCCACCTAACTTGGCTCTATATATCACCCAAACCTGGCACTATATACCACCCTGACCTAGCACTATATACCACCCTGACCTGACAATATATAGCACCCTAACTTGACTCTATATATCACCCTAACCTGACACTCTATACCACCCTAACCTGGCACTGTATGCCACCCTGACCTGGCACTATATACCTCCCTGACCTGGCACTATATACCCACCTAACTTGGCTCTATATATGACCCTAACCTCTCACTATATACCACCCTGACCTAGCACTACATACCACCCTGACCTGATACTATATACTCACCTAACTTGGCTCTATATATCACCCTAACCCGGCACTATATATCACCCTTACCCGACACTATATACCACCCTAACCTGGCACTATATACCACCCTGACCTGGCACTATATACCCACCTTGACCTAGCACTATATACCACCCTAACCTGACTCTATATACCACCCTACCCTGACTCTATATACAACCCTAACCTGGAACTATATACCCATATAACTTGGCTCTATATATCTCCCTAACCTGGCATTATATACCACCCTAACCTAGCACTATATACCACCCGTGGCCTGACCTGGCACTATATACCCACCTAACCTGGCTCTATATATCACCCTAAACTGGCACTACATACCACCCTGACCTGGCACTATATACCCACCTAACCTGGCTCTATATATCACCCTAACCTGGCACTATATCACCTAGATGGGGGTGTGGAACCGGTGAAGACTGCAGAAAGATCCTATGCCTTTGTCAAGAAGGAACACTGCCACTGGTACCAAAAGCTGTTCTCAAGTAATGTATCTAGAAAATACTGAGACTGTATATTTTCAAGATTAATTATATTAGTGGTAAATATCAGTTTATCTGTTGCTGCCAACAAAATGTGCACAATTTATATAAAAGACACTTGTAATAACCCATATACTGTGTGCAAGTATTTCCTCCCAATACAAGGCACCTAATCGAGGTCCTGCCTACAATCCTTACAGACCCACCACTAGCGATAAACTGCTCAATAAAACTAGTGTTATGACATTATTTCTGAATATCAGGGCAAATCTCTATTGCTAGAAAGAAAAAAAGGATGCCTGAGGCACCTGTACACATTTAGATGATTGCATCCCTGTGGTGTTATTGCATGCCTACATCTTTTCATCAAACATTATATTATATTTTGAGACATACACGCTACTGTTTCCAGCCAAGTTAGTAAGCCTTAACACTAACAAAGATGATCTGGCTCCCTCCCAAAAGTAGGATACTTATCTGGCCTGCAGAGAGAGTAAGAAGGCAGCTGAGATCTCTGGCAAAGGCGAGGACAGGTTTTTAATTACAGCTAGGGTAATTTTTAGGACTGGGACATCCTCGATGAATTAAAGCGGAGTTCCACCCAAAAATGGAACTTCCACTTTTCGAAACCCCCCCTCCAGTGTCACATTTGGCACCTTTCAGGGGGGAGGGGGTGCAGATGCCTGTCTAAGACAGGTATTTGCACCCACTTCCAGGCATAGACTCCCCCCCCCCGGTGTCTCCTGGGAAACACACTGGTCCCAGGAGAGAGTGGGGACCAGTAAGGACGGGCTGCGGCATTTGCGCATGCGCAGTAGGGAACCAGGCAGTGAAGCCGCAACACTTCACTTCCTGATTCCCTCACAGAGAATGGCGTCAGGGGCAGCCAAGAGACGAGCGATTGCTCGGCCTCGGCTGCCGAAATCACGGGCGCGCTGCACAGGAAAGTGTCAATTTTTTAAAAGTCAGCAGCTACAGTATTTGTAGCTCCGCTGGCTATTAAAAAAAAAAAAATTGGGTGGACCTCCACTTTAGGTTTGTACTGGATATCAAGAAAAGCAAATCAACCTAGCTTAGCCTGGGGGTCATTTATCAAGGTAATTAATCAATTTCATGAAATTTGCTATCATCACAGCTTTAGCAATTAATCAAAATGCAAAGGTTAAACAATCAAGATGATTGCATTGTGCCCTGCTTTCACACTGTATTGATCCCGAGAGCTGTCTGTAACATTGAGGAGCACCCAGCTCCAGACATGAATAAGGGCCCTTTCACACTAGCGGACGAACGGTCCGCTCATTACAAGTCCGTTTACGGAGCCCTCCAAAAAGGGCTGCAGAGGGAGCAGGCCCGGCAGACACGCCATATAGGTACTATAGCCGGTGACCTGCGCCGTGTGGCAGACAGCCTGGCCTCCTCGGTCCAGAACCAGGCTGCATGCACATTGGCTGTGCAGAAGTGCCTCACGCAGAAGACTGAGAAGAGCAGCTCTATCTCTGACAGCCTGCAGGATGTGAGTGGGAACTGCGCTGCTATGGTTGACCTGCATTGGGGAGCTGCAGGCCACAACAGCAGGCCTTGTGGCGGAGATTAGTAGCCTGGCAGTGGCTGTACAGGCCAACACTGCTGCCATCGAGGCGGAGGGGAGGCAGACGAGGCGCCACCAGCGGCACACCACCACCCGCCAGCTGTGGATGCAGGCTCAGATGAACGCTGTCCTCACCCGCATTGCCCTTGCATTAGAGGGTAGGCAGCCAGCATCTGGCAGGAGTGACAGAGGAGGGGATGATCCTCCTCCTGATTGCCAGGCCCTCCCACCCGAGGCTCCCTCAAGACAACTGAGGAGCCGGAGCCGTGGCACCATGCTTGGCCCACGACAGGGCAAATGAGTGCTATTTTTTGGTGTGCTCAGATTATGAGCTAATTTTTTTTGGAGAGACGTGCACAGAAGGATGTACCGTTCTCTTATAAGGGCATGCCATGTCGTCCAATGGCATGATCCTTTTTTTTTTTTTGTGACTGCACACGGTCAGTAGTGCAGGCTACAGTGTGACTGGTGTGTGAATGTGTTGGTGACATTCCTGCCAGCAAGGCGTGTCACCCTGGGTCGTTGGGGAGAGGTTATCCCCACGACCGTGTGAATGTGGTATGAATGGACAGCAACATCATTGGTGCCTTGGCGTGGCTTTGCTGCTCCCAAGTCCCGTGCGGTGGCCTTGGGCTAAACCAATGTGAGGTGGATGTGGTGTGTGTGAGCTAGGGACCACAGTGGTGTGCATGTGTGCATTGTCCGTGTGTCATGCTGTATGTGTGTGTTTAACGTGCAAAGATGCGTTCCACGAGGCAACCCCTGACTGCTGTTCCCATATGTCAATCTCCATGCCCTTTCTCATGGCGTAGTTGTGCAGCACGCAACATGCACCGATGATCTGGCACACAAAGTTTGGGGAATACAACAGGGCCCCCCCGGAATTATCCAGGCATCGGAAACAGGAATTTAGGATGCCAAATGTGCGCTCCACCACTGCACGGGTGCGTATGTGTGCAGCATTGTATTTTCTCTCTCCTCTGGTTTGGGGATTCTGGTATGGAGTCATGAGATGGGGCCCAAGTGCATATGCCGAGTCACCTGGAAGGGAAAAGACAGTAGGATGTTAGCCATGCATGTGCCCCTCGTGATGTCTGCATCATGGGGTCGGACAGTCATGCCTGACTCCCATGTCACTCACCAACTAGCCAGCTGTCCCTGTACATGTTCTGTTCGAATTCTGTGTTGGGACGGTGCTTTGACGGTATATGTAGCTGTCGTGGCTGGCCCCTGGGTGTTTTGCACGGACGTGCCATATGAGGCATTGGGCATCGGCTATCACCTGTACGTTGATGGAATGCCACTGCTTACGATTGCGGTATATGTGCTCTGTGGCACGGGGGGGCCGTAGTGCCACAGGTGTGCAATCAATGGCCCCCACAGTGCGTGGGAATCCGGCATGCATGTGAGGATTGCGGGGACAACCTGGTGCACACATCTGCTCATGGTGAATTTTTGACATCCCAGACACGACTCCACTTGTACGTTGGAAAGATCCACTGGCGAGGAAATGGACTGTTGCCAGTACCTTGACCAGTGGCTGCACTGCATGTGAGCGTCCCGTCTGGCTGGTGATTTCATCATGCAGGGCTGTGGCTAATTTCAGGATGGCATCAGGGCTGAATCTGAAAATGCGATACACCTCGGATTCCCCCATGCCAAAGACGTTCATGCACGTTCGGTATATCCTCTCCCGTGCCCTTCTACGTCCCTGTGGACACAGTAGTGCTATGACTATGGCTGCCCCTGGCATGTTGATATACAGATGTGTTGTCCTGCAAGTGTGGTTGCTCAGCTCGTCCATAACGGTGCTGCTGCAGGTGCTCTCCAGCTGACCTGTGCAAGTCTGTTGCTGAGTTACACCTGCTTTATGGGGAATAACTTTGTGCCGGACATACAACTTACGCGCGGCGCGCGTAGCCAGTGTCGGGCGAAAGTATGTTTGTGAATCGCCGTATCTCCCTCAATTGCATATTTGAATACATAATCAATGGATGCGCCAGATGCGTCCAGAGTAAATATGCGCTCATGATACGCTGGTGTAGGCAAGTTACGTCGAACGAATTAAGCCTATTTTTAGGCGTATCTAGTTTTGTGGGCACGGCGCACAGATACGACGGCGCATATTTGCACTTACGCGGCATATCTCGAGATAATCCGGCCCATTGTGTTTTTTTTTTAATTCTGTCTTTTTTTGTTTACATAAAAAATAAAAAAAATAAAAAGAATGTGGTGATCAAATACCATAAAAAGAAAGCTCTATTTGTGTGAAAAAATTATATAAACACATTTTGTTTGTGTACAGCGTTGCATGACCACACAATTACTATATAAGTAGCTTAGTGCTAAATAGCAAAAAATGGCCTGGTCATGAAGGGGGTAAATCCTTCCGCAGTTGAGGGGGTTAATGATAAAGGTACACATGACAAATAGGGTAAATCTTGCTATTAGGGCACAGATATCAATAAAAACTGACCAGTGTTCTTTTTCTTCTCCACTTTACCCAATAATAATAATTGTTGCCTTTAGTTACATTTTAAGCTCTCGGTGTGGCAGAGCTACTAACATTAAAGTGGATGTAAACCAGAATTTTTTTTTTTTATGTCACAATGTAGAGATTTCTTATCATCTGTGCCCAGTCTTGCCACACAATCCAGCTCTGAGCAATCCTCTTTTATTGTTCAGTGAAATAAAACGGACTTACAGAGAAAAACCTTAGTCTGTTCCGCCCCCTTGCTGTGAGTGACAGGTTATTTACATATCTCATGCACTAGCCTGGAGACAGGCATTATTTTTTAATTCCCACCCCCACTCCTTTTCGGAAGGCTTGTGGTTACTTTTCTGGATTTTGACTGGATGTTAGTGATCATAGCAGAATTTAGTGTAAGGAATACACAGGAAAAAATGTATGTTGACAAGGGGAGTGTAGAGGAGAGCTCCAGACAACAGATCCACCCACAGAATCTGCAGTTTTTCAGTTGTTATAACAGACAGAGGGGAAACATTTGACAGGTAAGGATACATGCAGGAGGCGTGTATATCCTTACAGATCAGCACTATGGCAGTAGTTTAGAAAGGATGAGAGTGGGTTTACATCCACTTTAAGCACCAGAGGCGTAGCTTGAAGCTTGTGGCCCCCGATACAACAGTTGACCTGGGCCCCCTCTCACCACCAGCCGGAGCTTTCACCACGCACTAAAATACTCCAAGTGGCTAAAGAGTATTTTTGATCTTTATTTACACATTGAGAGGATAATTGAAAAGATTTTGGAGAAAGTGTCCACATTTTGACACACTTCTCCAATTCTTTTGAAAACTCTGGAGCAGGGGTAGGCAACCTTTGAAAGGTGGAGATTCACCTGAATTACATGAGAGATCAAAGATCACCAGGGTTTGGCGCCCCCTTTTTAAGAAATGAGCAAGGCCTACCTAAATAATAAGGCTATCAAAAATAATCTGATTTCAGATTATGTGGGTAGTTTGTGTTATAGAATTAAATAAGGAACCTACATTTTATGAGTATGCGTGTCAAAGTCCTTATTCTCAGTTATTTAATGGCGCTATACATCGCCTGACCTGTATGTTTACACACATTGTTATAACCTGTGGTAAAGTTCAAACTCATGAGTGTTGTTTTACAGCATGTAATTCAAGGGTTCTGGTAAGGGGCCCAGGGAAAGAAATAATACCGGTTGGACAACATTTTTCGAATGTAAAATTGCACGTAACCTAACTATAGATAATCATATTTCAAAGCAATCCCTTTTTTTTACTGCATATGTTTTTCATACAGTTTGAGTTCACAGTCCATAATACACATACTGTATGTGTAAAAAAAATACATGTACATTTTAGAGATTTAGTAGGCGATAATCAAAGTTGTTTGACAGGAAATGTGAGACCAATGGCTCCCGTAATTTACTGAAGGCATAGCATGTTGCAATTTTAATGTTAATGTTTTCTTAAGTTAGACCCAGTACACCCTGATTTTGACCTCTGACAGAGCCTTGGCTATTGTCTGTTTTGTGGCTGTCAAACTAGGGGTTATGAGTTTGAAGGGATGCTCTGGCATCCCATGTGGTTTTAGATCTAAACTTGCTTTACTTTGTGTTATAATTTACAAGTTATAAGTGGTCTTTGGAAACGGACACAAATATTCCTATGGACATGCATCCGCAATCACTGTGCTACAGAGCATGTCAGTCATGTGTGCTAGAATGTGCCCAGTTCTAAATAGCCACAAAAGCACATAAATAGACATCCTAGTATTGCATGGGCTAATTATTGCATTACTATGTACCATCTGAGTAGTACAGGCATACCCCACTTTTAAGTACACAATGGGGTTTATTTACTAAAGCTGAAAAAGCGCCAAAGCAGGCTAACTTTTGCATAAAAAACAATGAGCTTCTAACTCCAGCTTGTTCAATTAAGCCTGGTAATGAAACCTGGAAGCTCATTGGTTTCTGTGCAGAAGTGAGCCTGATTTTTCGCTTTATAGCTTTAGTAAATAAACCTCATTGTGTACTTAAAAGTGGGGTATGCCTGTACATTGTAGTTAGTCTCTATGACTGGTGCATTATGTGAGCACAATGTCTTTGTATTACAGATCTATACACAATTATCCTGCTTAAATTTAGTATATTTATTTTTTTATTAGCAGGGTTTCTTTTACTAACAACTGACATTGTATGCATGTAAATGAACCCTTTTAATCTGCTCATGAAAGAAAAACAAAAATAAATACCATGTAACAATAATGCTGTTACATTGTATTTCTTAATGAGGCTTCTGAACAGTGTACAGAACACTGTTCAGAAGCTTGGTTTTACACAGCAAAGCAAATTCGGCTGTCATTTGTCAGCAATAGTGGCTATTGTATGTCCAAAAAAATACTATACTCTCTACTATAAAGCATAGTGCCCCTTCCCTTGAGTTTTGTAATAGATTACTAAATTGTAGAGATAACTTTAGCCCAAAATTGTCTATCGTAAGTGGCAGAGTAGTGATTAAGAAGGCTGGGACACAAAGGCCAGATGTGGTTTATCAATATCTGTGGTCCTGAAGGAAGGATGGTCATGATCCCAGATCCAAATTGATACAGGTGAGGAATTGTTTAACTCTGCCAGGCCTTTCACTACTGACTGCTGGCTGTTTTGTTCTGTATATACTTAAGGACTTAACAGTCGCCTAAAATAGGTGGCAACCTGTTTTCAAAGTACCAGTGATGTGTTATCTTAAGGGGTTGTAAAGGTCCAATTTGTTTTTCCTAAATAGCTTCCTTTACATTAGTGCAGTCCTCCTTCACTTACCTCATCCTTCGATTTTGCTTTTAAATGTCCTTATTTCTTCTGAGAAATCCTCACTTCCTGTTCTTCTGTCTGTAACTCCACACAGTAATGCCAGGCTTTCTCCCTGGTGTGGAGTGTCGTGCTCGCCCACTCCCTTGGACTACAGGAGAGTCAGGATGCCCACTAACAGACAGCTCCTTTCTCTATCTGCAATGTAGAGAGAGTCCTGACTCCCCTGTAGTCCAAGGGAGACGGCGAGCATGACACTCCACACCAGGGAGAAAGCCTTGCATTACTGTGTGGAATTACAGACAGAAGAACAGGATGTGAGGATTTCTTAGAAGAAATAAGGACATTTAAAAGCAAAATCAAAGGATTATTTCCAAGGCTTTCAGGGCAGTTATTCACAAGTGGCTCTGAGGGCGGGTTTCTGCACCAACAAACGCCAGGTACACAATTGTCCAGCAAGGGCACAGTTCTGGAGGATGACGAGGTGGAGGATGAGGAGGAGGAGATGAAGGAGGAGGAACCATGTTCACAGCAGGGTGGCACTCAGACCAGCTCATGGCCATCACCGGTGCGTGGCTGGGGGGATACAGAGGACACAGACGATACACCTCCCACAGAGCACAGCTTTTCATTGCCTCTGGGTAGCCTCGCACACATGAACGATTACATGCTGCAGTGTCTCCGCAACGACCGCCGAGTTGCCCACATTTTAACAGGTGCTGATTACTGGGCTGCCACACTGCTGGATCCCCGTTACAAGGACAATGTACCGTCCTTAATTCCCTCACTGAAGCGTGAACGTAAAATGCGCGAGTACAAGCGCACACTGGTAGACGCGCTGCTGGTGGAATTCCCACCTGACAGCGGGGGCACAGTGGAAGCACAAGGCGAAGGCAGAGGAGGAGAAAGAGGTCGCCAACGCAGCCGGGGCACCACCAGCACCTCAGAAGGCAGGGTTAGCATGGCCGAAATGTGGAAAAGCTTTGTCAGCACGCCACAACTACCAGCACCTCCAGCTGATATGGAACGTCTTAGCAGGAGGCAGCATTTCACCAACATGGTGGAGCAGTATGTGTGCACACACCTACACGTACTGAATAATGGGTCTGCCCCCTTAAACTGCTGGGTCTCCAAATTTGGTGCATGGCATGAGCTTGCCCTTTTACGCCTTGGAGGTGCTGGCCTGCCCTGCAGCCAGTGTATTATCTGAATGTGTATTTAGCACGGCAGGGGACGTTATCACAGACAGGCGCAGCCGCCTGTCCAGAGCCAATGTGGACAAGCTCACGTTCATTAAAATGAACCAGGCATGGATCCCACAGGACTTGACCCTACCTTGTGCAGAATAGACACGTATACTGGCCTTACCCAGCCATTCTTGTATTTTTGATCTTTCTCACTCTTTTGGGTGTACCCTAATTTAAAAAATAAATACATTAAAAACAAAAACCTGTGTTAGCTACCTCGTCCTCCTCCACCGTCGCTTCCACCTACACCGCCACATCCACCGCCACCTCAACCTCCTACTTCATATGGACCTCGCCCTCCTAGGTCAAGATTATTATTTTTTTATTTTTATGTATTTTATGTTATTTTAAGTTATTTCCCTATCCACATTTGTTTGCAGAGTACTTGCCATGCTCTAAACCAACATTTCACTGCAATTTGCAGCCATCTAGCCCTTTCCATTACTTTTTTAGAGACATTTTAGTACTCAAAAGTTCTGGTCCCCATTAACTTCGATGGGGTATGGGTTCGAGGTCAAGTTCGGGTCAAGTTTGGGTCCCAAACCCAGACTTTTTTTTGAAGTTCGGCCAAACCCGTCAAACCCGAACATCCAGGTGTCCGCTCAACTCTAGTTGTAAATCTTTAATTTTCTTTTTGATCCCTTCTAGTGCTGGGTTGTATGTGGTGACTAGAGGAACTACGTTATTAGTTTTTTTTCTCTGTGTATTGAATACTATTTTATCTTTGGGTTTTAAAGGCTGTGTTTTTGCTGTTATTGATGGTTTTGTCTTTGTTACCTTTCTTATGGAAGGAGTCTGCACGTGTTCTGAGAGGTTTATCTCTGTCTTCTTGGTCTGAGCATATTCGGTGGTATCTTTACCCATTTAGTGTGTTGGCGTGAAAACTGGAACTATGGAGATAGCTGCACCGGTCAGTCGGTTTTCTGTATATTAAAGTGTGAAGCCCGCTATCCCTGATGTATACTGTAGTGTCTAGAAAGGTGACGTGTGTTCACATAATCAATTTTTAGTTTGATGGATGTGTGAAAATTGTTGATCAATAAGAAAAATTGATTTAGATTTTCTTCACCTTCAGTTCATATCATGAAGATATCATCAATATAACGGTAATATCTGTATGGCTTTTATTGTACGCTGTTTAGGAGTTTGTCCTCCAGGTCAGCCATAAATAAGTTTGCATATTGGGGTGCCATTTTACTTCCCATAGCAGTACCCTTACACGGCAGATAGATGTCATTGTTGAAAGTGAAGCAGTTGTGTGTAAGAATGAATTTAATGAGCTGTGTAACATCCTCAGCAGTGTATTTGTGCTTTGATGAGGATGATAAGAATCTGTGACATGCCGCCAACCCATCCTTGTGAGGGATGTTACTGTACAGAGATTCTACATCCATAGTGACTAGAAATGTGTTTGGTGGTAATTGTTGTATATTGTTAAGCTTGTTCGGAAAATAAGTGGTGTCTTGCATGAAACTTGCAGTTCATGACTAACGGTCTTAAAAAAAAAATCCACAAGGCCTGAGATATGTTCGGTAAGTGTATTCATACCCGTTATAATGGGTCTGCCTGGATTTCCTGGCTTGTGAATATTAGGCAGCATGTAGAAGTCTCCAATTTCTGGATTATCTGGAATCACACTGGAAAAGCTTTTCCTGAAAAATAAACAAAGTATCATGATGGACAGTACTCAATTTTCTCTGTCGAAATTGCACTAATACGGCTACAATCACCTCTAGTCTGAATATAGAAAGTTAAACATCTCACATCAAGTGAATAATCTTTCTGAGAAGAAGAATTTACCACTCCATTGCTCCTGAAATCACAGACCTTCTTTCAGGAGCCTTCAGCTCTGAGCACTTCTGGCGCACAGCTGTCACAATCCTTTCTAGAAGGTTGAGTAAATAGCTGATCAAGCACATTCCTGAGCTCATTGTGCTGGAGCAGAGGGCAGGGGAGACATCACCCCAATATTCCCGCGCCGACACATATGAATTCAAACACACATATAGAGCACATACGTGTATGCAAATTATTGTGCTGCACGATTGCACTACACATGCTGGAGTGAGAGTAATAATAATAAATAAATAAAAACATAAAAAATATAATAAAACAAATGTCACTGTAAAACTATAAACTTAGCCTACCTTAAAAGTAGACAGTGTCAACCAGTAAAGCAGTGAACAATGTCAGAAGGGCGGTGGATGGTGTGCGGACAGGGTCAGTAGAGCAGTGGCTGGTGTGTGGACAGTAGGGCAGTGAAGGATGTTAGTAGGGCAATGGACGGAGCCAGTAGGTCAGTGAACGCTGTCGATAAAGCAGAGGACGTGTCAGTAGGGCAGAGGTTGGTGTCAGTAGGGCAGTGGACGATGCTAGTCAGCAGGGCAGTGCACGATGTCAGTCAATAGAGCAGTGGGCAGTCAGTCAGTAAAGCAGTTGATAGTGTCAGTATGGCAGTCAAATTTGTCAGTAGGGCAGAGGACAGGGTCGGCATGGCAGTGGATGGTGTCAGTAGGGTTGTGGACAGTGTCAGTAGTGTTTTATTTTTGTTATTATTGTTATTTTTTTAGCAGCCATGTTGGGGGGCTTTGGTGAAATTTCAGGGGTCTAAACAGACCCCTGATGTCCCACTTTAGAAACAGAGAAAAGAGATTGAGGACACAACCCTCAACCTCCATCTCTGCAGCTTCAGTTGTGTAGAATGAATGAACAGGAATAACTCTGTACAGAACTTCCCATTCATTTACAAACTGAAGCATAGTAAACACAGTTCAGTACCAATCACTCACTGTGTTTATTCTGAAAAGGCAGGGGCCAGTAAATTACATACTTACTGAACCCTTTCCCGCTCCCTATCCTCTGCAGCATGCAGTTGAAGAGGAGAGGGGGAAGCCAGCAGTACTCCGGGTGGGGGGGGTGGCATGGGAGCACATGGTGGGCCTAGTCAGCAGAATTAAGTGTAAACTAGACAAGAGCAGCATATACAGGAACGAATCCCCTCCATTTTCCTCCAGCAGTCAAATGTGGGAGAGAAGGAGAATCAGGCTCTCAGAGGCTGCAGGAGGAAAAAATAGGAGATTAGTTCCTGTATTAGCCACCCCTGCCACCCCTCCTGTCCAGGTGTAAAATAGAATGTGACACAGAACTGCACAGGCCCGCTAGAGGATGGGCAGGGTTGCCATTGCAACCCCTGATGCTACCCCATGACACTACCTCTGTTGCTGAAATCCTCCTATTGTGAGCTGCAGTACTTGGATGGGATGCATGAGAGAAACAAACAGGGGAGTATTTGGCTCAGTCAGAGTGATATTAGTGATTACCATACCAACTTTCTCTCCTTCAAAGGGAGCAACAGTAAAGTAAGCAAAGTGTACATTTCCATATTTTATATGTTCAATTTATAATTAACCTAATATTTGAAGGCATCCATGTTTGTTCTAATTTAACTCGTATTTAAAAAATGTTTTATAGGTCCATTTTATAATAAACCTAATATTTGAAGGCATCCATGTTTGTTCTAATTTAACTCGTTTTTGAAAAATGTTTTATAGGTCCAATTTATAATAAACCTAATATTGGAGAGAAAATAATGCCTCGTCTTTGAGAGGTTTTAAATCTAAAATACATTTTTTATTCACATTTCTCCAAATTCGTTTTACTAAGCTTTACAGGTGTCAAAGTTCTTTGGATATTCTTGATAGTACTGTTTGCAAAGGTAACACAACTGTGTTATAATGATCAGTTTAATTATTATTATACAGCATTTACATAGCGCCAACAGTGTGCGCAGCACTTTACAACGTGAGGGCAGACAATACAGTTACAATACAATTCAATGCAGGAGGAATCAAAGGGCCCTGTTTGTTAGAGCTTACAATCTAAGAGGGAGGGTCAAGTGATAGATACGGTAATAACTTTTGGGGATGAGCTGATGGAGAAAAATAAAAGTACATTTTTTAAGTGGGGGCAGTATAAGCTTCTCTGAAGAGAAGAGTTTTCAGGGATCGTCTAATAGCAAACATAGGATTAAGAGAGGCTCGGAAAAAGTCCTGGAGGCAAGCATGGGAGGAGGTGATGAGGGAGCTAGAGAGCATGAGGTCTTGGGGGGAACAAAGATAACAATTTGGTTGGTATTTTGAGACTAGGTTAGTGATATAGCTGGGGAACGAGTTGTGCATGAGCTTGTAAGTTAGTATTTTGAATTTAATTTGTTGGGTGAGCTGAAGCCAGTGGAGGGATTGACAGGTAGGAGTAGCAGACACTGAATGGTTGGTGAGGTTGATGAGCCTGGCAGCAGATTTATATTGGTTGAAATCTTTCTGAGACTTAGTCTTATACCACAGGCGCCCTAGAACAAGGTTATAGGGGTCGGGCCTGATTCTAATTGTGGTTAGGGTGTCAGCCCAGCCAGACTATGCTGATTTACTACCTTGCTGCCAGACTCTGTTGACTGGGTTAAAATTCTGCCTGCTGATGTGTCTGAGGCTTCTGAATTTCCATTGTCATCTGGCTTGAATGGGTTGTCGGTTTGGTTTAAGATCCCTACTGTTGCCTGTCCTGAATTCTTTTTGCAGGCAATTGATCCTGCCAAGTTTGGCAGGGTCCAAATACCCACTTTGAACATGAGAGCTGCATCTGCTATATCAGCCCCAGCATTAGAGGTCCTCTGGGGAAGGGCAGAGTTCCAACTGAACCTTGTCCTGACCCAGGTGTTATCTCTACTATGCCAGGTGTATTTGGGGACACAGGTTGTGTAACCTATGATTTTGGTAGACCGGAGAGGCAGGTAAAATGTGTAGCAATTTCTAGTAATCTGGATGGGGATGGTTCAGTTGTGATGGAACACCCTGGCGTCAGGGTAACTGTAATGACCAAGGACTCAGATGCTAAGCCTTAAGGTTGCCTTCAGAACCCCAGCATTGGGATAGATGCTGCATTAAAGAAATGTAAGCTCAGAGTGTTGCACCTTCTCGGAGATCTGACCAGCAGGAAGCACAGATTGTTGTTGAACCCCTGGAAGTGGTGTACTTAGTCAGCCTCCAGAACGTGGTAATGGGGTACCCAGTCATCTTCTAGACCCTGGTGGTGGGGCACAGTGAAGCATCCAGAGGCCGTTTCTTAAGGCAGTTGATTTTTCAGGACCTGCCATCTGCTGGTGCCGCTGTGGTTCTCAGGGCTGATAGCTGCAGTTCCAGTGTCCATCAGCAGGTGTCTCTCAGAAGTTATTAGGTTTTAGTGATCAGCTGCACCTAGTTTCAGCTGCTAGATGCCTATATAAGTCTGCTCCCACTAGCAAACAGTACCTCATTGTTGTGGTGGCTCCTGCCCTGCACTCTGTTTGCCGTGCTGCTCCTAGACTCCGTTGCCATTCATTCTTGCTCCTGCTCTTGCCCCTCCCCTGCACACAGTATCCAGTACCCCACTGCCTTGTTCCCTGCTCCTCCACTTTTCCCTTACCTTGTATGTATCTGTTTGTGTATATTGTGCATATAGGTTATTTGTTAGCTTGCTAGTTAGGCATTTTATCATTTAGTTTTGATTTTCATGTGTTCCCATGTTTATTGCCATTGGTGTATGGTTATTGTTCACTGTAAATAAACTGCACTTTAAAAATAAATATATATATACTGTATATATATATATATATATATATATATATATATATATACATACCGTATATATTGGCGTATAACACGCACAGGCGTATAACACGCACCCTAACTTTAAGGCGGCGTACAGACGATCGGACATATCCGATGAAAACGGTCCGCGGACCATTTCCATCGGATATGTCCGATCGGGAGTTTGATCCGATGGCGTGTACACACCATCGGATCAAATTCCCCGCCGCCGGACGGCGCGGTGACGCGGCGGTGACGTTGACGCCGCCGCGTCACCGCCACGTCACCGCACCAGGAAGTAAAACACTTCCGCGCATGCGCCGAATCCATTCGGCAGCGGCGCGGCGGCGGTGGGGGCCGACATGTCTGCTGGTAAGTGTACTAACCAGCAGACATGTCGGGCGGACAGATTCCACCGGATAGATTTCAAAGCTTGCTTTGAAATCTGTCGGGTGGAGAAATCTGTCCGCTAGCCCATACACACAAGCGGAGATGTCTGCTGAAACGGTCCATCGGACCGTTTTCAGCAGACATATCCCCTCGTGTGTACGCCGCCTAAGAGGGAAGTTTCAGGAAGAAAATTTTCCACAGCTCCCTGCGTATGAAAGGCAGGCACAGTTTACCCTCTATTTTCAGGGTAAAAAAGTGAGTGTTATACTCCAATAAATACAGTATATACATATGGCCTAGTCCCAGTTTCTTGGTGTAGCTACATATATCTGGCCCCCCAGCTGCTGATTCCTGACATGGACTCTGAGCAAAGAATCATTAAGAAGATTCCATCTCCAAGTTGAGTAGCTGTTTAGTATACTTATTGCATACATATTGTACATGCTCATTTACTAGATAGGATAATTGGCTTGTGCGTGTGGTAGGCATATTTGTTTAATACAGGCATGTGGTAGGCATATTTGTGGTAGGCATATTTGTTTAATACAGGCATACCCCACTTTTAAGTACACAATGGGGTTTATTTACTAAAGCTGGAAAGCGCCAAAGCAGGCTAACTTCTGCATAAAAACCAATGAGCTTCTAACCCCAGCTTGTTCAATTAAGCCTGGTAATGAAACCTGGAAGCTCATTGGTTTCTGTGCAGAAGTGAGCCTGATTTTTCGCTTTATAGCTTTAGTAAATAAACCTCATTGTGTACTTAAAAGTGGGGTATGCCTGTACTTTGCATGCTATGAATTGTGTGTTCTGCAGTTGTATGTGCAGCTTTTACCGCAACTTTGTTTAGTAAAAGTATGAATACACTACTGGTTCTAAGCTCCCTTGGCTTTAACCGCATGAACCTTTAATAGATATCAAGAAAAATTGTTTGGGGTATCGTTAGAATTGCACTGATACCCATTGCTGATCACAAGGGCAGTGTGATTTAAACGCTGAATGGCAAACATGCAGGAATCATTTCCAACTCTGCAATAGTGTGCATCGGGGTTAAATCATATATAGTCCGACATCAGTTTCTTAAGTGTAGGTACACAGATCTGGCCATCTTTGCTCGGGTATCCTTGACATCATCATTTCAACCAATCCTTTAAACTGTATTTCTAGAGTTCAAGTCAGGTCAGGTTAACTAGGAGTAATCTACAGGTGCACCTAGTCATCGAGAGACAAAATCCGAAAAAAGTGTATACATAATAAACATTACACAATGTGCATGACTGTTGAATGACTAAGTACATCCAAGTTTGAGCAACTCTTTCATAGAAAGATTTTTTTTTTTAAATTCCAAGTAAGGAGAGGAAACAAACTACAAACTTGTAGGCAGGGCTTAATACGCCCTAGTGGGGACTGGAATTGCACATGCTAATGCCCGAATCACAGGCAGGAGCTGTGGTCATGTGAAATCAAACTTAAGGAAGGTCTTCAGACTTTAGAAGCAAGAGCAACTTGCACAAGTTACTTAGTGGTCATCATGCTTCTCATGCTATTAACAGTAAACACACTTCTGTTAACCACTTGACCACTGGACACTTATACACCCTTAATAACCAGACCAATTTTCAGCTTTCGGTGCTCTCACATTTTGAATGACAATAACTCAGTCATACAACACTGTAACCAAATGAAATTTTTGTCCTTTTTTTCCCCACAAATAGAGCTTTCTTTTGGTGGTATTTGATCACCTCTGCGGTTTTTATTTTTTTCGCTATAAATGAAAAAAGAAAGAAAATTTTGTAAAAAAAAGTTTTTTTTTTCATTTCTATTATAAATTTTAGCAAAAAGGAAATTTTTCTTCATAAATTTGGCCTAAAATGTATACTGCTACATGTCTTTAGTAAAAATAAAATAAAAAATGTTGGATATTATTGTCATGGATCGTGAGATATTAAAGTGTTTCTACGTGAAATCCATATTCATGTATTGCAGAAGATGAGACATTGTGGATAGGACATATTGCAGGATACCTCTGTCTGTCTAGATGTGGATTGGAACGGAATCAGCCTATTGAGGACTATCGGAATGCTAAGTGGTGTGAAATACCTTTCCATTGTGTTCTGCAGATGAATAGCCATTGTCAGAGACGAGACGCCTAGCCACCTCGTCCGGCTACCTGAATAGATAATTGACTCATGTTAATTGTTGTTCTGATTGCTTCATTGTAGTAATTACCCCCTGGGGGCTTCTGTCTCAATACACATAGCCCTGCTATTCAAGCTTTGGGACCAATCTCTGCTGAGCCATTTTGAAGTCCTCATTTGCATGGAAGAGGACCTGAGTGAAAAACCACAAATGTACTTTACAATTGACCAATAGAAAAGCGGTTGTTGGGGGCGGGATGTTCCAAATTCTGTATAAAAGTGTGCTGTGTACTTTCAATAAAGAGTTCTGGTTGAACATACATACAACTCGCTTGGTGTGTGTTCTTCATGGATCCAATCGGCACATAGCTGTAGGTTGGAGCCCGGAATCTTGGATGACTGGACCATCAGATGTTGCAATCTGCAAGCTGATCGAATAGAAGCAGAGGAGTGTCGGGAGAGCAGGACCTGGGCGAGCAAGGGTCTCATCACAATTATTTAGTCTGGGTGAAAGTTATAGGGTCTACAAGCTATGGTGCCAATATCTGAAAATTGATCACACCTGAAGTACTGACGGCCTATCTCATTTCTTGAGACCCTAACATGCCAGAAAAGTACGAATACCCCCCAAATCACCCCTTTTTGGAAAGAAGACATTCCAAGGTATTTAGAAAGAGGCATTGTGAGTTTTTTGAAGTTGTCATTTTTTCCCACAATTCTTTGCAAAATCAAGGTTTTGTTTTTTTTTCACAAAATTTTCATATTAGCAGGTTATTTCTCACACACAGCATATGCATACCACAAATTACACCCCAAAACACATTCTGCTATTCCTCCCGAGTATGGTGATACCACATGTGTGAGACTTTTACACAGCGTGGCCACATACAATGGCCCAACATGCAGGGAGCACCATCAGGCGTTCTGGAACACCCAGACCAATTCTGACATTTCTCTCCTACAAAATTACATAGAACCCCAAAACATTATATATTTTTTTTAGCAAAGACCCTAGAGAATACAATGGCGGTCATTGCAACTTTTTATGGCGCATGGTATTTGCACAGCTTTACTAACGCGTTTTTCTTGGAAATAAAACAGTTTTGTGCTTTAAAAAAAAAAAAAACATTAAAGTTAGCCCAATGTTTTTGCATAATGTGAAAGATGAAGTTACGCCGAGTAAACAGATACCCAATATGGCACCCTTCAAAATTGCACACGCTTGTGGAATGGCGCCAAACTTCGCTACTTAAAAATCCCTATAGGTGACGCTTTAAATATTTTTACTGGTTACATCTTTTTAGTTACAGAGGAGGTCTAGGGCCAAAATTATTTCTCTCGCTCTAACGTTTGCAGCGATACCTCACGTGTGTGGTTTGAACACCGTTTTCATATGTGGGCGGGACTTGCGCGTCCGGTCGCTTCTGTATACGAGCACACAGGAACAGGGGCGCTTTAAAAAAAAAAATTATTGTTCATTTTACTTTATTTATTTTCGTTTGACACGTTTTTCCCCAAAAATAAATGTTTTGATCACTTTTATTCCTATTACAAGGAATGTAAACATTACTTGTAATAGGAATATAGCATGACAGGTCCTCTTTACAGTGAGCTATGGGGTCAATAAGACCCCACATCTCACCTCTAGGCTGGAAAGCCTGAAAAAAAAAACGATTCTGGCTTAGATCGTAGCGGTGAGTCGGAAGAAGCACCGGAGGGCGAAGGGGGGGGGGGGGGTGTGCCCTTTCGCGTAAGAATGATCAAGAGGTGGAACAGCCACCATGATAATTTTTACGGTGTAGGGAATCACCGGCTGAAAAAGTTTATATCTGAATGAATCCTGTAGCTGCAGGCATCATTCAGATATCCCTGCACAAAGTCAAGGATGTCATATGACGGCCGACGGGCAGGAAGTGGTTAAAGCGCATTTTGTGTTCCAGAGTATTTTCCGGGTATTGCAGAGTATTGGTCGGGTATTGCAAAGTATTGTGCGGGGGTATTGCAGAGTATTGGCTGGGTATTGCAGAGTATTTTCCAGATATTGTAGAGTATTGTGCGGGGGTATTGCAGAGTATTGCGCAGGGGGTATTGCAGAGTATTGCGCAGGGGGTATTGCAGAGTATTCCACAGGGGGTAGGGATTTTGCAGAGTATTGCACAGGGGTAGGGGTTTTGCAGAGTATTGCACAGGGGGTAGGGGTATTGCAGAGTATTGCGCAGGGGGTAGGGGTTTTGTAGGGTATTGCAGAGAATTGCACAGGGGGTAGGGGTATTGCAGAGTATTGCGCAGGGTGTAGGGGTATTGCAGAGTATTGCAGAGTATTGCGCAGGGGGTAGGGGTATTGCAGAGTATTGCACAGGGGTAGGGGTATTGCAGAGTATTGCACAGGGGTAGCGGTATTGCAGAGTATTGCACAGGGGTAGGGGAATTGCAGATTATTGCACAGGGATGGCTGAGCAGGGATGGCTGGATCTGTGACTGCAATAGTCACAGATCCAGCCCACAGTGCTGCTGACACCCGTGCTCCTCTCACACTGTACCAAATGGTACAGAGAGAGGAGGGAGGAACCGGCGTCATCAAATGACCCTGGTTTGTTTACATGTGATCGCTCCGTCATTGGACGGAGTGATCACGTGGTAAACAGCCGCTATTAGCGGGAATTTACGGTGATCCGTGAGCGCGATTCTGGGAACTCTGGACGTCCTCCCAGAGTTACGCAAACGCCTTGTAGACGTATATTGTCTATAAGGCGGTGATTAAGTGGTTAAAAAACTGCCCACAGTTAACATGCCAGGGACTGAAAACCAGTGAAGAACTGGCACGGGTGAGGATGGCACTGTATCCTTGGACAGGTAAGTGTACTTTTTTAAAAGTCAGCAACTACAGTATTTCCATAGACTCCTGACACCTGGGCACCACTGACCCCTGACACAAATAATTGAAATTGAAGTACCACACCACTACTAAGAGGTCCAGTTACTAGTTTATTCTATTAAAATTCAGGGGCATAATCCCAAAAAGTAGCCAGTAGTGTTTCAGGGGTCCAATTGCCCCCTCCATCAAGGCTAGAAAGAACTCAAGAAGATTTCCATATCGATCTGATATCAGCACAATATCCACTCCAAGACTTTATAAATAAATAAAATATAGTCAATCGTAAAGGAAGTGTCAAAATTAGCATACAAAGATTAAAACGTGAGTGCTGAACTATATTGTTGCACAAAAGAGAGAAGAGAGAGAAAAAATTAAATAATAATAGCATGATAATTATAACAACAATAACATTCATAATCACTATTATTAAAAAGATACGTTCTCGGTCATAAATTGGCCTTCAAGGAATAAAACATTAGTAAAATGATATGTGTATAAATTAAACTATACATTATACAGTCCAATTGTACTACTGTAAAACAATATATAATAGTGATAATAATGCTAAGAAGGTGTTCAGTTCTTGCGGGCAGGACCAGAGATAGCCACCGAGGGACCACAGAAGACGTGGATTGGGGCCACTCTGTGCAAAACGAGCTGCGCAGTGGAGGTAAGTATAACATGTTTGCTTTGCTGGGATCCCGATGCGTGTGCCTGGCAGCAACGATCGCCGCCGGGCACACGCGATTGCCCAGTAACTGAGCAGGGACGTGGAGCTCTGTGTGTAAACACAGAGCTCCACATCCTTTAGGGAGAGAGGAGACCGATCTGTGTCCCTTGTACATAGGGACACAATCGGTCACCACCCCCAGTCACCCCCTTCCCCCTACAGTTAGAACACAAACTAGGCTACACATTTAACCCCTTCCCTGCCAGCCCCCTAGTGGTTAACACCTTCCCTGCCAGTCACATTTATACAGTTATCAGTGCATATTTATAACACTGTTCACTGTATGAATGTGATTGGTCCCAAAAATGTCACAAAAGTGTCCGATGTGTCCGCTATAATGTCGCAATCCCAATAAAAAATCGCAGATCGCCGCCATTACTAGTAAAAAAAAATAATAATAAAAATGCCATAAAACTATCCCCTATTTTGTAAGCGCTATATATTTTGCGCAAACCAATCGATAAACGCTTATTGCATTTTTTTTTACCAAAAGTAGGTAGAAGAATACGTATCGGCCTAAACTGAGGACATTTTTTTTTTAAATATATATTTTGGGGAATATTTATTATAGCAAAAAGTAAAAAATATTGAATTTTTTTTCAAAATTGGCGCTCTATTTTTGTTTATAGCGCACAAAATAAAAACTGCAGAGGTGATCAAATACCACCAAAAGTTCTATTTGTGGGAAAAAAAGGACACCAATTTTGTTTGGGAGCAACATCGCATGACCGCGCAATTGTCAGTTAAAGCGACGCAGTGCCGGAAGCTGAAATTTCACCTGGGCATGAAGAGGGTAAAACCTTCTGGGGCTGAAGTGGTTAAGGTAAGAAAGTTAACATTGGAGTGAAATAAATACATATAAAATAACTATTATATAGGATCAAGGAGAAGGAGGTCAAACGCAAATATAGAGGAGGAAGGAAGGAAAGGGAAAGACAAAGAAGGAAAAAAAGGATATTCGGACCGCGTGTATGCCCCATCGGACTTTTTCCGTCGGAAATTTCAATGGAGTTAGAAATTCCGTTCATCTGTGTGGAACTCCAGTTCATTTTTCTCGGCTCATCGTAGTGTTGTACATCACCGTGTTTTTGACAGTCGGAATTTGGTGTGTCCGTGTGTATGCAAAACAGCTTGAACGGAATTCCGTCCGAAAAATCCGTCAGAGTTTATTCCGACGAAAACTCAGATCGTGTGTACAGAGTATAAGTCTCACTGAGCAGCTGTTGGTACATCCAGTGGCAGCCACGCTTTCATCTTCCAGCAACGTTGGAACAGTTTTTACTATAGAAAACAGTTTTGATGTTCTGCTTCTGTCCCCTCCATGTGCTTAGTACAGCTCTGGGGTGATGTAACGGTGGCTGCTCAGTACAGGTATGCTTCAACCAGGGGCGGACTGACCATTGAGTCACTCAGGCATTGCCACTAGGGGGCCCCATCAGGGTTGCCAGGCTCAGTAAAACCAGGGACAGTATGTAAAAATCTGTGTTTTTTTTACATTTGTCCCTGATATGTCCGAAACTGACATGCTTTTGATGTAAAAATCCAGAGATTTTAGCTGCCCCACCTCTGCATTGCCTGCTGGCATGGTGGCCATCTGTAAGCCCGGGGGCCCCATAATCTTCTATTGCCCGGGGGCCCCATGAGTTGTCAGTCCGCCTATGGCTTCAACATTATATATTTACTACAATATACAGTATGTACACATAAAAAAATTTTTTTTGAAAAGCCTATGGCGTGTGAAACACACTCAAAAAACTCCACCCGGTGCAGAAAAAAAGTGCACACACATAAAGAGTGTTCACAAAAACGTGCAGACGGGTGCAACGTCAAGTGGTCCTCCTGTGCAGAAGGGACCCAAACCCTGATCCCCCGGGGGCGTTAGGCTCCAGACGGGGACTGAGTTACTGTGGTCCGAGCAACCGAAGCCGACACGGACCCAACTTCCTTGGAGGGACTGCCGAAACAGAACCCTCCAAGTACTAGGTGGGACTCCCCCGAAGGGAGACCCCATGAGAGCAGGCGAACTAAGCCAGAAGGCCATGTCCACCCACTCCCAAGACGTTCAGGGCTGGCCCGAGGACCGGCACCCTACTAATCACACTGTGTACAAAACGTGCACAAACAAAAAAAGACAAAAACGTGACAAACATAGGCAATAAATTAAATAAAGTGGGGGAAAGGGATAGTGGAGAGGAGAGTGAAAGAAGTGGTCATTGTGTTCAACAATGACCAGGCCCTCCGGCCAGGAATAAAAAATTCCTCGGGTCCTGGCCAAAAGGCCCGGCCCAGGAGGCAGGTGCTAAAAAAAGCATGTAGCTGGTGCAGTGACCGTGGTGTCGTTAAATCAAAGTGACCCTCACTCACAGTGATTCTCAGACACCCCTGGACTGCCACTCCAGGGGCACATGCACCATAGGCTTTTCCGTTCCAAATCCAACCCCCCGACCGGCCAGTGCAGCCCTCCACCCCTGCCAGATAGAGAGCCCTTCAAGGTTTTCTTGGGAGGAAAGCTGCCCCCACTTAGCAGCCTCCACCAGTACTAACCCTTCCAGACTCCCTGTCAACCCAGCAGGATTTGCATGGTCCTACCCCGTCTCATCCCAGGGCAGTTCCAGCTCCTCCTACCAGATCTCTGACAGGGACGGCACTTGCACTAGCCAGCCAGAAGGCCAGACTAGAACCCGGCAAAAAGACCAGACCAGGCAAAGCCACCCATCCTCACCAGAAGCACCCTTCCAGGTGGCTCAGACGCAACCATTGGCCGGCCCCCAGTATCTGTCGGGCAGCACGGCGTAGTCCCTGCTGAAACCACCCTTCCAGGTGCAATGACGCTATTGGATTGCATCCACCCTCCACATATAGGAGGTGCTTCAGCGCTCCTCTAGCAACTGACGAGAACGGATACCACACCTGATCTTGAAGGCCGAGCAGTGGCAGGGAAGACACCTCGATCAGCACAGCCGGAGTGCAATGGCCGAGCCTCGCCCTGGGAGAACCACCTTCATGATCATGGTGTCTCCCCTGCCAGGTAAGTATGTACACATAAAATAATCAAGTCTATGCCTACACTCACTCCAAGCGTAGGAATTTTAAGCACTCAATTGTTTCTTTTAGCTATGACCTACTGTATATGTTGGCACTATTTGAGATGGCTTCCTGACAATTTATTAATTTCACTATGCAAATAGCCATCATTATTAATAAAAGTAGCAAAGTCTCAAAACAACCTAAAGACGGCGGTGATGTGAAAGATTCTAGAAACTGTTATCGGTAAATTCCTCTGCTTTTTTAGGTTGCTTATTTAAGTGCAGTTTACATGTATTGTTTTTTCGTGGTGTTATGGGTAGTTACTTTGTTCGATAGTTGAAATTCCCGTTGTGATTGGAAAATCCAAAACACACATGGTATAAGCATAGTGCAGGTCTTGTAATAACACAGGCCTTTACAAATCTTCAAGTTCTCTTTTTCTGTCTTTTTTTTTTTTTTTCCCACAGTGTTCCTGCTGTTACACAGTTCCTGTCCTAGGGTGACAGCGCAAAGGAACTGAAAAAAAATCTGAAAAATACTGAAACAATAACATCAAATGCAGCCACTGTGCCCATCAAATGCAGCCAATTGTGCCCCCCCCCGCCTGCTCTCCCGCAGTCTGCCTGGCACTTACCTCATCGTGGTTGCGGGTCAGGCAGCGGTTGATAGCGGGGAGCCGTGGAACGGGTAGTGTAGGTCAGGCGATGGCTCCTGTGTCCTTTCTGCATCTCTTCTTATTGTTCTGCTAGGCGGCCAATGGGATCACCTCATCAGGTGACCGGTATCTGCGCCTTCTGATTGGTGGACACACCTTTTTTGAAGCCTATTAGAGCCCATGGCTCAAAAAAAACAAAAAACGCTGCTGTAATTCAGGCACCCGGCGTCCGAAAAGGGGCCGGACGCCTGAATAGGCGATGGCTACAGTGACCATGGATAGATTCATGCAATGCATGAATCTATTCATTTTACATAGAGGGGGTGGCTGTTAAGAATTTGAATAATAAAACATCTCCTCACTCCTTAAAAACATGGGGGGGGGGGCTGTTCTGTAGTTCACATTAGTGACACTGACTGAGCAGATAAGACAGCTTGATATTTCAGTGCAGAACAAACACACCGTGCACAAAAAAAGTCACTGAATTTTTGTCTGTATCAAAATGAACTGATTTGTAATAATCAGTCAGATATACTGTAACAATATATTTTTAACAGATCAAAGGACAATAAATGTGAAAATATATTTTTTAGCTTTTACAGACACGTTTAGGGAACATTGCTGTTGCCTGGATCATACTTTACTTCACAGTACCCTGGGACCCGGGCCTTTCAAGGAAAGGCAATCATGTCACTAATGTGGCTATGGTTGCCACCTCATCCCTTTAAACCCAAACACATATTAATTACACAGGTTCTGAGGCCAATTTAATGCAGTTAAGACACCAAGTGAGTTTAATTACCACCTTAATCAGCCACAGAACCTGTGTAGTTAATATTTGTTCGGATTTAAAGGGATGAGGTGGCAACCCCAACTAACGCCCCATATTCTACCAAGTGCGCAGTGTTACATTTGTTATCCCTTGCTTTTTGGATAGAAACTCTGCTAGGCATAGGGGGCTGAGGAATTAGTGTTTACCATATTTAACCCTGCCTGTGCTGGTAGATCTCATTATCAGTTTTAATATAGTTGTTGACATTGTCTGTTCTAAAATCTAGAAGCTGGGCTTTCTGCATGTATCTGAGGAGAAACACATCTCTTTGGAACCACTCAGAAACAGCTACGTTAACACATGAATTTGTTGCATGGTCCATATAGGACACTTCATCCTCAGTAGAGGCTCAGCAACCCAGAGGCAACAAAGGAGGACTGAAACACGTAGTTGTGGCAACCACTAAATGTGTTTCCTTCTGTCTGTCTATACCTGTGTTGCTGTCTTTCAACTATTGAGCATGGTGCTGGCCGGACCAGGCGCATGCGCAGTAGTGGCGGCCGCGGTACACTGAGGACCAGCTTCAGTGGCTCATGGGGGTATTTGGCTGTCAGCTGGCCTCAATGGAGGTGTTCACCTCTTGGACCCTAGAGTGGCCATTGAGGAGGGATGGCAATTATTGAGACATTGGTTTCAGCTCTCTTTTGAATAAGGCCTAAATTATTGTTTAAATCATCCTGGTACAGATAAGGTTGTTTTTTGTTTTTTTA
The DNA here is from genome assembly GCA_029574335.1 of Rana kukunoris. NCBI lineage: Eukaryota > Metazoa > Chordata > Amphibia > Anura > Ranidae > Rana > Rana kukunoris. The sequence continues at coordinate 478,405,181 of CM056050.1, read as the reverse complement.
ACTGGTATGGTAATGTATCTAACTTTCAACTTCAACGAAAGGTAAAGAAATCTATTGAGTGTACATAGTTCAGTACTTTCCCATTACCCAGATAATGCTACTGGTCTAAAAATAGAAATACCGGAAAACAGTCTAAAAATAGAAACAGAATCAAACAAAAAAACCTCTGTGTAGATATTTGTCCCTTTTTTTAGCTTAACTATTTTGTTTATTATTTCAATGTGTAGTTATAATACAATCGCACTTTGTTAAAATGTTTCATTAAAAATAGAACCTGAATGGCAGCTTGTAGGCAGGTTGGAAAGTTGTACTGTTTAGTTATCCAAATGATAGGGGTCGGGAGAGCTGAGGAAGGGGTCAGTATAGTATGATATCAGTCTAGAGCAATAAAGTGGCAGTTTAGGGCAATATAGTGGCAGTTTGGTGGTAGGTTAGAGCAATAAAGTGTCAGGATAGAGCAGTATAGTGGCAGGTTAAGGCAGTGTATAGTGTCAGGTTAGGGCAGTTTAGCAGCAGGCTAGAGCAGTATAGTGTCTGGTTAGGGCAGTATATGGACATGGTTAGGGCAGTATAGTGGCAGACTAGAGCAATATAGTATCAGGTTAGGGCAGTAAAGTGACAGTATAGTGGCAGACTAGAGCAATATAGCATCAGGTTAGGGCAGTATAGTGTCAGGCTAGGGCAGTATAGTATCAGGTTAGGGCAATATAATGGCAGTTTAGTGGTAGGTTAGGGCAATATAGTGGCATTATGGTGGCAGGGTAAGGCAGTATAGTGGCAGACTATCAGTATAGAGGCAGTATAGGGGCAGGTTAGGGCAATATAGTGGCAGGCTAGAGGAGTATAGTGGCAGTATATGGGCAGGTGAGGGCAATATAGTGGCAGGCTAGAGGAGTATAGTGGCAGTATATGGGGCAGGTGAGGGCAATATAGTGGCAGGCTAGAGGAGTATAGTGGCAGTATACAGAACAATAACAGAACCAGCTTCTCGTCTGTTGACATTCATGTACTGAAATATTTATACATTTGCAGTGAGGTAGCATTGTCTGCAAGAGTTAGGGCTCCAATAATCTCACAATTTGTTCAATTTGTCCAGGTAGTTTCTATAAATATATATTATTTTTCATATGACACTCTTTGGTTAACCAAAAGTATCCATTGGAGAAAAATAGGATAGGAGGGGTTGCTTGCATCCATTTCAAAGAAATCACCTTACAGGCCTTGAATAGTTTCCCTTTAAAAATATTTGTATATAGTGGGGCCACAACTCCTCATCCAGGATACAGAACAGGCAAATCTCTGGGGTGCAAGGGATGGGGCGGGGGGCATCAGGTTTCACAATAAGTCTAACACCTGGGAACAAAAGTTGAAGAGTACAGGGTATTAGAACATGGCCCATGATCAAACCAGATGGACGGAGTCTGCTTGAGTTTGCTGACACTGAAGTTATGCGGGATAACTGACCCATTTTGACCAAATGGATAATAACCAGTTGAATGCATTTGTTATTAAGAGTTGGAAACTGACAAGTAAGAGTTCCAAATATTATCCCAATATGACATGTGATGCAGGGGTGTATTAAGGTTTTGTGCTGCTGTAGGCCTAACTAAACTTAATTTAAATTTGACCCACCCCTTCCTGTCAAGGCATCACCCCTTGCAGTTTAAGACCCACCCTGAAATTTTCAATTGGGGACACTAGTTTTGATGGCCTGGGGGGGTGGTCAATGGGTTCCCTTAATTTGCATAGATTTCCTCTCACTTCCTGTTTGGCTATGGGACAAGAAGTGAAGGGAAATCTCTGCAATGGGACAGGGATGGTAAAAAATTAGAAGCGACACCCCCCCCCCCCCACAGTTGCAGAATGCCAACCGGCTATACTGGAAGCAGTGAGGCCGATTTATGGGGGCGCTAAATTAATTTGCCTACCAGTGTAGCGCAAGCCGGCGGAGACACTGTCTGTGCTGCCCCCCTGCAGAGTGCTGCCCTAGGCCTGGGCCTTGTTGGCCTAGGCCAGGATACAGCATTGATGTGATGACATATGCATTTGCCACCTATCCTTGACTGCCAGGAGAGATTTGCCTTGTTTGGTGTGAAGCAGTTGAGAATACAAGATTGATATCAACCCATTGGCCCACAAGATTTAACAATTCCAAGTAGCCAACTTCAACTTAAGTCTCAAGCCAGACCAAATAAATGAAGAGAATAATTAGTTTAATTCCTTAGAAAAAGGATTTAGGGACTACCTTTGGCATGTGGAACAGAACATATAAATACTTGAGAAGAAGTATTATTTTAATAATATTGATTCTACCAGCCACTGAGAGAGGCGTTTTAACCCAAATTGCTCATTTACGTTTATCAAGCTGCAGCAGAAGGGTAATAATGGGACCCATGGCCCTATTAGAATCCTTAGTGATGAATATTCCTAAATATTTAAAGGAGGACACCATGAATAGAGGACAGATAGAAAGGTGGGAGGGGAAGCTTCCGCTTTTAAAGACATGCATACTGGCTTTTGTCAATTAATCTGCAAACCTATAGTTTCTATTGTGTACATTCCAGCAGGAAATACATTGAGATCATCTGCATACAGGTCCACATAGTGTGTTCCATTCTCTAGCCTAATACAGCATAGCCATTCAGGTGTTGCAGACAGATAGGTAGGGATTAAAAGCAATTAAAAAAAGAAGGGGAGATAAGGGACCAGCTTGATGGGTACTTCTTTGCAGTGGGAAAGATGATGAATTAAAGTAGGGCATTGGCCAGTATATTAGAACAGTGGTCTCCAAACTGCGGCCCGAGGGCCGGATGCGGCCCTTTTCTTGCCTTTATCCGGCCCTTGAGGCAGTATCCCTCCCACTGATACGAGACACTATTCTGACATCTGACACAGACAATGGGGCACCATTTCTCCCACTGACACCACTAATGGGACACTATTCCTCAGTAGGATACCAACAATGGGGCACTATTCCTCCCCCTAATACCAGATGTTTAGTTCCACTGATGCCAGGAAAATGTCCACCCCCTGCTGGCCAAAGTCCGGCCCTCCAAGAGTCTGAAGGACAAAAAACGGCCCTTTGTTCAGAATGTTTGGAGACCCCTGTATTAGAACATGGCCCATCATAGAAAATGAGAGCCAGAGCTAAATTTAGCATGGGAGGCCTTCAGGAATGGCCGTTCAATAGAATCAAAGGCCTTGTCTGTGTCAAGGATGGTCAGCATGCAAGATTATGGGATATGACCTATAATTTGAGATATGTTTATTGTTCAATGGGTTTCCAGGGCATGAATCCATTTTTATGCATAAGACAGGAAAACAGAATAATGTAGCCCCATTTTTCAAGAAGAAGACAAAGAGTTAAAAGGAAAAAAAAGACAGGGAAAAAGTTAAAATGAAAAAGTTAGTATATTTTAAAGCTTGGCGATCTCTGTAAATAAATATGTCAAAATCAGACCAAACCACCTCACCCCTACCATCCCTCTTTAAAGCCCAATGGAAGCCTCTGTATTCATTACTGCATTGCAGTCACTCTGCATATAGAGCTGGAAAGATTAATTAAGATTGATTAAGGTAAAATAACTCAAACATGACATAACTGTAGTCTGGCACTGTTAAGGCCCAAAGCAGTTGATGAGATAAGGCATAAATAAACCTGACCTTTGAACCCATTTGCAAATGAGTGAGCGTTGGGAATTTCCAATTTGCTTTGAAAACAACTTCTCCTGGGTAAAGGGCATTTGTCTCTATACAGTTTAACCACAGCCATAAAAATGTTTTTAATTTTCAATATAATTTATTGACAGAGGGCCATGGTAACAAAGGAACCAGAAGGCTTTAGGCCCCGTACACACGAGCAAATGGATTTGTTCAAATCTGTCGGACAGACCGATTTAAACAAATCTGTCTGCTGGGATGTATTGGTTTGATCGTGTACACACGATCAAACCAAAATCCCCGCCGGCAGACAGCGCGCTGACGTGCCGGTGACGTGGCGGTGACGTTGACGCCGCCACGTCACCACACCAGGAAGTAAAACACTTCCGCGCATGCGTCGAAACCATTCGACGTGTGTGCGAGCAGATATGTCTGCTGGTTAGCAAACTAACCAGCAGACATGTCGGGCGGATGGGTTCCCAGCCGACAGATTTGAAAGCATGCTTTCAAATCTGTCGGGTGGCCAAATCCGTCTGTTTGCCCGTACACACGATCGAATCTGTCTGCTGAAACGGTCTGGCAGACCGTTTCCAGCAGACAGATTTGATTGTGTGTACGCGGCCTTAGGTTCCTTTCCTAGCGCCACAGGCCCCCATTCTGGGCCCCACTGTGGTACAGGGCTCCATAGGGACCTGGCCTGGGCCGGGTGTGAGACCCTTAAAGACAAAACTTGCGATTTTTGCTTCCTGGTGTGTCTAGGGCAGAATTCAGTTAAGTGTTGAGTGAACTCTGTCGCACTCTAGTTTAATATCTTATTGTAAAAAAAATCCTTACATTTCTTGTGAAAAAAAAAAAAATCCTTAAAAGCATGGCAATTACAATAAACATAGTGGGAGAAAGCTGATGCATTTCATGTTACTCTAGTACTTAATCATAACACAAAAAGTGCTAGAGTAACGTGTAATGCTTCAACAGCTTTCTCTTCCTATTCTCATTGTGATTACCATAATGGATTTTCTGCAAAAAAGGTGTTAAACTGGAGTGTGGCTTTCCAGATTATCTACTGTATTATTCTCAGTCTCAGAGCTGTGAGCTAAATCAGCACCAAGAGAATGGCAAGATCACAGAGATACATAGTCTGACCTGAATTGGTGCTTTATAAGAAACAAAGCTCAGAAATGCTACAGATACAAATGATAAGGAAGATGTTTGCCCATGTTGTCACAAGGAGCGAGAATCATGCAAGGTTGTGACAGGGAGTAGTGCTCCAAGGCCTCCTCAAGCGTTTACATGCAAATCCTCTGTCTGCCTCTAGGGGGCAAAAGACCACAACAAAGCTAGCACATTATTACAACTGCTCCAGGTACCCATGGTAGCAGGGGCGGACTGACCATTAAGGCACCCGGGCACTGCCGAGGGCCCCATGCCACTAGAGGGCCCCATCATAGTTGCCAGGCCAGTTTTTTTTACATCTGTCCCTGATATGTCCGAAACCAACATGCTTTTGATGTGAAAATTCCCGAAATTTTATCTGCCCCGCCTCTGGACTGCCTCCTGTCATGGTGGCCATCTGTAAGCCCGGGGGCCCCATAATCTTATATTGCCCAGGGCCCCATGAGTTGTCAGTCTGCCCCTGCATGGTAAGTTTAAGTCTAATTTAATTAGCAAATGAGAAATATATTAATTAAAACCTGGTTCCAGTCAAAATTTTACTTTTTAGTTTTGCATGAAATGGGGAAGGGTAAAAAAGAATTGCCAGGTTTGTTAAAAGTATAACTGAAGGCAAAACTTTTTTTTGTTTTGGATAGAGTGGAGAGGGGAATCCCCAACCAGGGAGGAAGTGAAAACCCTTTAATGGGAAAACAGCTAAACTGCTAAAAAATCTTCCCTTACTCCAAAATGAGGGAAAATAAATTGGCTTTAGTTCTACTTTCATCACTATTTGTTACCCCATTTATTTATTTTTCCTTACTGATTGTCCCTGTAACACTGACAACAAATAGAGTGTGTGGTTGTCACTGGGACAGGAGGATTTTAATTAGGGTTGTCCCGATACCGATACCAGTATCGGTATCGGGACCGATACTGAGTATTTGCGGGAGTACTTGTACTCCCGCAAATACCCCCGATACCTAAATAGAATATTTTTTTGCATTTGTGGGGGGCATGGCTGCATTTGTGGGGGACATGGCTGCATTTGTGGGGGACATGACTGCATATATGGGTGATTTGGCTGCATTTGTGGGGGACATGGCTGCATTTGTGGGGGACATGACTGCATTTGTGAGGGACATGGCTGCATTTGTGGGGGACATGGCTGCATTTGTGGGGGACATGGCTGCATTTGGGGACACATTTAAAAAAAGTATCGGTATTCGGTATCGGCGACTACTTGAAAAAAAGTATTGGTACTTGTACTCGGTCCTAAAAAAGTGGTATCGGGACAACCCTAATTTTAATGAAAACATGGTCATAAATCTCACCCAATAGAGACACAGATAGCCATAACAAAAACTGACATTGACTCTAAACTACAGTTGCAATAAAAAGCATGTGAACCCTTTTGGAAAGATATGGATTCCTGCACAAATTGGTCATAAAATGTGATCTGATCTTCATCTAATGCCTCGTACACACGATCCGAATATCGTAAGACGGATCATACGACTTTTTTCGCTTAATAGTCGCAAGTAAAATGAAATAGTATGAAAATTCTCGTACGACAGAAAAAAATAATCGGAAGTGATGTCATGTGTTGTAATGTATTTGTATTGTATTTTCGGACGACAACTATACTGAGTAAACGAAAATCGTACGATCTGACATCGTACAAGGAAAATTTTCGTGCTTGTTCGATCGAAATAATATCGGATGAACTGTCGTGATCGGCTCTCAAAAGTAGTGTACACACGATCCGAAAATCGTACGATTCTTCCTCGGACGATCGTTTTCGTCCAATATTCGGATCGTGTGTACAGGCCACAAGTCACAACAATAGACAATCACAGTCTGCTTAAATTAATAACACACAAATAATTAAATGTTACCATGTTTTTATTAAACACACCATGTAAACATTCACAGTGCAGTTAGAAAAATTATGTGGACCCTTGACTTTAAAGGGGTTGTAAAGGAAAACATTTTTTTTCATAAGCATAAGCATCCTTTACCAGTAGACATTCCTCTTTTTACTTCCTCATTGTTCGTTTTTGCTCAGAGGTTGCTCTATTTCTTCTCTGTTCTGTTCACTTCCAGCTTGTCTGATTGTAACTCACCCCAGTGAAGGGAGGCTTTACTGCGGTGGTCAGTGACGTGCTCGCCGCCTCCTGGGAACTACATCTGTGCGGCAGGACGCTTTCTACGTGTTAGGCCGCGTACACACGACCAAATAAATCCGATCAAATCGGTCTGACAGACCGATTTGATCGGATTTGTCTGCTGGGCTATTTTGGTTTGATCGCTGTACACACGATCAAACCAAAATCCCCGCCGGCAGACATTGTGGTGACGTGGCGATGACGTTGACGCCGCTACGTCACCGCACCAGGAAGTAAAACACTTCCGCCCATGCGTCGAATCCATTCGACGCATGTGCGGGCAGATATGTCTGCTGGTTAGCGTACTAACCAGCAGACATGTCGGACGGACGGGTTCCCAGCAGACAGATTTTAAAGCATGCTTTAAAATCTGTCTGCTGGCAAAATCTGTCTGTCCGCCCGTACACACGATCGAATTTGTCTGCTGAAACGGTCTGGCAGACCGTTTCCAGCAGACAGATTTGATTGTGTGTACGCGGCCTTAGGGTCCTTTCCTAGCGCCACAGGCCCCCATTCTGGGTCCCACTGTGGTACAGGGCTCCATAGGGACCTGGCCTGGGCCGGGTGTGAGACCCTTAAAGACAAAACTTGCGATTTTTGCTTCCTGGTGTGTCTAGGGCAGAATTCAGTTAAGTGTTGAGTGAACTCTGTCGCACTCTAGTTTAATATCTTATTGTAAAAAAGCAGATGAATTTGATCGTGTGTACGCGGCCTCAGAGACTTCAAGCGCCGCAAACCAGAAAGTGAATGAGAGAACAGAAACTAGAATGCTGGATGTTATGTAGATGAAGGAATTTAATAGGTATTTACTCGTTTTTTTAACAGAATCATTACACTATTCTGTCTGTCTACCTTGCAGACATTCATTTTAGCCAACAAAAATGTTTTCCTTTACAACTCCTTTAATAACTGGTTGAACCTTCTTTGGCAGCAATAACTTCAACCAAACGTTTCCTGTAGTTGCAGATCAGACGTGCACAACGATCAGGAGTAATTCTTGACCATTCCTCTTTACAGAACTGTTTCAGTTCAGCAATATTCCTGGGATGTCTGGTGTGAATCGCTTTCTTGAGATCATGCCACAGCATCTCAATCGGGTTGAGGTCAGAACTCTGACTGGGCCACTTCAGAAGGTGTATTTTCTTCTGTTTAATCCATTCTGTTGTTGATTTACATCTATGTTTTGGGTCGTTGTCCTCTTGCAACACACATCTTCTGTTGGGCTTCAGTTGATGGACAGATGGCCTTAATTTTTCCTGCAAAATGTCTTGATAAACTTGGGAATTCATTTTTTTCGATGATAGCAATCCGTCCACGCTCTGATGCAGCAAAGCAGACCCAAACAATGATGCCCCCATCACCATACTTCACAGTTGGGATAAGGTTTTGATGTTGGTGTGCTGTGCCTCTTTTTCTCCACACATAGGGCCAGATTCAGCAATAGTTACGACGGCGTATCACTAGATACGCCGTGTTACTTCTAAAATGCGCCGGCGTATCTTTTTTCTGTATTCAGAAAGCAAGATACGCCGGGTTTGAGCTAAGATACGAGCGGCGTAATTGTATTACGCCGCCGTATCTTAACTGCATATCTTAACTGTATGCTGATTTACGCCTATAATATGTAAATCAGCAAGATACGCCTATTCACGAATGTACGCCCGGTCGTCGCAGTACAGATACGGCGTTTACGTAAAAGCGTTTTCAGGTGTAAAGTTATTCCAACAAAAAGATGGCGCAGCCAATGTTAAGTATGGACGTCGGGACCGCGTCAAATTTAAAAATGTATACGTTGTTTGCGTAACTCGTCCGTGAATGGGGCTGGACGTAAATTACGTTCACGTTGTTTTCAATTACTCTTTTTAACGTCATTTGGAGCATGCGCACTGGGATACATTCACGGCCGGTGCATGCGCAGTTTAAAAAAACGTCATTAACGTGGGGTCACACTTCATTTAACTAAAACACGCCCACATGAAAAACATTTGAATTAGGTGGGCTTACGCCTGCCCATTTACGCTACCCCGCCGTAACTTAAGGAGCAAGTGCTTTGTGAATACAGCGCTTGCCTCTCTAATTTACGGCGGCGTAGCGTATCTGAGATACGCTACGCCAGCACAACTTTAAGCCGCACTACATGAATCTGGCCCATAGTATTGTGTGTTTCTTCCAAACAACTCAACTTTGATTTCATCTGTTTACAGAATATTTTGCCAGTACTGCTGTGGAACATCCAGGTGCTCTTGTGCAAACTGTAAACGTGCAGCAATGTTTTTTTTTTGGACAGTAGTGGCTTCCTCTGTGGTATGCTCCCATGAAATCCATTTTTGTTTAGTGTTTTATGTATTTTAGATTCGCTAACAGGGATATTAACATATGCCAGAGACTTTTGTAAGTCTTTAGCTGACACTCTGGGATTCTTCTTCACCTCATTAAGCAGTCTGCGCTGTGCTCTTGCAGTTATCTTTACAGGACGGCCAGTCCTAGGGAGAGTAGCATCAGTGCTGAACCTTCTCCATTTATAGACAATTTGTCTTACCATGGACTGATGAACAATATACACAAAACAAGTCCGCGCTCTTAAATGTCTGTAAAATATATATAAAATATATAAGCCCAATGTTGTTGGGATAAAAGAAAATAATCATATAAATATAGAGAAAAAATAATCCATTTATTGTAGATCCACTTCTAAAAACAAGGGAGAAACAGTCCATATAGGATAATATACAGGGCTGTAGAGTAGTAAGCAATGTGCACAAACAGTTCCACCAGCAGACACCAGCAATTCATGGGGTTAAACCTCAAAGGTTCCATGCACAGGCCATCATGAGGACAAAAACACACGCTGACAGTACCTTGATGGTAGATGGTATAAAGTGGTACTCAGAGAGCCGCCGTCAGATTTTAGGGTGAGGACCTGACATCAAACAGTCCACAATGCTGGCGTGTCACCACGAAGAGAAGGGGACGGTGCCATCCGACGGGACCATCCGACGGGTCTTACAGCCGGAAATGCGGCGCAGTAGGCTCTGCGGGGACACACGCTCTTTCCGTCCGATAGCGTGGACGTCACACGTCTGAGACGCCACTTCACGTTCAGACCAGTGGAGCTGAAGTATCCTGGACGCCCTCTGGTGGAAAATCCAAAAATGGCATGTGACTAGTATAGGATGGTGGAAGCTGTTAGCAAAAAAGACAGGATATAGTCTATCTTCTTTTAAAAGGTGTGTAATAAAATCCCATAAATAAGGGGATCAGGGGGGTCTTGACGACGCGTTTCGTGCTTCCAGGCGCTTTTTCAAAGTCAAGGGTATAGGGCTTATTGCCAGGATTAAATAGTCTAAAATAAGGGGAGGGATAATGATGAGAGGAAGGGGAAATGGAAAAAAAATGGGCATGTCCACAGAACCGAAAGGTTTAACCCCTTACAGGGACTGAAACACCAGAAACACAACACACATGAATATATATGTTAAAAAAAAACACATATGTTAAAAAAACACTAAAAAACCTGCCACCTACTGGAGTATTAGGAATATGAAATAAAATAAAATAATTTTCTAAATATACCCACAAATATTTAAAATTAAAACTTAGTCGTTAGATCAAAATGCTAGTTTCAATTTCTTCGTTTAACCCCTTGGGAGCCAATGAATTGAGCATAAAAATCCAGAAGACTTCTCTTCTGCAAAGAAGGGAAAATCTCTCATTATTAGTAAGGGTGCCTTTCGGGATGTGTTCAATCACAAACACTTCTAGATCTTTAAAATTTTTGTTATGACAGTAATTAAATGTTCAGTGCACCCTTTTTTTATCAGACGGCGATGGTCACCTATTCTCGCACGTAGTGCTCTTATGGTACGGCCTACATAAAAGAACCCACAAGGGCAACGTAATACATAAATAACAAATTCCGTTTTTCTTTTTAACATATATATTCATGTGTGTTGTGTTTCTGGTGTTTCAGTCCCTGTAAGGGGTTAAACCTTTCGGCTCTGTGGACATGCCCATTTTTTTCCATTTCCCCTTCTTCTCATCATTATCCCTCCCCTTATTTTAGACTATTTAATCCTGGCAATAAGCCCTATACCCTTGACTTTGAAAAAGCGCCTGGAAGCGCGAAACGCGTCATCAAGACCCCCCTGATCCCCTTATTTATGGGATTTTATTACACACCTTTTAAAAGAAGATAGACGATATCCTGTCTTTTTTGCTAACAGCTTCCACCATCCTATAATAGTCACATGCCATTTTTGGATTTTCCACCAGAGGGCGTCCAGGATACTTCAGCTCCACTGGTCTGAACGTGAAGTGGCGTCTCAGACGTGTGACGTCCACGCTATCGGACGGAAAGAGCGTGTGTCCCCGCAGAGCCTACTGCGCCGCATTTCCGGCTGTAA